>CM060959.1:115387613-115987613 GCA_030765055.1 Mantis religiosa
GCCAGTATATTGCGACCACATTTAAACGTATGACCCGATTAGTTTGCAAACCCTTGTTTGTTTGCAAACATATTGTCGCCGAGGCATTGTTGAATCGCCGCGACAAGCCAGTGCCGGGCCCGTGCGAAAGAGACAGATAGCTACGCACGGGCAGGAAAGAAAGAGATAGAGCGGCCGCCCACCTATAATTACTTGCAGAGAGAGAGTGAGCAACAG
This sequence comes from Mantis religiosa, assembly GCA_030765055.1. Taxonomy (NCBI): domain Eukaryota; kingdom Metazoa; phylum Arthropoda; class Insecta; order Mantodea; family Mantidae; genus Mantis; species Mantis religiosa. The sequence continues at coordinate 115,387,830 of CM060959.1, forward strand.
AGGTAGAAAGAGACAGAGATAGTTACACTGTGTTCTCGCTGCACCACGAAAGGCCTTGAAGTGTCGGCAAGTTTCTGGAACAATGAGTGGAATTATAAAAGAGCTACGTCTAGCCAGTCGGGGCTAGTAGAGAACTAATAATCGTGTGTGTGCAGCCCTGTAGTGATTTGTTTACGTGTGAAGCCACGAGAGACTGTGTTGGTCTATGTTACGTCATCCTGCTGTTATCAGGGCTGTACAAAGTGTGTTTCTACTGGTAATAAAAAGCCTTTTGAAATTCTGCAAATCAATCTTTTAATTTTACGAACCCACTAAGTCACAATATGTAATGAAACTCAATAGTTTTGTTAAGGTTTATATTGATCAACGTTTGTATTAATGTAAATTTTCGAAGGAATAGTTTGTAGAAGCTATATCTATGAAGCTAAATGAGCGGGTAGAAAAGGTCATATGAATACAAAACTTCAGATACGTTTCTTTGGCAGGATCAAGTTGACATTTTGATTGGTAAACTGAATGGAGTATTTGCTGTATGCCAAATATGTTTTAAATATTTGTACACCTCATTTCAAAAGTTCTGCTCTCAAATGGAGTGTAAATTATGACTTCTGTTAATTTAACAAGTGAAGCACTTACTCGGTGTCTCGTAACGTTAAGTATTGCAAAACAGGTACATCAGTTCAATGTTTTCTAATTTTATTTTACATAACATAAACAAACACGGTGTTTACATTCTCGATCCCACTCCCCTTTTGCACAGAGGTTTGAATTAAACTGCTCTCATGTTTCGTAACCTAAGTAGCTTTTGAGAAGTTGATGCTTTTTTAGAAACCAACATCTGAGGGAGCCGACTTAATTTGCTCGATGCCGCCTCTTAACTTCGGTAGAGGGGTTAATGTAAATTACAGGTCCACCAACTGCTCTGTGTTTTGTTTTTAAAAGTAGGTATAAAAACAAACTCATGCGTATCTGCTGATACATTAGGACGGTTTTTGTGAGATACAAACCTAAACATGCACGTTTATCTAATTCCTGGAAGAAAATTAACTAATCTTAACATAATATTCAGTGTGCATATTTGAAAGAATAAATGCTTTGCAGAGTCGATACACAACCAAAGAGTAAAATCAACCAGAAGTATTCAAGCACATGCTCGTAGAATTAAACTATACAATATGGAATCTATTTATGCAGCTGTTATCATTAAAATAGTGGGGAGAAAAAGAATTTATAAAGTAAACTTTTGCAGAAATAGCTGGCAGCATTACACGTTTCGTTGTGGATATGTATGAAGGAAATAACGATCGTCAGATGTTTAACAACTAGAGTCCTATATGCTGGCCTTGAAATTTCACCTCTTTCCGCGCAAGCCTGAGAAACAACTGAATATCGACAAGACTTTAAAAGAATGTGAATAGGAATGGCAAAATAAAAATCTTCCTGTTTGTCTTTGGAAACTGCTGGTATTTATTCAACTTTTCATTTTTTGGTTATGTTGTTCATACAAGCAGATCTTCTTTAGCTTCCCTGGTTTTATCATTACCATTATCTTACCATTAGCGTGGTGTTAGGGGATTCTTCTTCCTCTATCCTTTATGCCTTCAGCTGTCGGGTTGAGGAACAGAAACTCTGGATCAGATAAATAACCCAGGATGGGTAATCAACCCAATGCCTGGTATGAGAGTGAGAGAAATAGATGACAGAATGAGGGCAAAATGATTGAAAGGAAAGATGACAATGGAGTAATAAAATTGGTGGAATGATGGTGGGAGAAACCAGGGATCACGGAGAAAAAACTGCCTCTGCGCCATGTTGTCCACCACAAATCTCATAAGCGGTCACCTGGTATCGAACCCGGGCCCGTTTTGGTGAGACTCAAGCGGTTATACAAGATTATTTTGTAAAATTGTAGTTTTTATTCGTGGGACCTCAAAACGTATTTCCGTTGAAAACCTGGTATCAAAATTTAGGTGGAATGCAATACCTTCGTATTAAATGCAATATCAATATGTTAGAAGAATAATAAATGAAAATAACTTATTATTGCTGTTATTATTGAAAAGTTAGTTGTTCTTTCACAATAGCCGTGTGTCAGACTGGCAAATTCAACGCCATAGCCGGGATTTGAACCAGAATCTCCCGGTCTCCGTCCGGCTGCTCTAATCATTAATGTACCGCGACAGCATGACACAAAAACAAGGGACGAGTCAGAAAATTTAGTATCACGCTGGTATAGTCATGGTAGCTCAAGGTTAAGAGAAACGGGGCGGAAACCGGGGGATCCGTGGTACAAATCCCTATTATGGCATTGACTCTTATCTTTCCATTGTTCTTAAGAGCGTAGTTTTAGGATCTTAGTTCGTATATACTTGTGTAAAATAATCTTCCATCTGTAAATATTACTTCTTTTAACTATTCTGCATAGTCATGACGTATTCCAAATGCATATTGATCAACAAATAAGTGAAATGTTATACGTATATCTACCTTCCTCATAATGTCCGTTAACATTTCCTTATTCTTAAACTTGACTCTTTCTCTTCCCCCTTTATTTTTCCGTAGTATTCCTTATGAACAGTAGGAATTACGATATAAATACGTTATAAGACTGCTCCATCTTATATTGATTTGATCCGGCAGTACTGTTTCTGTACAGTACTGTTTTGTTGTTTTTGGAACGAACCCGCGGGTGGTTAGCGACAAAAAGAACCGGATCAGCTGCTTCGCGTAAGACAAATGAAGGTGACAAGTTGAGGTTATTGCATTATGACGTCAAGGTCGTCCTCCACCTACACTCTTGGGGTCAACGCCCCGGTGTGCACGTGTGGGCAGGTGCCTTCATGTTCTGGGCTACTGGGTTCAGGTACCGCGGGCATTTGGTCGCGATCTGCTGATACCGTGGTTCCCGCATAAGCGATGATGGAGGAAGTGCGTGTCATGCCGTGTTTGTTATTATGTGATTAATTTTGGGTATCTGGGTTAGACTGAGTAATCTAAATACATGTTTAAATTTTTCACGAGTATTAGTTGAAGTTCTTTTGGTTTTTATTATTTCTGTCTGGTTATATCCCTTAGAGTTAAACTAGTGAGCCTGATTTACATGGATAGAATACAACCCGAACGTCAGTATTTGAATTGAGAAATCTATCTCCGACATGACCACCAGCCTAAACTCTGTAATGTACTTGATGTATCAGAAGCATTTGACAGTGTTTGATGATTATAACAGCTATCCCCGTCGACTGGGACTCGTGCCCCCTCGTGTTCGTTGTTGGGGTATCGTGTTAATCTGTCAAAACTGGACAAAGCACATTTCCATCTTTGCGGTTGTGTAAACAAGTACAATTATCACAGCCAATCCCATTAATCTGCTGCGACTGGAACTCGTAATATCGAATGGGATTCATTATGTCTATCCATGAACAAAATGCTACAGATTATATAAATAATAATTACTTGTAATGTTTAAAGCCGCATCAACATTGTTTCAGCTGTCAGATCACAGCACACTAAGTGAAAGAATTGAAAGCTCAGGGAATCTGCTGGTTCGAAATGAAAACTGAATTGAATTACACTGATGTTAAGGTAGTAGGATTTCGTAATTTACCCACAATTAATGGTGCTCTATAATTATGCGTTTATGTACTCTGTTGTTAATTCTTGCTCGTGCAAACCATTCTGTTTGATTCTGCTGTCAACATGAATGACGTAGCACACTGAAATGTGTTGTTACGTACCAATAGATAACGAGCTGACGTTTTATCCTATAAAATCGTATCTTTGCAAACATAGTATTAGATAAATGACCCTGATTAGTCGATATCTCAGGCTTTGCCAAACCTTATCGCAGATGGAGTAGTACCAGTCTTCACAAATTGATTAAACAGCCAGTCTATAGTGAAACGACTGACCAGTTAGATCTTACGTCTTCCAGGGCAAGAAATGATATTGAAAGTATTCTGTAAAAATCACTTCTTTATTTTATATCCGAAATGGTCAGTGCTTTTGGCGTACTGTGATAGGAATCCTGGAACGCCAAAGATCTGCTTTGGCGGTTGCATGACCACCTTGAGAAGAAATTGGGGTATGTCTAAGGAGATGAAGTTATTTCTAAAGCCATTGCCTCCAATAGAGCTATAGAAGATAACATAAGTATAAAAAACTAAGAAAATAACGTTTAGTTGCATTAATGTCCTGGTGACCCAAATACACATATTTCATATACATCGTAATATTGATCTCTTTTCTTTTTAATTTACCTCCTCCAAAGTTAAGTCATATCGGACGGTGAATGAAATGAGTGAAATGATGCTCAAATGAGTCCGAGGTCCATGGAGCTTAGTTAACCGACATTCGTCTATGAGGATAAGGGAAAATCCCGGAGAAAACCTTATCCAGATAACCCATCCTAACCGAGATTCGAATTCGGGACCTCTTGGACGTGAGGCAGACAAGCTGCCATCTACGCTACCGAGGCAGGCAAAAGTATTTGTATTTGAATGTAAATAATAATGTGGAGTCTTCCACATTTATGTTTGTTGATAACATCGGGGGAGCTTTGACAAAGTCCTGTCTGTCTTCTTGGTAGTGCCCAACATAAACCAAGACACGAGCGCCTGCGGGAGTAGATGCAACGCAAGACAGCTCAGTTAAGCATTAAGTATATCAATAGATATGTAGGCAACAATGTTATGAGTTAATGCAGCGGGCCTAATGATGGCAATTTCATGTGTCATGATGCTAAACACTTCTTGGTTACAAAGTTTTCCGCAATGATTGTTTATTATTTAGATGAGCTTTCCTATGGAGCCCCACCTTCCTCTGTCACCTGTTTATGAATAATATTCCTCAGATTCCACGGAATGATGACCAGAAGAACTTTTCTAAAGTTAATTTATGAAATTCAATCCTTCCTTCATACTAGGCGTGTATAGGCTAGTGAAATCCCGGCCGTGGCATTGAATTTTTCACTTTGATTCTGTTTATCTAAAACCTTAGCCTATATACGGCTAGTGGGAAGAAATGATTAATTTCCATCAATTAACTTAAATAAGAGTTTAACGATGAAGCCTGGGATTCAAGTACTTACAACAGTAAGTCAACACAAACTATATATCTGGAATACGAGAGCCAATGGTGGTTTATCGGGAAAATATATGAGTCAATTGGAGAATTTAATGTAATGACGGCACGTTGGCCATGGTAGCTTAATGGATAGGTGCAACTGGACGGAAACAAGGAGATCCGTGGTTCAAATCCCGGCCGTGGCATTGAAATTTTCTCTTTGACTCTAGAATAACTTTTGTTTGAGCTACTTATGAGTTGGTGTTTATTATAATAACCAATGGTCCACTATGAAACCAGAAATCACATTGTAAAGTTCGTTTTATGTGTATTTGTGGAATAAAGTTACTTGGTGTTAAAATGGAGTTATAATAGGGCTTAATTTTGGAAATTAAAATATTAGTTTTATTCATTAAAGCCAGCTTTCTCCCATGGTTTTCTTTCATTGATATTATTTATTTACCTAATTCAGATAGATATATCATTTTAAATTTGTTATTGGCTGTTAATGATTGCTATAATTCGGTTCGCAAGATAAACACACGAAAATCATATGACACGTTGCACTCAGTAAAAGGCATGGGAGGGTAGGAAAGAAAGGAGAAAGAGAAAGAATGCTTTCCAATAACGTAGTAACTAGAGCGATGATACAAATTTTTTAATTATAAAATTCGTCCTTAATACATATTGGTTACCAGACACTGATGAAAGGGCCAAAATGTATAAAGGAAGTACTTATCTACTGAGAAAAAGTATTGTTGCTCTAAAGGTGACATCTAAATCTGCTTCCAACAGTTTATGTAGTTACATGAATAAGAAACACATTTTAAAGTGCGCTCGTTATTTCGGAATAAACGTTCTCTGTATGTCTCTCCATCTGTGGCGTGAAATAACCTTTGAACCTCTGCGTATGTAAATTAAATTTTGTATGTAATCTGTTTAGGAGTGCTGGAGAACTTCATAAGAAATTAGAACCTACAGGCGAATCGTTGATTGTACGGATTTGAAAGTGATTGAATTTTTCTAGGTTATCTGTAAAAATTAGGCTAGTTTAGAGTAGCACATCTGTATGAACATCTGAAAGTTTTTGGCTGTGCGATCCATATAAACCTGGACCATTTCGATAGGCCATAACTTTTGAACCAATAATAGGACACAGGTGCAACTTTGGGAGAATATAATACACAATCGGGAGATTGCATTACACTACTTAAATCTCAGAGAAAATGTTGGAAGTGTCCTCCACCAGCATCTGTACACGTCTGCACTCATCTCAACATATTCTCTGAAGTTTTATGAAGAATATCTTCGCCAATGTTACTTATTTCAGTTAGAATGGATTCCCTGAGAGCCTATTCTTGTACACTCTATTTTTAGATACCATCACAAGAAAAAAATCCGGTGAAGTTAGGTCAGGTGATCTGGGAGGTCACAGACCTTTTGAGATTATTCGATTATCAAAGACCTTGGTTTTAAGTTACATGGTGTCATTAGATGTATGGCTCATTACTCCATCTTGCTGGAAATAACCTTCTCTCAGTTCCATATCATGCAGCTGCTCCATAAATGTCTTGAAGATACCCATATAAACTTAAGAGTCTATAGTCGTATCAAAGAAAATAGATAATTGTCAGTGTTATTAATTCTCCCAGAGCCACTTAGATCATTAAAACAAATTTCTACATTCTACGAGCTTTCAAAGGGAAATTATGGCCTATTGAAATGGTTCAGGTTTATATGGATCGCACTGCATTAACTATGCAAAACTAGAGCATACGTTTTTAATATACTCATTTCTACTTATAGAGCAACTTTTACGATTTTTTTTTGGGTGGGGGGCCTTGTGCAGTTTATTATGCACAAAAAATGAAATGTGTAGTGTTTAACGCCCGCTTTTACTACTTACGGCACCGCAGGCGATGACACTGATGATACATGAGATTTATATGGAGCACCGGTGGAATGAGATGGTGGGGGAAACCGGAGATCCCGGAGAAAGCCCGCCCCAGCGCCGTGTTGTCCACCACAAATCTCACTTTGCGGTCGCCTGGGATCGAACCCGGGCCGCCTTGGTGAGAGCCAATCGGTCTAACCACTGAGCGTGGCCTGTTATGCACAAAGCATATTATGTATGGTGTAAATGTCCAGGAAGCGAATAGATAATCATACATACTCCACTTACACAGTTCCAGAATAAGTCCTCCAATATTGTGCAAATGAAATAGTTCGAGGGTGCCAAGCAGAATAAAAGGAGAAATGAAAGAAAAAGTGATGTGAAATAGAAGCCAGGATGTTCGAATCATGGGGTTAACCTTTCCACCATTTCCCTAGCAACCTGGGGAAGCTCTTTGGAGAAAAAAAAAATAGTTCTGAAAAGTCGAATGTGAGGCTATCGTCTACACCACCTTATTTGGTTAATGTGAGACAAAAGAGCAGGTATTTACGCGGGTATGTCTCTCCTTCATGGCTGAATGCTGGTTACGAAAGGAGAGACATCTCGTCTCATGCTTGTTAGTATTCCTAACGTAACGAGTAATCACTACTTAATACTAAGGAACGCGATGTGAGTACGTCTTGTTGCTGTTATGAGCAAATAGTGAAGTACTTGACTCTTATTTTGGAACGGTCGTTTTAACATTGTAGTTTACTTAAGTTACGTAACTTCTAGGGAAGTGGAGATCTGTATGCAACGGAGACTTAGTCTGTATATCTCCAACGTGAGTAATTATCTATTGTCGACAGAGTAATATTTTTAAAGAAACCTTTTTAGCGACATTCCTTATGGGAGATAATATGAGCAACTTTATTTCCGAGAAAGGCTTTGAATAAATGTTTTATACATTTCAAATTTACAACATTTACAGGTATTTTATAAAAGATGTCTGTGATTTGCTATTTTTGGAATTATTTCTAAAAAGTTGATACTCTCATCTAAAAATTAAAAATAATATACAGTCTGATTTTTAAAAGAAGATACTGAAGGTTATCTGTGGTGCTGCAGGTTGCTCATCGGCAAATAGGAAGTAATGCAGATCGCCTTTCTTTATCCTGTCAACACTTGAAACATAAGGGTCCGAGTTATCTCACCTCAACAAAAACATGCAAAGTTAATCTGTATTAGCCTATTTTAAAAGCAGAAATAAAGTTGCTCACACATTCACTCCGTTGTAGCGTCTTCACATGTGTGAGTTCTTTTAAATAACTTTTGCACTCTGTAACTAATATTCCATACTTACCGTTATTGTTGCTATGCACCGTAAGTTGACATTCCCGCACAATGCGTTAAGTATTTCTCCATAGGAACACATATAGGCGATGCATGTTCTAAAATCTAACTTTTATCTTCAATTATGTTTATTAATATTTCAAATAATATCTTAACTACTAAAATTCAGATTGATATAAATACACATATTAAAAAAAATAATGTGCAATACACATGTGGTAAGCACATAACGGAATCTCGAGAATTGAAAAAAGTCGGTGCAAGCGGTTCGTTTTTTCAAAGCTTTCCTTGTTCCGTATACATTGGTATCGCAATATACTATTATTAACGACTTTGTTAATTGACATGGTCATGTCAACGCCGTCAATATGCAGGAATTTTGACTCTTCAGGAATTCTTTTACGTGCAAGCCTATCTACTGACATGGGGCTGTCGCTTTTGGATAAAAGGTATAAGCTGTTCATTGATAAGGAGCAAACTCTCGTCTTCCTGTTGAAAGAGTTCTCTTTAGCAAACAAATTTTTTAGCTTGGCTATGCAGTGTAACATCCCGATCGTAAGCTGATTGTGCCATGATTCCTCAGTCCACCTCTAATCCTACCGCCACTTCGTTTTGCTTCCATAAAAAACGTATTTTAATTGTGTTTTAACAAAGTAGGCTAACAATAAACAGCGCAAGTGAATACTCAGGCAAACTCTTGTTTCCCGCATACAACTGGCGATAACTGACCTGAGGAGTACGTGATTCACCAGTGTAACCGATCTGGCAACCTTTGTTTACGTTTCCATAGCAACGACGTTCCCTTCTTACCCTTCGCGTCCCTTGCCTGATGACCTTCACGTATCTTCTTTTAAAAATCAGACTAGGAATTAATCTACCTTCAAAGAAAAAATAAAAATAAATTATATTTAATCTACTTGAAATGTAACACTTTTAATTTATTTGTTTCTTTATTCTTTCCTTTCTGTTAAGAAGCAGGGTTGAGGACCTGGCAAGTCATGTTCAGCGTTGAAGGAACGAATTGGGTGAAATTATGCTGAAACGTACTCTGAATGTGAGGCAGACAGTCACTGTCAAACCACTGCTTTCTGTCTCGTGTTGTTACATATAATAAAACATCCATTGTTGTTGTGACGCGGAATACATTGATCTGCTTGTGACAGGGTGATAAATTGGTAATACCAAAGAAGAATGGGCGAGCGTTAACTCTGTTTATTTCATATACACACATTCCTGTTATTCCACAGAGAAACTGGGACTTTAACGCAGGGTTTTCGGTTTTTTTTTTTAAGATGAGTGTTTTTTAAACTTTGAATTCGGGTAGTTTAATCACTCAGAAATTAGAAATGATATAATTCTTTTCCGCACAACTTATTTTTGTTACATTGTTTTTCTACAGTGATCTTCAAACAAATAAATAATAAAAGTATTCCCATTGCAGCTCTAAATGTTAGATTCTTGTTTCTAATAAAACCTTTACTGGAAGGGGTGGAGTAAACAGTTTTTACCAACAACAAAAATGGGAGAATATCAATATAGAAGTTTCAAAATTTAGGATAGTGAAGCTACAAAAGGAAGAGGATATAAAAATGTTAGGGGAATTTATGGACAGGGCAAGGAAACAATGGTAAAGAAAAATAAAGAAGAGTATTATGAATTAAGTTAAGGTCCACCGTGCATAAATAACCACGGCGTTAATATATATGGTGGAGTAAGGGATAAAATAGCAACTCACATAATGGTAAGCAAATAAAGTTGTAAAAAATTTCTGTATAAATGGTTTGCAAATAAATACAAATACTGGAAGGGGAAAAAGATATTAAATGTTGACTGATGAAATAATCCAAATAAACCAAGGGAAAAAGAGTCAAAATAGATTTATAAAACAATGAAAATGCCATCTAGAATACAGGGAAATCAAGTCGAATAACCACAGAAAATGTACCAAGCGACCAAGAATCTAAACTTATATTCACGATGTGCCTAAATACAAATCTATTTCTACTGTAAGGAGAATAATACTTCAACATATTCTTGAAGAATGGAACCAACAATGGCTAACAACTCCAAATGGAAGTTTAACAAAAACATTATTTTTCCCTAGTGTATATGACAGAGGAAAATGTGAAACTCTTGTACCAAATTTTGTTTTGACACAATTTTTAAGTGGACATGGTAAATTTGGTGAATACTTATCACGTTTTCACTTAACATCTAACCCCAAGTGCATGTGTGGTGAAGAATTTCAAACTGTGGTTCATCTCCTATTCTGTTGTCCCATTTTCTGGAGAGAAAGACAAGAATTAATATTCAAGCTAGACTCTCTAGGAACTGAATTTTCTGCTCCGCTCACATCTTTGCTAATAAAGCCACAACAGTATAAGTACTTCATGATGTTTATAAACTCAGTGTTTAAACGTCTGAAATAGATTAAATTAATATACATCAGATTATAACATATTTTCTTCCTTCTAGTATTTAAAATATTTTTGTTAAAATTGCGTATTTTTATGTATCAACTCTAACCCTAATATACCACTTTCATGATGTTTATAAACTCAGTGTTTAAACGTCTGAAATAGTTTAAATTAATATGCATCAGATTATAACATATTTTCTTCCTTCTAGTATTTAAAATATTTTTGTTAAAATTGTGTATTTTTATGTATCAACTATAACCCTAATATACCACTGTGTAAAATAGGGTTCATAAATCTAGATAAATAAAAAAAAAAAAAAATACAAAGGACGAAAGAAGTGAGCTTAGACAATGTCGTAGACAGTTTTTTACAGGAATGTATAAAAAAAGTAACAAATTCATTTCCAAATTTGGTTATGATGCGGTACAGCGATAACGAATCCATTAATCTTTAAAGTATTGAGAATTGTGAAATATGTTGTTTTCTCGGGAGCTTATCTAAAACTGAATTACAAAAAGAACTAAGCTAATCATGATAGATACTTATATGTATGTCAGAAAGTACTGACAAATTAACCAGCAGAGAAAACATTCAACTGTTTACCAGTCTCATTTTGCTTAGAGAAAACGTAGCACTAAAGGTGAAATAGATTTGTTCATTTTATGAAATGTCTAGATGGTATGCAAGAGGCATACCAAAAAATTCTAATGCAAGTTAATTAATATTTTAAGGATGCTGAAATTAATGAAACTTTTAATTTAAGACTTTAAGGAGAACATATTCATAAATATCTGCGCCTTCTTTCCTTTAAAATGAAATAATGAAATAAGGCCCTTTCGATTTTGGGTCCTGGTGTTCACAGATAAACTTACACAATGCATATAGATATTTTTCTCTTTCTTTAATTCCAAGAGACCTTCTTTTTTTTTTTTTTTTTTTTTTTTTTTTTTTTTTTTTTTTTTTTTTTTGGTGGAACACGTCTGTCGAGTTGAAAGGTGGCAGTGAAAAAGTAACTTTAGACAGTGTCTTCTTGCTGATAATTTCTCGTCCTTATAGTTAAGAATGCATTACGTCCAGTACGTTTGTAAAATAAGTGCAAGCAAATGTCACAAAATTTTGAAACACTTATTTTCATTTAGGCGAGATAGCAATTCTTGGCTTCTGCTGCCTGTAGGAAAACATATACATGGCTACAGCATAGCGATTTGCGTTAACCGTTATAATTATGTTTGTTCTCTTTGCCCAAATTGGCCCAAATCTAAAATCAGCCATGAGGATGAGTGACTTTGGTTCAGGCACCCATATTTTTAAGCAGAGTTAGCAGTGGCTCTTTGTTTATGTGGCTGGATGTGAAGGTTTCGGACACACTCAGGGTACCCACGTGTACGTAGAAATCAATGTGGTAGGTGCCGTTATTGATTGTCAGAAAACTCGAACACGTTAGCTGCATTTGTTCCCCCGCCGTGAGAAACTTCTACTGTGCTGCCATCTCACGGCGCGCCGGAGAGTTGCCAATGTGAGTTGTCAACTCCGTCACAGATGTCGCGACTGAGCAGGTCATTTCACTCGCGCGTGGCTTGCAGGCAAGCAAGTTGATGGATATTTTGCTGAACTAATAGGCCGCTAAATAAACTTCAAATACTACTTGTTTGTCTTGAAAAATCGTGTAATTTCTCGTACAGTTAGTAAACTTTTTCAATTAAGATCAGACATGTAATAGTTATACCGCAAATTCTGTGTTATCAGATGCATTTTTGTCCCTTTTTAACAACTCAGATCTCCAGAGAAACTGAATGAAATGAACAGACCTACCTAACTGAGGCACCCCAGCAGAGATTGAAACACAGAATGGAAAACAAATACACCATCCATAGACAAAAAGTAGAAAAGTTAGACATTTATGATGCACTTTTTGAAATTATCACGAAAAAAAAATCTTCTACATTGCCTTTTTATATTCCCCTTTGTAAGCTTTAGATGAAATATATCACTCATTGTTTATCAAACCGTTGTAATATTTAATAAAATTTATTTTCTGTATTAGTAGTACTCCTCGAGACTACAGAAGTTGGGAATATATTATGTCAATATACCAATTGAAATCCTGGCTTACGGTAGAGTGTACAGTAAATCAACAATTATTTATTTAAAATAAGCTTTACTGGAAAAATACTGTTTGTCGGATTGTAATAAGGACTAAAAGTATTTGGGCCGCTTCTGGGGTGTAATGATAGTGGCTGTCATTCAAAAGGTCACGAGTTTGAATCTCGGTTAAGGTGAGTTATCCGGATGTCTTTTCTGGTGTGTTCGGTTATGCTGAGATGGCAAATGTTGGGTTACTTTTAGCTTACTTGAGTATCATTTCATTCATCTTCGGACTTCTCCCCCCCCCCCTTCCCAAAAACCGCACTACCGCTTCGATTCAGCTCTTCGCGATTACATTAAAATTTCCTGGGAATTATATACATACTTTCATAAAACTGAATAGACCTTACCAATAAAGTGTTTCGTATGTATTGCTACTTACAAATGAAATCCACATCCTTACATAGCGTATGAATATGAAAATAATTACCATTTTATCTAAGATTACACTTGTGTAATTTTCATTTACTCTTTGGTTAGTAACGTATTACTCTGCAGTGTTCCCATGTGATGCAGTCATTCGTTTGTTTTATAAGTATTTTAAAACTAAATTTGGCATCTAACATATAACTTTAAATTGACCATAGGTATCATTTAGAGAACTTTTACTTAAAGCCGGTTTTAGCGGGTGCAGTTCGTCCACCAAAGCATATTTTGGTTACTTGATGCACCAATAGTCATTAGTAAATCTGGTGTAAGGTTTTTCAGCTGGCAGAAATTGCCTGTATTTTTATAAAATACTATTGCTGATATGTAAATAAAAATTGCACACATGCAATTTTTTACTGTTACTTAAAATATATTAAGAAAATATCAGAAAATATATTAAGTTGCTCCAGTTTTATCAACGTAATATCGAAATAACAATATGAAAATAAAATTCTCAGAAATTTGAAATTATGTTGTAAATAAGTGTTTTTCCTGAAATCATTAAAACGAAATTTATGTTTTATGTTGTCATGTTCTTATAAATGTGTATGTAGATTTATTTTGGATTAATAGCATTAAAAATTAATATTGCCATATTTTCTTATCTGAGAAAAAAGTAACGAAGATAAGTATTTAGTTTAATAAAGGAATATTTCTTATATTAACAATATCCGCATGATTTTGTGGATGTTAACTTAAATATGTAATGTCTACAACTTTAGTAGTTATAGAGTGACTATAAACTTGGTTAGTAAAATAACATGTCGCATAATCCCTTTAAGTGTACGAATTTTAACATTTTGGACTGTTTGCTAGCAGTTTATTGAACGGTGTACATTGTTACATATTTCAAGTATTAAAACTTGTCTATGAAACCAAAGTTAACATCAGTGTAAATATTCTATTTATAGCAACGACTGCAATGCATAAATGAAAATCAAGGAATGCTACGTGTCATAAATATTAGCTTCATAATGAGTAGGAGATTTAATTAAGGCTCGCAAATTAAGATTAAAATCAACCTTACTAATGTTTCTCACGGTTTTCACACACTTAATGCGGGTGGGTACACAATTTTCACAAACCATCAAGGAGATAAAACCAAGGTGAGCACTACAAAAGGAAATTAACACTGGACACAACCGAGACAAAGCAAATGGGAGAGTAGTCAAGTCTACTTCCCACAAGAACATTCGACAAACCCTTAAAGATGTCACGATATAAGTGTGGCAAATGTTTCATAGGGAAACGAGGAAGACTATGAAAATAGTTTACGAAGTATATATAGATTGTACAGTGCACTAGATGCATGTGCATTGCAGACTAATACTTCCGTGATTAAAAAAAAAAAAATAAAAAAAATTAACAGTTGTTGAACATATTGGTTCAGTTTTAACCTTGGTGGCAATAATGGTTGATCAATTATCCAAGTCTGGTTCTTGACCTTAAAAAACCAATAACTTTTAGCTCTTGCTTAGCTGTTACATGAATTGAATCACAAGTAAAAAATATGGTATTTCATGTCTGTAGTCATAAACGTCTCAAACGTCTGGCTTGAAAGCAATAAAATTCCGATAATTGTTTTTAAAAACCCAACTATATTAATGTTTGTACAAACTATAAAATATACAATATGAAAACATGAAATTATGGATGCTAGTAATGTGAAATTCCAGGGTCTTCTTATTGACTGCAATATAAAATGGAAATCATAGTATATCTTACCCAAACTGGCCTCAGCAGTTTTTCAATCAGATCTTTAAATCAGGTAATCGATAAGAGCATTTTAAAACGCCTTATTACTTTTACTTTCATTCACTAATGACTTATGGAATAGTGTTCTGGGGTAACTCGGTAGATGCCATAAAAGTTTTCATTGTATAAAACAGGTAATAAGAATAAAGTCTAGGGCAAAGAGATCAACTCACTGCAAATCGCTTTTCAAAACGTTTGACACTTACCATTAACTTTTTTGTATTTTACTCCTCCAACGTTGGCCGCGCCGTGGCTCAGTGGTTAGACCACTTGGCTCTCACCAAGGCGGCCCGGGTTCGATCCCAGGCGACCGCAAAGTGAGATTTGTGGTGGACAACACGGCGCTGGGACTGGTTTTCTCCGGGATCTCCGGTTTCCCCCACCATCTCATTCCACCGGTGCTCCATCTTCATCTCATGTATCATCAGTGTCATCGCCTGCGGTGCCGTATGTAGTACACTACACATCCTCCAACGGTAAGTCATACCGGACGAAGAATGGAATGGGTGAAATGATGCTAGAGCTACCCGACTTTCGTCTTTCAGGATAAGGAAAACCCCGGAAAATCTTTATCCAGGTAATTCACCCTGATCGAGATTCGAACTGGAGACCTCTTGCACGTGAGGCAGACACGCTACCATCTACGCTACCGAGACGGGCTACCATTAGCTTGCAAATATATACTAGCTGTATTGTCAAGCACAAATACTGTGCAGTAAATATATAAAGGTAGACACATCAAGGCATGTTTGAAATTACAGCAGAGTCCATCATTTTTAAATACATATGTATATAAATATATGTAACAAAAAATGTAACGTTGACATGATCTGTATTCTTGAGTTAGATATAGAATCTACAGATTGAAGTACCCTTCATCATCTTCATCGTGATCGGCGATTTTAGTATAGTTCAGCGAGATGGCTCAGGCGGTTTCGTCTCTGGCCCCATTCGGGAGGCCCATGTTCGATTTCCGTAGCGACTTATCTGACCCATGGCTTTTTTCGAGGGGTTTCCTTGGTCACCAGCGAATGTTGGGCAGATTAATTACATCCCCCTAATTTCCTGTCTCTCCAGATCATCTCCATTATCATTTCACATCATCTCTCATCTGGTGGCCTCTTTCAAGGTAGAAGTGTCGGCGGGTGTCTCGGCGGTGCATGGCAGGATGATATGGTGTGAATGAATCACTTCCTCCTCCGGTAGGAAGGAATCACAGTAGGAGGAATGTCCATTGTCCTGGCCTTCCTGGGGAAGATACCATCTACGTAAAAAGTAGGGACCCTGCCCTCTGCATTGTCGTAGTTCTATGGGACGGCGTCCCTCTGTCTCCTCTCGCCTCATCCTTCCCTCCGAAGATGCCCCACTTGAGGACATAGGTACAATAGATCAAGATTGGTGACAGTGCCGGACCCCCTCCATAATAATCCTAATCCTTATATACTATCACGCACATATGTGTAGTAAAATAAAGAAGACACACAGGTAGCTTACGTTATCATCACTGTGTACAGTTTTCTACCACAACACTATCGTCGAAAAAAAAGAAATACATTTATCAGAATGCGTCACAGTTGGCATCAGAAATAAAATACACTAAGAACGCAATATTTACTGCCAAATACGTTGAGAAGGTGAGATCATGATTTGTTCGGAAAGAAGCCAAAAGATCTGAAACACTTGACTGTCTAGACATGCGTGGTTGTTGCACGCTGCTCAGCCAACTGTGAACTTGGTCACGAACTGTTGCAGAGTTCTGGACGCAAAAGCCTCCATCCACAATGCTTTTTGCTGACATTGACTCACTAGCCACGGAAACAACCTTGGCCGCAGCTGTTACCTACAGCGGACGTTTGTTCGTATCTCGACACCAGACCAACATAGTTCTCACATTATTTACCTTGGGTAGAAGAAAGAATGTATCGTGAACATTATTAAAGTAGAGAATATGTGGAAAATGTACCTTGAAAAACTTAAATGTACCCCTAGAGTCAACTTTCAGATGTGTTCATTTTGGAACTGAAACTATTCAGTACGAGTAAATGAGTTACTGGGAGTATTTTGGAACATTTGCTACACACTGGGATGCATATGTCGATCAAAGTTTAAAATCGTCGCTGAATGGTCATCAAACTGTGTTATATAAAACGGCATATAAACTTTATTAATTTTGCACCGATTTCAACCATATACGAAAGCGCTCGCGTATTTCCTCGTACTTGCAGTAGTTCGTGACTTGTTTCATGCATATCGATAGATATTCGGGTAAGAGATGGCCGACTAAAGCTTCTCTGCAGAAAACTTGTCCCGAAATGCCCGCCTCTGTAGCGTATGAACGCGATGATAGCGTGTCTGACAGACGATAAAGAGGTCTCGAGTTCGAATCTCAGGCTGAATTAATCTGGGTCAGATTTTTTCCCGGCGTTTTCCCTTATCTGAAAGACGAATGTCAAATAACTCTAGGCTTTATGGACGTTGCGCTCATTTGAGCATCGTTTCGCCCATTTCATTCGTGGTCCCATATGACTTAACGTTGGAGGACATGAATTAAAAAAAATCCCCAAACGGGACGTCATTAGAAAGAGGAGAGGAAGAGAAACGGAGGTGGGCGCGTACATGCACGGTCTATGTTCAAAGACGAAGCATCATACAAGCTTTGGTATTTAAAAAAGTATATTCTGAAAAGGAAACTAGAGAATTACAAGAAAATATCTTCCCCATCGGAGAATTGTTCGTTGTTTATTATCTAAAATAGATGTGTTTATGAAAAAGAAAATTGCCCGCCTCGGTAGCGTGGGTGGTAGCGTGTCTGCTTCACGTTCAAGGTCCCGAGTTCGAATCTCGGTCAGCGTGAGTAAGGTTTCTTTCCGGGGGTTTTCCTTTATCCTGAAAGACGAATGTCAGGTCACTCTAAGCTCCATGGACCCCGGACTCATTTGAGCATCATTTCATTCAACATCCGATATGATTTAAGGTTGCAGGATGTAAATTACACACACAAATAAAAAAAAATAAAAAATTAAAATATGACATCATAGGACTTTTTTAAAAATATTTCTATAACTTGATTAGTCATATCGAGGGCTTTGACTTGAAAAACAACCGATCTGATATTACTCGGAGCTCCCGAATTCAAATCTCGATTACCATGACTTAGTTAAGGTGTTCTTCATTAGTGTTTTTTTTTTTTTTTTTTCGTATACTGAAATAATACAAATATTGGGTAAATTAATTCTTGGACCTCAGCTTATTTCGGCAATCATTAACCTTTTTTTTTTTTTTTCATTATCTTTGTAGACTTACACTTTACAAGAGAAATAATACTCAAAAATAAAAAATAAAAAAAAAACTTTTTTTAATTAAGGGTTTTCTACAATGCTGTAGGTTACCTCAGCCAAACAATTAGCCAACTAGAAAATTGTGTCACGATATAAAATTCACAGAGCAATCCTTTTCCTCCGTTTCTCCCTATCTAATGCATCTACATCAAGTAGTCCTTTGTCTCATACACCTTTTGACTTTGTCCATCCACTAATCATTAGGTCTTCCCTTCCTATTTTTTTCCTTCTGGCATCCATCTGAACACTTTCTTTGGTAATCGGCCATCATCCATCCTTAATATGTGTCCATACCATTGTAGTCGTTTCTCATTTAAGACTTCTATAACATCTCTTTCCACCTTCAACAACTCTGTTATTATTTAATTCCTTATCCTATCCCTTCTTGACTTCCTGGCAGACCTCCTCCAGAAGTCCATTTCCGTTGCTCTTAATTTATCCTCTTGTATTCTGCTGATTGTCCCAAAAGCATCACACTTTCCACCAATGCTTTATAAATTAATTTTTAAAATTTAAAGTAAAAGTGAAAAATAAACAGCCTCTAATAAAAGAGTAGTCAGTAATGTTGCAATGTTAAACACTGAAGCCCTTTAAGACAAATAATATGAATTAATTCGAAGTGCAAATCTGTATTATTCTGAAGAAGAAAAAAAAAAAGTCATACAAATTCATATTCATACTTAAGCTGTCATTAAAAAAGGAGAAAATGCTAAGAAAATATACCTATACCACATGAAGCAAATATGAAAGAACCTGAGAATTTGTAATAGACTTAATTCTGCCACCACTACTACTGCCCTTATGATAACTATTGGCCAGCTTTTGAACAGTTGACTTGCTCATGTGCATACAACAAAATGTACCCCATCAAAACCATTTCTTGCAAATATTGTCTCATTTAAAGTGAAGAAAAACAGCATTTGCGGTGCGTTGTCCATAGAAAGAAACTGATACACACGAGATTTTGTTCCTCCAAGTTGACACCGGTGTGCAGAATCGAGGGGCGATTGGGCCGGTGTGAAAGAGGGAACAAAAACACCACACGTGATTTATTTTAGCGAGGGATGTCACTCATTCTGTTCAAGGTCGGAGTCCGCCCCTTTGACCTACTTTCGGTCCCAAAATAGGCATGATGGGCCCTAAATCTCTCTGCCACCTCATTGACTCCACTTTACTAGTTAGAAAAACCGTTGCAAAGTCTATTATGGCTCTGCTCATTGTCATGCGAAAAGGACAGTTTTGCCTAACAATGAGTCGGGTATCAAAACTGACCTTGACACGCATTCAAAGCTCCATACTGAAATAATGAAGCACACGTAAATATATTTTCCAGTCACATTCCAGAAAAGCCTTAATTATTTTAAAGAAGTAATATAATTATTACCGAGCAGAATTGCTCAGGCGATTTCGTTTGCGGCCCCATTCGGCTGGCCCGGGTTCGATTTCCGTAACCGTCCTATCCGACCCATGGTTTTTCCGGGGGTTTCCCCGGGTTGCCAGGCGACTGCTGGGTAGATTAATTGCATTCCCCGAATAGGAAATAATTATTTCTTCTACACTATCCGTGTGTGTTTGAGTGAATAGAGCCAGACTGAAAAATTCAATACCATAGCCAGGATTTGAACCACGGATCTCCCGCTCTCCGTGCGGTTGCTCTAACCGACTGAGCTACTATGGCCAACATGCTGACATGATATTAAATTCTCCAACTGACTCATATGTCATAGTGATTTAACTATGAAGCCTGGGACTTAACTATTTAAGCATAGTAAGTCGCCACAAAAGGTGCGTGTCTCATAGCATATGAGTACCCCTGGTGGTCTACCGGGAAATACACGAGTCAGTTGGAGAATTTAATGTCATGTCAGCATGTCGGCCATAGCAGCTAAGTTGGTTAGAGCAACCGCACGTCGAGCGGGAGATCCGTGGTTGAAATCCCAGCTATGACATTGAATTTTTCAGTCTCGCTCTAGTCATTCAAATCCCCCGAATTTCCTGTCCCCCATTTCATCTGCGTTATCATTTCATGTAGTCTCTTTAAGGGTAGAAGTTACGGCGGGAGTCTCGGCGGTGTATCTGAGTGAAGCTTCCTCCTCCGGTCGGTCGGTCTAGTGAGGCCGTTTCCGGACCGTAGTCGGGCAACCTATCGAGAGTTTCCTACTGGTGAAGTGTAGGGCCTGTGCCCTTCACTGTCATGGCTCCTTGGGACGGCTGCCCTCTGTCTCCTCTCGCCTCATCATTCCTCATATCCCCACTTGGGACATAGATACAATAGTTCATGACTGGTCGCAGTATCGAATCCTCTCCGTACCATAATATAATCCAATTCAATATAAATATTTATATGGATAATTAATTTGAATTATTCCCTCATTTTCACAAGTAGAACTCCGAATTAATTACTAAGAGTAACTGTAAGTCGTCCATTACTTTTGAAAATTTACATTAGTCATTTGTTTTAACGAAACATTTCAGGCATGGTCAAACAACTTTCAATCCATGAATGTCAAACATACAGTGGATGAAACAACTTTCAACTCTTAAATTGCTCTTTCATTTGAATACTGTAAGCTTAAATCTTAATCTCCAAATAGTTTTTTTTTTCTTTTCTTGTTGTAATTTATATCCTTTAACATTTTAAAGTCATATCGGACGATGGAGTGGGTGAAATAATGCTCAAATGGGCCCAGGGTCCATGGAGCTTAGAGTTCCCCGACATTCGTCTTTTAGGATAAGGAAAAACCCCGGAAAAAGCCTTATCCAGGTAACTCACCCTGACCGACATTCGAACTCGGGACCTCTTGAACGTGAGGCAGACATGCTACCACCTACGCTACTGAGGCGGGCTTTGTTTCTTATTTTCTTTTTACTTTACGTCGCTTTAACTGTGTGATCATTCACCATGAACTGTTAGATGGAACCTCGTGCTCCTTGTGTGGCGTATGAATCCACAGAGTCCTTCGGTAGCGTGTCTGCCTCACGTTCAAGAGGTCTCGAGCTCGAATCTCGGTTAGGTTGAGTTGTCTGGATAAGGCTTTTTCCTGGGCTTTCCCTTATCATAACTCTAAGCTCCATGGATCCCGGACTTATTTGAGCATCATTTCACCAATTTCATTCATTGTCCGATATGACTTAGCGTTGGAGAACGTAAATTACACACATAAAGAAACAGAGACCTTAGTGCTAGACAACTGTAACTCTGCTTCTATAGAGTGGAACAGATGTCTTTAGCGTTCCGTGCAGTCAGTCTGCTTTGATTATCTATTATCAGATGACAGATCATTCGCTATTAGCATATATTTTCATTTTTTACTGTTGTTTTAGGCTTAAAGTGGCACTTTGGATCATGGTTTTGAATATCACACACGAATGCCCCAGACGAATTGGTTAGTCTAAGTATTTGAACCCGGGACTTTCCGAATTCGGCCCGTTACCACCTGCGCCACCCCGTTCGGTTTAATTGAATTGTAAACTTGTCGAAGTACGAACTAGAAGAGTATGTGTTGGTATATTATAGAAATTTACATACAACTGGCACTCCAAATGAAGTCCAACGTTAAATTGGAATGGCCAGTTCTAGCAGATTTATGTAGTTTCGTCAGGTCGAGACAATGTTTTCCTTACAACACACATACACGGGTTGCAGAAAGTGTTGCTGGTATTGTGTAGAGGTCTTGGACAACCTGGCAAATAACTCTCCATCTCTCTCTATGGCAGTCACGAGAGGTAGAAAGTCGTGACCACACCATGTTGCCGTTCTAGCTGCAATGTTGCCAACATTTGGGGAATTCTCGATGTAGTTGGCAAGCGTGAGGTGTATATGCCCTCCGCGAACAACAAACTGGGTTTTAGGGTCGTACATCGTATGTTATTGTCATCGTTTCAGTCATGAAATCAATATCTATTTTCTCGCAAAATGTTATTTTTTCAGTGTTTTTTTTTTTCTCCTTCATATTTTCATATGATATTTGATGGTACTGCAGTAGAAAATTCTGAAATTGTTTAAGAAACCCTTAGAGTAAAAATATAAATTTGAGTTTCATTAAATTTCACTTGAGTTCAAAATGAGACGTATATTTGCATTCATAAGATCATAGGAAATCTCATTTCTTGTATGCGATTTTAAGTTTCTCAAGAACTGAAATATTGAAAATTTTCGTAACAGTCTCCAAAAGAGAGGTTAAGAATATATCTGATGAAACTCGTGACGTCATATAGGACGTACCTTTAAAACTATTCCATGAATAAAATGTAACAAATTAGGTAAATAATAATTACATTAAAATAAAACCAAATGTCAGTTAAGCGCATTTAAATTAATGAACAATTGAATGTGTTACGGAATATTAATCAGTGCTACCGACAGCCAGAGTGAGCTAAAATAAATAAATATACATATTTGAAATTTAGCTTAATTAAAAACAGTTGGGTGACCTGGCCGATAAAGTAATGTATAGGAGGTTCACCAATCGATAAAACAGCACCTTGGAAACATAAGAAAAGTTTCACTGTTTCTTTCAAGCCGTTAATCAATGCACCGAGATTACAAACCGATTTTTTTTTTCTGAATTTTAGCTGTACTCGAATAGTTTTAAAATATATTTTTGTCAGTTCCAATGGTTACTCGGAGTTTACAAATCTTGAGCTTTCTGCTTGAATAATTTCCAAGAAAGTGGAACCAAGACAAATACAAAAACACACTTTTTTCCCTGTTCACTATTGACTATCCGCACTTTACTAGGCAACCGATTGGTTCTAAGTGAATGGTTTCGGAATGAATGTTTCGAAAACCTACTGTATATTACCTTCCGTAAAAAAAAAATGTTAAATAATGTAGATGGTCTTAAATGATTAGCCGTCAACCTGGACTCCAAACTGAAATGGGTATACGATATATCGACCTGTCTGAAATTCTCTAAAATCATTCTTTTATTAGAATATTAAATGTTTTAGTTCCTGGGGAAGTTTTGAAAAATGCACATTACTGCCTTTTAAGAATATTTCGTCTTAAGAAATTACCCATCTGGCGGAATAGCTCGTGAGCTTCTAAAATGTTATTATCGCAAAAGAAGGCGATCCTTTACTGCTAATGATAGATATTGTAAAACCTGTTCATCATGAAAATATTTAACGTTGTAAAATTATATGGTTACCAGTGTTTAGCTTATCTGAAAAGAAATCCAAATTTCTTGTGTGTATGGAGTAAAATGTCCAATTAGTCCTTTTTTGAATTTTCAAGTTACTTTATTTTTACATATGGGCAGTCATTCGTTCTTTTTATGTCCCGTACATGCAAAAAGAATGGAATGGAAAAACCACCACATAGCAATTTGCAATTAAAATTTTTGACTATCGCTTAAAGTCTATTGCATTCCCATATTTTTATTGCCGCTCTTCTGTGTTTATCAGCGAAATGGAACGCAGCTTGATTTTGCTCCTTATGAAGGCTTGAGGGTTTTTTTTTTTTTTTTTTATTTGTTTAACGTCCTCCGACGTTAAGTTATATCGACGAATGCAATAGGTGAAATGATGCTCAAATGAGAGCTTAGACTTACCCGACATTCGTCTCTTAGGATAAGGGAAACCCCCGAAAAAAATTATACAGGTAACTCATCCTGACCGATATTCGAACTCGGAAGCCGTGAGGCAGACACGCTACCATCTACGCTACCGTGGCAGGCAGGTTCTTTTACGTGCCGTAAATCTTAGATATGGGACCAGGGGTTTTCTTGTTTTCCGAAGAAAGCCATATGAAGATTTTTTATGCCCGGGAAGTCCACCATCCTCTGTTGGGTTTGAACTCGCAACCTTGCTAAGCAGATCCTACCATAATATCTACCACGGTGGACTGCTTCCCATAATCGCTTTGTGTCTACAAGAAAATTAACAATAGTACAATGTTTGGAAAGGTAGAGACAGACTGAACAATTCAGCGCCCTAACCGGGATTTGAACTACGGAACTTAGGTCTCCGTTCGGCTGCTCTTAACCATTGAGCTACTATGGTCAACTAGCCAGCGTGACATTAAATTATCCGACTCGTGTTTTTCCTGGTAAACCACTAGGAGTTCTTATAAACACATGATACAATTACCTTAATGGAGACTTATTAAGCCGTAAGTACTTTTAAGGTCCGGGCTTTATAGTTCAGACTACTATTAGGTCAATCAATGGAAAATAATTTGTTCTTTCACACTAACCGTGTGCAGAACGAAGTATGGAAAGGTGGAGTCAGACTGAAGAATTCAATACCATAGCCGGGATTTCAACCACGGATCTTGCGGTCTCCGGCTGCTCTTGATTTCCAGTATAATGTTTATTTCGATTAACATGAAGCAGGTAGAAGAATGCCCGTAGTTTGTGCAACATCAGAGAAGTTCATGTGAGCATAGCACATCAGATTTCGGCTATTTAAGTATTAATGGAAGATAAGGTGTATCTGAGCTGTGTGTAATGGTGTGCTATTTATCCAAAGCAGGTTGAATGTTCAGTGTTGCAGAACTTCTAGATTTCGTAGCCTAATGCAGTACAATCCACTTCTTGCAGCTGCAATGCGATATTCTTGTGTTTTAAAACTGGTCTTGCAAGTTTCTGGAAGTATGTATCTTGTTTCCAAATTTTGATTGCTTTACGAAAGCGTAAGTGGTTGCGCTAACTAGAATCTGCAAGTGTTACACATTTAGCTTCACTTCCGGGTATATCTGAGCATGTCCAGGAAATATCCAAGATAACCTGGCACGCTATATTCGCAGATTTTTGTAAAAGGCTGCAGGATGAATCGTCTGCGATTTTTGTGTTGGCAAGGTTGTTTTGCAGTGATTTATTTGACGTTTTTATGACTCTCACATGTAGTTGAGAGTTTTCTTCGTACAAGAGTAAACCAAGAAACGGTATAGCCTGCTTTAGCAGATTTTATACTTTTGGTTGTGTTAGGATTCGACAGGAAAGGGGTGAGAGAGGGGGGGGGTGCGTCGCTTTGGAAGAATCCGTGCACATATTTGATTTCCTTGCCATTCATATGTGTATATTTTAATTCATGTTTGAAATGTATCTGTAATATAGTAAAGAAAATGAGAATATTTAGGTAACGGAGGGAACACTTATTACCTGGTCCCACCTGAAGCCACTGTACCTATCCAAATTATCGGAGGGTGGCTCAGTGGGAACCGGGGAAAGCTCGAACCAGAATTGAAGGCTGGAAGGATCACTCTGTGGCGGAGCCGAGAAGCTTCAAATCGCAAGTCTGCGCCATCTGTCCGCCTTTGATTTACACAGCTCTGGAACCGTTTCCTAACAAGAAAGAGGCAACGAAATGAGAAGAAATGGGAGAGAGGCTACCCGAACTAGCATTGACCTTGCCGAACAAGAAAAAAACAGAGGAAACCCCATGGTGTGAATGGAGGCCACCAGGGATGGAACTCGGGACCTCCCGAAATACTTGAACAGCGAAATTAAATTGAAACGAATGCTGGAAATGACTAACACATACATCTCGACATTTAACACCGACCATTGTTGGACTTGCTGTTATCCTAGGTCACATATCATTCATCTTCAACATTGTGGCTTCTGATTCCAGGTTCCATGTTCGATTCCCGGCTGAAACAGGGGAACTTTTCTTTAATTAAAATCTTTCCCTGTCCTACGCAGAGTTTGGAGGTATGCACAGGGGAGTGAATTTGTATGTGTTTGTTTGTTACAATTGACTAACAGCCAAGGTTCAAGCACCAACAGTAACAAGTTGTTTCTTAAACAAAACTCCCAATACAGGCATAAAAATTAAATATCAATTATCAATTCACATTTACACATTTCGTGATGATTTTGAAATTCCATGTTCTGTGCATAACCACGAGATAAATGAATGGTGGCTTTCTAAATGAGAAAATAAGTATGTGAAAATTCAAAGTTGTTCGGCAAACCGTTGCTTAAAAGGAAGGTTACTTGTGTATTTATAAGATTTTGTCTGTGCAAGTCATTTACTATAAAGACGACTTCACAGGCTATTCCCAGAAAACTCAGAATATAATTGTCATGCAAATATCTTAAATATGTGACATTTTAACACAAAATCGTTAGATTCATTTTTGGGAGAATAAAAGGTCACAAAAGTTCCTATATAAAGGAAAATTTAGATTTTGGGAATTACTTGTAAACAATAATCTCTTTTTGCACCAATAAGTCTTGAATTACTTTGTATTTGCATCCTGAGAAATGTATAACGCATTTTCAAATGTTCACTATCGTTATGCTGAAAAGGATTCAACGGATATGTTAAAATTAACCTTTGAATTTCAATCTACTGCAAGCATTTTATGGACAAATATGATATTTTCCCTCATCTTCTGGTTTAAATAATAGATGTGGGTGCTAAATCTGGAGCATTAAAGAGAAAGCGCTGGTATTTCGTCACTTGTCATTACACGAAAAAAACAGGTGAAGTGCTCTAGTGGTAGATGGCATTCGGCGTACTGCCTTCAGTTTCGTAGAACACTAAACCTTTCCAGAGATAACCTCTAACCTTGGCACAAAGTCATCAATCTTGTTACAAAAGTCCTGTGGTTTGTCTCGGAGTGGACCTCATGGACCGTCCACATTATTTCCGCGCAAATAAAACTATAACATCTCTAATTATAATAGCAAATTATGGTATAACTTCTGAAGTTACTTCTATCGGCTAAGAATTAGCTGAATCTATGTGAGCTGCCTAAATAAATCGGTAAAAGTTAAATTTTCAGTATATGTATTCAAATTGAAGTCCTATTTAGCAAACTGTGCCAAGTATACAGTTTCTTGTACATATTCCAGGGTTTGTCTGCTATTGTGTCTCTCTATTTGGTTTTTTCAGTACGTCTGTTGGTGTGGCTGTGGATATGAGAGAACTTAGGCTTGCATGACCGGAGTTCATATAACTGGAAAGCATAAAATCCTCAGTGAAAGTTCAGCAAAAGCTTCAACATTTTTGCAGATAAATATATATAAAATGCTAAATTAGTGGAGAAAAATTTAAATCTGTACAATGTCAAATAAATAATATTAGATATAAAAACGTCGGTTCAGATTTATGTGCTGGAGAAAAGCAGCATAAGTTTTCAACCAAAGCATGTCAAAAACACATACTTATAGTTGACTTACATATTCAAAAATGGTTGGGCAATAGTTGGCCAGCCATTGAGAGTCAGTAAATGAAAGTAAACAAGAAAAAATATGTCCTCCAACGAGTGACTTCCGTGAAGCCTGTTTGCGCATAATGATCTTCTATATTTAGTGTTATATTCCGGTAAGTCTGTTTATGAGAATAATATGAATATAGAAAGTCAGGTTGGCTATGCTCAACTATGTGCGAGAACCGCTGTGGATATTTTAGTGACATTGTAATTGTGTACAGTGATCACTATACAATTGATTAAGATTAATCATGTGTTCAACGTGAACAGTATTGAATAAATAACTTAAATTTTAATAAATTTTAACTATTTTATATATTATTTGTAAAGTAAAACAAGAAAATGAAACCGAAGATGAGAAGCAAAGATGAAATCAACTTGTGATGGATGAGAGTTAGTGATGCTGTGAATGACATTCTTCTTCCTTTATTATTTTTACTACTACTAGTACTACTACTACTACTACTACTACTACTACTACTACTACTACTACTACTACTACTACTGCTGCTGCTATTATTATTATTATCATCATCATCATTATCATTATTATTGCCGAGCGGGATGGCTCAGGCGGTTTCGTCTATGGTCGGCATTCGGGAGATCTGGGTTCGATTCCCGTGGCCGGCCTACCTTACCCATGGGTTTTCCCGTTGCTTGGCGATGCTGGGTAGGTTAATTACATCCCTCGAATTTATTGTTTCTCCATTTCATTTCCTTTATTATATCACATCTCCCCTATGGTGGTCTCTTTCAGGGTAGAAGTGTCGGCGGATATCTCGGCGCTGCATGGCAGGATGATATGCTCTGAGTAAACCGATTTATCCTCAGGTAGGACGGTTTCCAGTCTCCGTGTCCGGTCTGGTGGGCCGTTTCCAGATCGTACTCGGGTAAGCTGCCGGTTGTGCTGAACTGCCGGGGAGTTTCCAACTAGTAAACGACTTCTGCACCGTCGTGGCTCCTTCTGAGGGCTACCCTCTGTCTCCTCTCGCCTCATCCTTCCTCCCGGTGATGCTCTATTTGGGGCATAGGTAGTTCCGGAGTTTTCCCTTATCCTGAAGGACGAATGTCTAGTAGCTCTGAGCTGCATGGACCTCGGACTCATTTGAGCATCATTTCACCCATTGTATTCCTCGTGCGACATGACTTAACGTTGGAGGACGTAAATTACAACAACAACAAAAATCATCACTATCATCATAATTTAAGTTAATTATAGTTTATTAAACTTAACGTCTGCCGATTATTGCCAGTCCCGTACACGGCGAGTCTATGCTAGGTAATAAATGTTAAGATTAGGAGCAGAGCTACGGGAACCTACGAGTAGATTGAAAATATGTGTTTGCCATAAATACGTTTGTAAAATCTTTAATTTGATTAAGGTCTCCAGTATCGAAGATCTGATGACATGATCGTTCCTACCTCAGAAACACAAACAAGAGCGCTACCGAACACTTCGCCCCAGCAGGTTGATGATGGTCGTGCTCTAATATCTTGCAATTTGTAAGTGTCCCCCCCCCCCCCCCAACGGGTATATAGATTTATATCGTTTGAAGGCTTGGAAACTGTTCTACAACGTTCATGTCTCGTACAGTTCAAGGTGTTAAGTCTCCCCTCCGCATAGGGTTATACTTCATACAGTGTGCTCGGGAGTACCTTCATTTTTTAAGGAGTACCTAAACAATTTAGTCCTTCTGAGACTTCCTTTCTGTAAAACATAAAACTCAGAGAATTTATTACTTTTCTTCCAGTTTCATTTGAAATTTTTAAAAGATCCATTGAATTATAAAATAATCGTAACTGATTATTTTTTGCATGTTCAATTTCAAAACAACACACCGAAAGCCCCCCGTACCATATGCCCTGTTAGTGTCATTAGTATCGTTTTGTCTCAGTTTGTATTTCCCAAGAAGGGGCACTGAGTCAGAAGGCACGTTCCGTCTGGAAGTTGCAACACTCTTGACAAAGGAATATGCGGACAACATGGCAGTTTGTTTCTGAGATAGAGAAGAAGGATCACCGGAGGAGACAGCAGTTTGTCACACCAGATGGACGACACAAACATTGCAAGAAACAAGAGTGAGGATGGGGAAAACCTGGATAGAAATCACAGGAACGTGAGGAACGTCCGATCTCCTTGTAGCTCAACGAGAACGTCTTAGGTTAAAGAACTGACTGTCTTAGTAGGTTGTCCCTATTCCGATATTGGCTAAGTTTTACATCTCATTGGCTGCTGTCTTGGGATACAAGTTAGTTCCTTATTATCTTAATATATTTGAAGAGGATTGTCAAATGTTCAGTTTCATAACACTATGGATCAAGTATATTACGTAATATACTTACATTTACATGAATGTGCGAGGGCTGTCCAATAAAGAATGATCATAATTTTTTACAGTCACAATTTTTCGCACTAAAATTCAAACTTATTACATTCTGTTAGCTTAATGTGAAACAAACACGCCGTAGTAGTTTCATTGTTGGTTCTCTTGGTTCCCGCCTGTGTGAACCAGGTAAGTTCAGACATGTTCAGTATCGCCTACCGCTGCAATGGAGGTAACATGCAGTTGAAATTGATGTTAGAGGAAGATCCGGAGTTTATTTCAACGTAATCACTGCTGATGAAACTTGGCTACATTATTTTGATCCTGAGAGCAAACAGCAAAGCTCAGTGTGGAAATCTTCTTCATCACCAAACCCCCAAAAAGCAAAAAGTGCTTGCTTCTGCTGGGAAAGTTATGGCCATTCATTCTTTGATATTCATGGAATGATTTATCAGCATGTTGTACCTGCACACACATCAGTAACTGGACAATACTACAGGGATGTCCTGAAAACATTGCAAGTCCATATCAGGCGCAAAAGACCACATTTCCGTGAGCATGCTGGATGCTGCACAACGATAATGCACGGCCGCATATTGCCAATGTTGTTGCTGAATATCTTGCAAAAATCAATGTGAAGTGCATCCCTCACCCTCCCTATAGTCCGGATTTAGCCACATGTGACTTTTTTCTATTCCCTAACTTGAAGAAACGCCTTCGTTGGAGGCCTTATCCATCATCAGAAGCAATGGTGAAGGCTGCGGAGGCGATTTTGAAGGACCTCTCAACATTGGTTTCCAGCATGTCTTTGAAGACCGGCAGAAACGCTGGAACAAGTGCATCACATTCAGGGGAGACTATTTTGAGAAGGACCATCAAAATTATGAGTATGAGAAAAGGTATGTTGTCAAAAAAATTGTGATCATTCTTTATTGAACAGCCATCGTAAATTGTCAACAAATAGAATGAGAGCATCCCTCCTTCGCCTTTTACTTGCCTCTCAAGGCGACGAAAGTACCTACGGCCAATCTGTCGTGAATAAGTATAGGATTTGAATGTAAATGTTGACTTCACTGGTGCTAGGAAGTATATCCACTTGTTATGTGAGTTGATTACTTTATTTCCAACAATTTAAACAGTATTTTATGTTGCATAATATGTGTATTTTGCCTGTAATGTCAATATAAACAATAAATATTCAGTTTGCAGAATATGCTGCACATTAGATTGTTATACTTGTATATTTTATAAATATATTTTTATTTTGCATTTATATTTGATTTATAAATATATGCCCGAGCAGTATATACCTTTGAGTCAGTCACAACAGTCACGAAGCTGACATGAATTGCATGAGTTAAAATTGTTCACCATAACTAACTTTTCTTACATTATCCATCTTCCTTCGATTATAGACGTAACTCTTTGAAGCCCGCCTTGGCAGCGTAGATGGTAGCATGTCTGCCTCACGTTCAAGAGGTCCCGAGTTCGAATCTCGGTCAGGGTGAATTACCTGGATAAGGTTTTTTCCGGGATTTTCCCTTATTCTGAAAGACGAATGTCGGATAACTCTAAACTCTATGGACCCTGGGCTCATTTGAGCATCATTTCACCCATTTCATTCATCGTCCGATATGACTAAATGTTGGAGGACGTAAATTACAACAACAACAACAAAAAAGTAAGTATTTGAAAACCAACAAAATTGCGTTGTGATAGTTGCTAATGAGCTACAAAAACATTGCCTCTTAATTTAATTACTTACCTTGAAATGTAGACAATTTAGGGAAGTAAAAAATACATAGTATTCTTTAAAAGAAAATAAACAGGATATTACCAACTGTGTGATATTGAAGAAATCTTTGCAGGTAAACACTTCAAAAAGACTAGTGAAATATAGCTAAAATCAAATAAAATTGCGTCTTTGTTATATGCACCCGTAAGTTTCTGTGAGTTGGTATTTCCCTTTATAAGAAAGTGTTATGAAAAAATAGAAGACAGCTAACTGTGGAGAACTAACACACATCTGTACCGACATTCGCGGTTTTCTTTATCTGGTTTATAAGGAAAATATAAATGGTCAGGAGTAAGGATTAAATTTTAATGAGGTAAATAAGTCATTTCATCACAATATTTTCACTCACGGACAGATAACATAACATTGCTGTACTTTCTTTTATGTCACTGACGTCATAATAGTTTTTGTATCCACTTATTTATGTTGATATTATGGTGACTTTTAGTTGCGTAAAGGGATTAGTAAAACACGCAACGCCTGTATCTAATCATATCAGTGTTTTATCACTTTAATTTCCGGACCTTGCTTTACACAGGGCTTGTTTGTCATTATCTTCATTCAAGAGTTACATTAGTCAATTAGGGGAAAGGGGGAAAAAGACAGCAGGGGAAAAGAACGTGGGAGAATGTCATTGTGGTACGGTTGTAAGAAACAGGGTTATAGCAAGGCCTAGTGGCGCCTAAATCTTATACAGTGGGATCCATATAAACCTGAACCATTTCAATAAACCCATAACTTTTAAACCAATAATGGGACATACGCGCAACTTTGGGAAAATATAATGCACAATTGGAAGATTACATTACACTATTTACATCTCGGAGAAAATGTTGGAAGTGTCCTCCACCAACATCTATACATGTTTGCACTCGTCTCACCATATTCTCTGAAGTTTTACGGAGATGATATCGAATTGTGAGGAGGTTATATCCAGCAAGATGGAGCAGCGTGTCATACATCTAATGACACCATGGAACTTGTAACCAGTTTCTTTGATAATCGAATAATCTTAAAAGGTATGTGGCCCCCCAGATCCCCTGACCTAACCTCACCGGATTTTTTCTTGTGGGAGTATCTAAAAATAGTGTGTTCAAGAATAGGCCACGGACAATTGATTATCTCAAGGAATCCATTCGAACCGAAATAAGTAACATTGCTGACATAACTTAAATAATAAGAGTTAAATGATGAGGCCTGGGACTCAAGTACTTACAATAGTAAGTCGCCACAAACGGTGCATCTCGAATGCGAGAGCCCCTATTGGTCTACCGGAGAAACATACGAGTCAAATAGAGAATTTCATGTCATGACAAGTTGGCCATGGTAGCTCAATGGGTAAGAGCGACTGGACGGAAATGAGGAGATCCGTGGTTCAAATCCCGGCCATGGCATTGAATGTTCCAAGTTGACTCTAGCTTAAATTTATATATTGTATTTCTTTGATTTGTTCAGATTTCAGTAGGCAACTCCGTAGCCACAACCTGTAGGCGGGGTGCATTTCATCCAGCAAGTACACTTACATATCGTGAAACTGGTATCGTTGTTATCGTCTGGACGAGTTTGGTATACAAATACAAACACTTTTATTGCCAAAACTTACTGCTATCTTGTTTACTTGAAGTTGCACTTGCCATAAAACAAAACATCGCCCTCCTTACTCTACTTATCCTTAACGGAAAAGCAGGATCTTAACTGTTCTCAATGGAAATTGAGGTCAGAAAGGGTTGGGGTTGCCCACGACCCAGTAACCTTTTGTATGTTTATAAGCACAGCACAACTAGAGACAGTCAGGAAGTAAAGAAAGTTTTCTTCACCATAACGTGCCATGACGCAGTTCCCTTCGGAGAAAGCTCTAGATTTTTATCACCCCTCCCCCGTGAACTGTATAACCCTCCCTCATCCACCCGTTTTACGACAAGGTCGTCCGTCCCAGGACTGGAAATTCCAAAGGCATCTCAATCGTAAGAGGGTCGGGGGGGGGGGGGGGGAGGGGCTATGTTATGTCTCTAGGGACGGATTTCCTTTCCAAGCGAATATCGCATATAGCATGAACCGCAAGATATGGTCCTTCCACAAAATTTATCGCTGTCAATGTTTTCTGATTTTATTACTTCTCTTTGTTATTGTTTTTTCTTGGTCTCATTGTTATCCTTTACTCCTTTCAACTTTTCTGCTCCACAGGCTCCATTTTTTATGGATTGGGCACTTGTTTAAAATGGAATAAGTTCGACCCAGCAACAGAAATGTCCAAAAACAAAGAAATAAACGAGTCTCATAATAACTGGTAGTTCAATCGGCAGAGGTACTGTGTTCGATTCTTGACAAGGGGGATGTAGCCAAACTTATTTCCTATTCTTCCCAGAATCTGAAATGAGTGTGTGTAAAAACAACAATCGTTGTATACAACAATAATTAAAACAAATAATTAACTGGGTTCTGCGTAAGTAATGAAATGTGGCTACTGAATGCTACAAACGAGCTCGGAGATGACACAGCTAAGAGCTACTCAATATTAAGCTTTTACCACAAATGCTTTATCTATACAGCTCGCTTCAGCCGAGATTCAAATTCTGGCTCTCTGTATTAGAAGACCGATACCCTACACACTTGAGAAGTTGGCTCGACACCATCCTAGTGACAAGTATCTAAAGCTAGCTCACTCCAGATTGTAATATTTTGATAATAAATCACACACACACACACACACACACACACACACACACACACACACACACACACACACCTCTTCTTGTATCCATCTTCTGGCCGTAAGCTGTCAATATATATTAGTCCCTTTTTGTGTAATAATATGTAAAAATAATGTTGCTTATTTGTCAAAATTTTGCAGCACAACAATGTATATGAGCAGAACTAATTGAATCAGATTATTACTATTGAAATATGATTTTCTCTTAATTTTTTCTCCGCAAGAGTGCAATGGTTTGTCGATACATTGCATAGAATGTCAAAATGTCTTCTTTGTAAATACAGTAGGTAATAGGGGAATGTTATATCCTCGTATAGTACAACTGACAGGAAATATCGAAATATGCCCGCCGCTATAGCGTAGATGATAGCGTATCTATCTCACGTTCAAGAGGACTGAGTTCGAATCTCGGTCAGAATGAATTGCCTGGCAAAAGTTTTAACGGGGTCTTTGGTTATCCTGGAAGACGAGTGAGATGGCTCAGCGGTTTCGTCTATGGCCCGCATACGGGAGGCCCGGCTTCGATTCCCGTGGCCAACCTACCTGACAGTGTTTTTTTTTTCTGTTTTTTTCTTCGAGTCGCTAGGCGAATGGTGGGTGGGTTAGTTTAGTTACATCCCCCGAATTTCCTGTCCCTCCATTTCATCTCCATTATCATTTCACATCATCTCTCATCTGGTGGTCTCTTTCAGGGTAGAAGTGTCGGCGGGTGTCTCGGCGAGGCATGGCAGGATGATATGCTCTGAGGTAAACTACTTCCTCCTCCGGTAGGTCGGTTGCTGTTCTCCGCGCCTCTGCTGGGAATATTTCGGAACCGCCAACCAGGGACCTTTGGGACTCAGCTGCTGGGCTCGTTGCCGTCCCGCAGTAAGGGAGCGTGACCGTTGTCTTGACCTGTCAGGGGAAGTTCCCATCTAAGTAAACTGTAGGGAGCCTGCCCTCTGCACTGTCGTAGCTCCTTGGGACGGCCGCCCTGTCTCCTTTTGCCTCATCCTTCCTCGCGGGCGTGCCCCACTTGGGGCGTAGGCACAATGGGTCCATCATGGTAGCCTATGTATCGAATCCTCTCCGTAGTGAAATCCTAATCCTAACGCTAAGCTCTATGAACCCTGGACTCATTTGAGCATCATTTCACCCATTTCTTTCATCGTCCGATATGACTTAATGTTGGAGGGCGTAAATATAAAAAAAATTCTAAATATAAAACTAGAACACGCGATCTTAAGAACACCACAACGTTTTATACATTCCAAATACTTAGGCAAGGAGAGGACTGAACTGTAAAAAGTTTGAGCTATAGTTACAAGATACACGAGAACGCTTTGAATAAAAACATCCTGACTTTAAAACACCTATTCTACCTCCCATCCAAAAAGAAAGAAAAAGCAAACCCTGTGACCTTTACTTGAGAAAAGATTATCTACCCATAACTATTTTACAATACAAAATGAGGGTGGTTTTGGTGGAGAGCGTATTTTTAGAAGCACCTCCGTGATTAAGGGGTGGAAACGTTATTGTATTGGAAGTTATGGAAGTTGGTTCGTCACAGGTTTGAACTTAGGTAAAAATCAATACAAAGTTGAGAGTAATAATATTTATCATAGAGTCCGCTAAGAATAAACTTGATTAATTCTATTGAAGTTAATTATTTTCTCCATGCAATCGCATGTTATTTAATTGGACCTATTCATATGTATGCAGAAACACCTACAAGCACAGGTAGCATTCTCTGTAAACAGAGAAATTCAAATTGTATCCTTATTCAAAATAAATGCAGAACGGTAAACATCGAGCATTCCAAATATAGACATAACTACCCAGAGAACACAGATGTCATTAAAAAAATGCAGGATATATTCGAAGATAACTGTCGGATGATTTACTACATTCAAGAATGTTAGTAAATTATTATTTACAAATAGATGGAACATTATTTAATTTAAACCTTTCTCTCAGGCTGACAAAAGTACGTGAGTCTATTATGATAGTTTATTTATATAGCTTTTGTCGTCTACTTTGTATTGCACACAGCTTGTTTAACATTATTCATTAGCTATCATAGAAAAGGGGAAGGAAATGCAACGCGGAAGAATATGTTAGCGGGGCAAGGTTATGGAAGCAGGGCTTATGAAGTAAGTCATGCGTATTGTGTATAGGGGCGTAATAAACATGAAAATGAATGGGGTTTCCAGCGTTAAAAGTGTAATACGGCATAGTTAAGTGCAGCTTACATTTTGAGCAAATACAAACTGTAACCTAGGTCTAGAAGTGCGCACTTTTTGCCACTTAGCCATGAATTTGCACGGACCTACTAGGTTTATTACTTCCACATCCGATTAGTGCAAGGGTAATCTAGTAACAAAGTGCTGCAGGTTGTGCCTGTTTGATGACCAAAATCAGCAGTTTTGAGTAAGAAACGTAATGAACTGGAGAAAACACCATAGCAGATATGAAAATGATTAGCTTTTTTGTAGCTAGATGCTACATGTCATTTATTTTTCCTTTAATTGAAGAACAGAGCTGAACTCATTATTGCATATGGTTTATGACGTGAACTACTCTTAGGCCTTGTATAAAAATGACTAATGTTCACTTCAGACCTAATTTATGCCTGAATGTTGCAATTAAACCTAAATTAAAGTTTCATAATATTTGTTAAAAAACTATTTTAAGCTAAAATTACAGCATAATTAGGTATACAAAATGATGCAGACAAATATCTTCTTATGAACTAAAATTTAATTTCTCTGTTGCTGTGGATTGAATTGAGGGACTGCCTTTCTCTTATGCTTAAACTGCTGTGTTAGAGCTCATCTATGAGTAGATTTGCAATCTGATTTTATTGTGTGAGTTGCAAATTGTGATGTTTGAAGATGACGTTCTAGAATTCCCGCGTTATTGCGATTATTTTGCAACACAATGTTTGTCGCAAATGGCAATCATGGATGATGCTGATGATTAGTTTCTCACCTTTGGTGACGATTTGGTAGAAATCTTGTAGATGCCACGGCTGCTCTGGAGCAGTGAGTCTTACCTTGTTCGCAGTCTCGGAGTAAAGGAATGTGATACTGCAATTGTTGAAGAATAAACAATTGTTCGCTTTTAAATATTGTGGATTTTCAATGAATAGAGCCAGACTGAAAAATTCAATGCCACAGCCGGGATTTAAACCACGGATCTCCCGCTCTCCGTGCGGTTGCTCTAAACCACTGAGCTACTATGGCCAACATGCCGACATGACATTAAATTCTCCAACTGACTCATATGTTTCCCGGTAAACCACTAGGGATTCTCAATTCACATATGCTACGAGACACGCACCTTTTGTGGCGACTTACTATGCTGTAAGTACTTAAGTCCCTGGCTTCATAGTTAAATCACTTTCGCACTCTTACCGCACGGAGAGTGGGAGATCTGTGTTTCAAATCCCGGCTATGGCATTGAATTTTTTAATCTGGCTCTATTCATTGAAACCTTAGCCTACACACGGCTAGTGTGGAATAAATGATTATTTCCATTGTGGATTTTATTCCACAAAACAATTAGTAAATTCTGTTACAATTTTAAATAATGTAGATGCTGTCCTTTCACAAACAATGGTTGTTTCATCGATGAACTTTATGTCTTTGGCACACACCACTAATGCAACGGAAATGCATTCACAGCTAAACTTTTTCTGCACAGTCGCAGCTCGACACAAAAACATGTCTTACAAGACATTCGTTTGTAGAAAGACGCCAAGCTCTGATCATTTTGGGTTCTCTGCACTCTTTGTTTCCATAACAACTAAATTACTTCTCTTTTATTGGTCCACGTCACCACATTACGTAATTGCATTCTTGCCATTATCAATAACAACAATATTATGTTTCATCTAACTAGTGGTGCATCATTCCGTGGCCTACCTAATTTCACATTTTCTATTTTGTACAAATTACTTTATGCAGAACAATTCAAAATAAATTATTAAAATTAAAAAAAAAAACATGAAATAACCGTCACAGATTTGAGGATTTTTAGATTCATGTGCCTATAACACCAGTGCCCACTCGGATTATGAATACTTAAAAAGTTATAATTGATAGTGATTGTTGGGTCACGAAATGCATTAAGTGATTATGGGCCTATCTCCTATTCATAAAGACTGCCATCTAGTAGGGATCAAAATGGCAAGCATCCGTTTCATTTGTCCAACACTAACCAGTCTCGAAGCCTGCTGATGAAACATGAAAAGAGAAGCGAATTGAAAAAAAAAAAAATTCACAAACCATGCTAATGTTTGCCTTGTCAGCCATGGAAAACTACGATGAACTCATGGTCAGAGTGGCTGTCCCCAAAATTTAAACCCAGGAATGCCCCTTGGCACGTTATCGTGGAGCCATCTCACTCAGTTCTACTTCAGTAAAGTAGTAGAAAAACTAAAAACTATACTTTCTATACAAATCATGTACATATTTTATACTTGTATATGAGATACATTTTCTTTTATAAATTTTGAGATGACGAGTCGATATAAGGAAGGGTAGTAAAATGCAAAAGGCAGTGAACGAGAGGAAGATAGAAAAGCTAGAAAATGGAAGAAGAGTAAGAAGGACGATGAGGATGTTAAAGTGGAGAATGATACTGAAACTGCTGGAGCTTGGATCTTGCTCGCCTGAGGATGTCCCCATTTCGGGGATTCCTCTTTCCCGAGAAGAGAGGGATGTGTGGTCATAAAGAAGAAAATAAAATGGAAGCAGAAGCATGCTGATGGACGGAACGTTCCTTCTTCGGTGGGAATATTGCTTTACGGCCCTAGCCAAATGAATAGCCTTCCCTTTATCTCTAGAGGGTGGCTGCTGGCTGAATACAAGGAAACTAGAAGAAGAAAGGAAATTCGAAACGCTGACCCAAATTTCTCCCTTCCGCAGTAAAACGTGCCGGCCGGCCGGTCGTCCTGCCTGCCGGGGTGAAGGAATGTTAGGCACCAAGTGATTTCTAGCAAAGCACCCTCTGAAAGAACATGCTCAAATTTCTCTCCAAGATACTTCCAAAGAGTCTTTCAGAAATGTTCTCAACACTCGCGCCATTTCTCCCCCCCCCCCTCCTTCTCTCCTTATTCACTTCCATCTCTGCAACTCTATGTCCTTGCATGGATTCTCTTTAACGAGGTTTGTACAAATTTCCCAACTCAGACAATTGCATATCAAGTATATCACATATACCCAGCACTGACATTTCGTTGAATACTTTTCCTTAAATTGATTTCATATTCAAATTCCTTGCATTGCATTAAAATCTTTGTTGTTTTCACTACCATTGAGGTTCCTTGGGTAGTAGTAGTATTTGAATTCTATTCAAAAGTGCATTCATCGAAAATTCACTTGTAAATTCCACAAACACAAGAACATATCCTAGACAGAAAATTGGTATGCAAATAGCAACTTAAAACCAAAGTGTCAAATTTAATGTACAGGCCATTTATGTTTTAAAAATCAAGACCAAGATGTTCAAGCCATTCCTCCAACATAAAAACAAAGGAAAAAGGCTTAGTTGGAAATATTCCTAGCTTTGTTTTATTTTCTTATAAATTGCTCCATCAATATTCTTTCAATTGTTAAATCGTCGAAATATTGGAACCATGATATCTTAAAAAAGATTATTATTATTATTATTATTATTATTATTATTATTATTATTATTATTATTATTATTATTATTATTATTATTATTATTATTATTATTATTATTATTATTATTATTATTATTATTATTGTTATTATTATTATTATTATTATTATTATTATTATTATTATTATTATTATTATTATTATTATTATCATCATCATCATCATCATCATCATCATCATCATTTGCGTCCTCCAACATTAAATCACATCGGATGATGATTGAAGTGGATGAAATGATGCTCAATGACTCCAAGGGTCTTTAGCACATAAGAGTTATCAGACATTCATCCTTCAAGATAAGGGGAAACCCCGGAAAACACCTTATTCAGATAAGTCACCCTGACCGAGATTCTATCTCGGGACATCTTGAATGTAAGGCAGACACACTAACACTAAGCTACAAAGGTGGGCTGAATGTATGGTGTTTAACGTCCACTTTTACTACCTGCGGCACCGCAGCCGGTGACACTGATGATACATGAAATGAAAATGGATCACGGTGGATTGAGATGGCGGGGAAACCGGAGATCCCGCCCCAGCACCGTGTTTTCCAGGTCGCCTGGGATCGAAGCCGGGCGCCTTGGTGAGAGTCGAGCAGTCTAACCACTTAGCCACGGTGCGGTCTGAGGTAGGCTGAAATCATAATTTTATATCAACTTTGAAAACAAGAGTATGTTAACGTGAAACTTTTTTCATGTACACCGACAAGGGAAACAAACGACAGTCACAAGAGTGAAACAGTTGAACTATTATGGCAGCGTGCTAAGCGATCACCGACAGTGAACACGACAAAAGTCGTCATGCGCAGTATCAAAATGAACCCAGTTAAACGATGTTAAACTCACGAAAGCTAACACCTTGCATTACAGTCTGTTTTGCTGCAAATTTTAAAGATAGTCCAGTGATTAGTAGACCTTGATCTCACAAAGATAGCGACATGTTGACGAAAAATCTGAAATAAGAGCAGAATGATCACACGATGAGATGCAGATGATGTGCTTTGTGATTGGCTAGCTACGTAAACATGAAAGCATGGACCTTGTGAACTCTTACGTTTACTTTATGGTTATGAGCACTTTACTATATGAAATTTAGTCACTGTGAACTTGTGCATTAAACTGTGGCGTACAAAGTTTGTTATCGCAAATACCTAATTTCTGACGGATAATTACCATCATAAAAATAGGCGTTAATGCGAATACCTTGTGAAATACAGTAATAGTCTGATAAATGTATTCATAG
The DNA here is from genome assembly GCA_030765055.1 of Mantis religiosa. Taxonomy (NCBI): domain Eukaryota; kingdom Metazoa; phylum Arthropoda; class Insecta; order Mantodea; family Mantidae; genus Mantis; species Mantis religiosa. Next base: position 115,429,113 of record CM060959.1, read on the forward strand.
GTGCAGGGTATTAACGGTGGCGGGTTTCAGCACTGTGGCCAAGGCTAAGCTTGACCTTAAATTAACCTGCGGGAGGAGAGGTGTAGTAGGACCAGAAGATCTAATAGCGGAAAGCACAGTATTGCGGGGTCTCTAATGTTTTCCGATTACAAATATCTAAAAATCGCTCTATGAGATACATCTATCCTCGCGGTAAGTAAGGCTCAGGCAAAGTTGGAAACCATTGTCGTCTTCCTACGTCCCCGTATAGGGCTTTCTTACAGCCCAGAAAATGAAATTAAAGGAAACAACAGCCAGCGAAATTTGTAACTTGTAAGAAACCATCCGAACGTTCGCATAGGGACCACGAAGCATGACAAATTCCTTAGCAGGAATTCCGTAGCGATTTGAATCCACAATCGACAGAGATGGCCCATTCGGTGTACTCTTAGGCTTAGTAGAGTCCTTCAGTTCGACATGCTTCTGCAGTAAATATAATGCTTAATCTACCTAACTTCCTCTCTTTCTTCTTCTCTTGGTATAGGACACAGTTCTATTCATTTATGTTCCTCTACCCCTTATGCTATTTGAGACGTCGGATGAGGGAGCCACAACTATGGATCAGAGAGGGAAATCCATGGATGGCTGATCAGTCCGGTTCCCGGAATGAAAGTGAGGGAAGTAGATGAACAAACTGAAGGCGACGTAGATGAAAGGACAGATGATAATGGAGCAATTCGTGGAACGATGGCGGGGGAAACAGAGGTCCCGGAGAAAACCCTCCAATGCCGTATTGTCCACTACAAATCTCACTTGAATCGAACCTGGGCCGCTTGGGTGAAAGCCAAGCGGTCTGTTTGGCCACAATCTGCCTGACTAAATAGTAATATTAAATCAATTAGGTGATAAGCAAATATAGTTTAATTGGTGATTTCACTCAACTACATGTTAGGGCATACTGAACGTCTAAACAAAAATGTCAAGAATCGAAAACAGGAATTATACAAGAATAGAAAACGCTGACGTTCTAGAACGAAAATAATTTCAACTTTTTAGAGTGCAACACTCACTGGATTTTGCCACATAGTAGATAATTCTTAAAATTATATTGAAGGTTTCACTTCAAAAGCAATTGTATGTTAGGATAAACGCAGTATTAAATTGTTTCAAATTAAATAGTATATTACACCCCAATTATTGAGACTGTCTTCATATCTTTTTTCGCTACTCTGCAGTCGTCCAAGATATAGTAGAATACAACCTCAAGGGAAGAAGAAGGGGAAAAAAATCTTAAGTTGAAGTTCAGAGCATCATAAGGCATCCCAGTTCTGCCTCAAACATTCATTTTGTGTATTCACTCAAATTATTTTCTACATTCTCTATTTACTATATCCATTTATTTCTTAGTACTGGTGAACTTTATAGGTAACCTGTGTTCTGGCCTTAGTTACATTTTCCTTACGTTCCCTGATAGCTTCAAAGCATTATTTAATTGTATAATGAAAGTGATTATAAAATATGGGCCTATGAACTTGACTGATTCAAAGAAAAGGAAGAATCCTCTTAGAGATGCCTTTAAATTCCAAAAAAGTAAATATACAAGCAGATGTTTTAGGAATAATAAAATGTCACACAGCTTTTTAACGATTTCTGCATTTGTATTTATTTATTATCATATTTGTTTTTGTCTTATGAATGAAGGTTTTTGAAAATGAAATCTCTACATGTTCCAAAAATAGATGTTAAGTAGTAACGTATTTGTCTTACGTTCAAGAGATCCCGAGTTCGAATCTCGGTCAGGGCGAGTTATTTGAATAAGGTTTTTTCCCGGAGTTTTCGCTTTTCCTGAAGGAAAAATGTCTGGTATCCCTAAGCTTAAAGAACCCTGTGCTCATTTGAGCCTCACTTAGTTATATCATCATGTGTTTCTTTTAATTTAGAAACCAGTTTTGAAAAGAAATGTGTGCATTGAGAGAGGGGGGGAGGGACTTTAATGTGAAACATTACTTCTCAAAAATGACATTTTCGGATTTCCAAGCCAGACGGACCCAACTTTCACCTAGTTGACCAACACATGAAGCTTTTGTTGACGTTGCATAACAGACCGAAGGTTCTTCCAATCCGGTCACGGTAGTTAAGGTCAAGAAAGGAACTTCTCCCCTTCTCACTCCACTTGTTAAACAGTCATAATTCAAATAGGCAATGGGGAAGTAATAAAACCGGCCCGGGTTTTCAGTACCACCATAAATTTGAGTCCGAAACTGTCAGGAGGGCTGCATAGAGGCTCTGCTGGGGTATCCAATGTTTTCAACATTTGCCATCTTCTGATTGTATCGTGCCTAACAAATACGTTACCTTTTTATACCCTCAATTGCTTATTTTGGTGTTTTCTGCCAACAAGCCTTACAAAAGCTTATTTTTCTTACTACTTCCTGCTATAGTCCAAGTTAAGCTTTACGGGCAAATAGTTGTGGTTTTTAAAGTCTGAAACGACACTCCAGAAAAACTGATTTATATATCCCATATTCTTTATACACCACAGAAACAAATGAATTGGATCCACAACTTCAAGCCGAAAATAGTAGCGAATATCTTGGAAATTGTTAATGCCACAAATTATTTATTTAGCATGAACAATTGAGCAAATATAAGTATTATATTAACCTTTGGAATATTCATTCATGTTTATTATATTGTGAAACCATGTTATGGTTTATAAACCACGTTTATATGCTGTCGACTGTTTCAAAGATTGAAAGATTGCTTGTGATTGGTCAATATTATGCGTGGCCATTTCCTCACATCTAGTAGTTCAATAAGTGTACTTCATTTGCCACGTACGTAGCGGGTAGCGAAGGTATTGTACTCCACCCAAAAATTCGACAGAGAAATTTCACTTTGTTTGTTTGTTTGTTTGTTTGTAATTTACGTCCTCCAACGTTAAGTCATATCGGACGATGTATGAAATGGGTGAAATGATGCTTAAATGAGCCCGGGGTCCATAGAGCTTAGAGTTACCTGACATTCGTCTTTCAGGATAAGGGTAAACCCCGTAAAAACCTTATCCAGGTAACTCCCCTGACCGAGATTCGAACTCGGGACCTCTTGAACGTGAGGCAGACACTCTACCACCACGCTACCGAGGCGGGCAGAAGAAGAAATTTCACTGAAAGTACACTATACTGGTCCCCTAAATGAAGACCATTTTTAGGAAAGGGCCCTATGTATGTCAACAGCGTAACTAAGGAAAGAAGTCAGTTAAATATCAAATTTGGTATTTAAATTCGGCATCTTCCAGGGATACGATACCAAGATTTTAAGAAAATCACTCACCCTAAACTACCCTCTGCATGGGCATTTTCGAGAAATTTGATTTTCTTTAAAAGACTCTATAATTTTGATTAAAGTTGCGTGTGTTTAGGATATATCCATGGCAAATGAAATATGTGTATAGGTGTTTTGAATTTTATTGAAATAATCACTGAAGAACTGTTATTCTGGATGACTGGTAGACATAATAAATAAGACAAAATCTTACTCTACCAAAGGTGAAATGGCTGGACCCTTAGCTCAGTCGGTAGAACACCTGCCTGCCGGGTTCGATTCCCGGCGGGATTTTTCTCCGGTCAAGATAATTCCTCATTATCCCCAGAGTCTGAAAGTATGAATGAGAGTGCGAATGTGTGTGTGATCTAAGGATTAAAAGCCAACGAATACGAATTAACACCTTCGATATGTTTCAAAGGAGAACGACCGCCGATATGGCCATTGGAGTATAAATGGAACAAGAAAAAAATGAAATTCATTAAAGCACCCAATTTATTTCAAATAAATTAGATTATTATTATAATAAATTATAATCATTATGTTGATATTCTTTGTTATTGATTTGAGTGATCAAATAATTATAGTTTTCTCAAGGTGGAAGTTGTTATTAGTTTATATATTTATGTATATTTATTGATACATGTTTGTCTTGAACACGTAGAGTACGCAGTGTCAAAGCCATCACACGTCGACCAGCTGTTAAAATATTTGACTATCGCTTAAATCTACTGTATTGTTCTACTCCCCGCCCGCCATGGTGGCGTAGATGGTAGCATGTCTGCCTCACGTTCAAGAGGTCCCGAGTTCGAATCTCGGTTAGGGTGGGTTACATAGATAAGGTTTTTTTCGGGATTTTCCCTTATCCTTCAAGACGAAGGTCAGGTAACTCTTAGCTCCATGGACCCTGGACTCATTTGAGCATCATTTCAACCAATTCATTCACCGTCCGATATGAAAACGTTGGAGGACGTAAATTACAAAATAATAATAATAATAATAATAATAATAATAATAATAATAACAATAATAATAATAATAATAATAATAATAATAATAATAATAATAATAATAATAATAATAATAATCATAATAATCATAATAAATTAATTAATAAACTGTTCTACTCCCATTGTTTTGTACTGTTGATCCTATTCTTGTAGTTGAAATTACGGCTCTTATAATGTGTACAGAAATACAATGTCCAAAAAATTGCAGAGCAGAAAAGCAGTTCTAAATAAGCATTTTGAGAATTGCAACACATGTGTAACTACTTATTGCATGGCCGCGCCGGGGCTGAGTGGTTAGACTGTTCGACTCTCACTAAGTCGGCCCAGGTTCGAACCCAGGCGACCGCAAGGTGAGATTTGTGGACAACATGGCGCTGGGGTGGGTTTCCTCTGGGATCTCCGGTTTCCCCCGCCATCTCATTCCACCGGTACTCCATCTCATGTATCATCAGTGTCACCACCTGCAGTGCTGCATTTAGTAAAAGTGGACGTTACCATTTATTATAACAATTATAAAAATTTAGTTGCAAAAATAAACATTCTACAATTTTTAAATATATCAATATAATTTAATCTATATTTAAGTGGAATTGAACCTAGCAGTAAATTTATGTAATAGTACAGTGAGTTAAATGTGAATATAAATATTATTTCTTATGTTATAATTTCTCTTTAAAGTTCTCAGATGTAATATAAAAATTGTTTTGTTTACAGGTGAGTACTCCATTTTCTTAAGAGAATCTTTGGAGAGAATGGGGTGTAAGGGGTAAGTGGCATGATTTACAATAGCTTTATTGCATTGCTGTTTTCTACATATGGTCAAGTCCAGTTTTGCACAGAAGCACTATGGTAGATGTTTTGAATGTGTCTAACATCCATGCACGTTTCAAATTAACGTGTTTGCATTTTATGTTCAGCATTACAGTCTACTTGCAAAGTTACCGGCGGGCTTTGGACTGTTTTGGTAAAACATCAATTTTCCACATATTTGTTTGTTTACGTTTAAAATAGATTGCAATATTGCTGGCATCCTGTTATTTTAATTTGATCACGTCACTTGCTTGGAGTCAAATTTCCCATGCAGTGTTCCCTCTATAGCGGTGGGTTTTCTTAGTGTAAAAGTAATATTTTTCCTTTTAGTTCTGAAAAAACAAGTTCTTGGTGCTAAATATCTTCAAAATTGCCCTCGCGGAACATTTTCTACTTTTTAGCGGTTGTTTTAGTTACACCACCCCTAAAATACAAGAAACAAGCACGTTCTTGCTGAAAAATATCAGCTCCTTCTCGTCGAACATTTTCCGTGTTTGTTTTGTGGTCCCCGTTGTATTTTCACCCTTTCCAAAAAGAATGTGTGTGTTTAAATATTGCAAATATCCCAAAATGTCTTTCTTTGAACAGTTTTCAACTCTGTCTCCCATTAGGAGTGTTTTTAAATTATTTCATTTTATGTTTTAAATTTTAAGTAAAAGAAAGCAATTCATTTTCTTAGTAAACGTATAAATTAAATTTAAATTACCTCACGTTTGACAGTCTGTGCATCTTCTAGTGGTGTTTGTGGTTGTTTGTATATGTGTGTGATGTCATTCCCATATTAATTTTTCTTGTCCTAAAGAATATGTGACCAACATGATCGACAAGATAGCTGAAAGTCGTTAGGGCATGGGTTCGAGAACGGGAGGTCCACGTTTCAACCCCGCCAGGATCCTCCTTTCTGATTTAGGCTTTTAACAGTTTCTCACAGTACTCCTATTGGCAATTTAAGGAGATTCCCTAAACCTAGGTCTGGAATGTTTCCCAAATGTTAATTTATTGCACATAATATTCATTGCCCACCGCCTATCGTATTAAGATAAGGATATGAAAGGGAGTTAAACAATCCTTAGAAAATGCAGTTACATACACACATATACACAGACAGACAGACAGACAGACAGACAGACAGACATAGACTTTTACAGTATGTTATACTGTTCGACTGATATTTTACGTAAATACACGTTTTCAGGTCCCTAATCCACTTCCCCTCAAAACTATAGAAAAAGGTATCTGTGAATAGCATAATTTCAAATTCAATGTTAAATACAAACTTGGCATTTAAATTCAGAATCTTCAAAGTATTTGACACGAAACCTTTTCAAGAAAATGCTCCACCCCGACTACACATTACATCGAAAACATATTTTAAAAAAATTGATTTACTAAAAAATGGCCCTAAGTATTTTGGACAAATATGTTCAAGATATTATAATGGCTAATGTAAACTATTTCTTGGCAGAGAAAGTAATGTGAGTGTAACATCGCATGTTTGTATATCTCATTCATTCATCCAACTGGGATGCAAAATGTATGCATATAGTTTAAAACAGTTCAAGGTTTCTGTTCAGCAAAATGACAGCGGAGTTTCTTGAAACAAAGTCCAATTGAAACGTCATTTTACAAACATATATCTCTTAATATACATATTTTAATAGCGCATAGGTAATATACTGACACACCAACAAAGTAATGGTTGCCAAGTAGCCGTGGTCTTTGGCGTTACGCGGGGCAGAGAGTCGCGGATTCGAGTCCCGCCTTTGGCATGTAAAGCTAACAAAAGTAAAACAGTAACATATAGTATGTACATGTACAATAGGGCACAAAGAAAAGAAAGGCTCGAATTTGAAAGGTTCCTTTTTATTATTAAAAAAATAAAATGGGACTAAGATATTCATTTTTATTTCACGCAGAGCTACAGAATGATGTAGCGTAAACTAAATATAGTTACTGTGCACTATTTGGTTAGCGTGGAATTGTTCGTTAACTACTTGTCAGTTGCAGTGGGAAACCCGCTGAGGTAAAGCCCATTGCGATTGGAAAACTATAAAGTTACACCTAATGATGCCAATGTTGTTTTTTAAGTTCTTTTGCAAATGCGGTACGCAAAAACTTGATGTGTTGCATATTTCTTATTAATTTATATACTCTTAAATGTTTGTAGAAACACTTTGTTGTAGGTATAATGAGGATGTATCTTTAAAAAGCGGGATGGTATGTAATAGCTTTGAAATTCAACAAGGAAATAAAAATGAATATCCTCTTAGCAAATCGAAGAAACATCAAAGAACATTTTAAGAATTCCTAAAAATATCTCGGAAAGTAAATTTCACAATAAGTTTAGCATAAATCGGTTTTAATGAGTTCCAGATTTGTTGTGCATTAAAGTTTGGTTATAAAAATTAATTCCGAATGAAGAGAGCTTAACAGATCATTTGCATAAAATTCAAGAGACACAGTCTGTCTTTCAAGTATAATAAACATATAGTTGTGTTAATGAAATCATTAGAGCAATTTTTGAGAAAATAAAAAGTAAATATTTTCCATGGAAAACGTTATTTGGAATTGGAGGATTCAATTGAAAATCTTCATGTCGAATCATTAGAAAATACTGAATTTAAATGCCAAGTTAGATAATTATTGGAAACTTCATTGTTGAAATATGAAATCTCTCCCCTCCCCTCCCCCACTTCTCGCACACTCACCATTCACACATGGACCTTTTGCTAAAGGTTTTATCTTCAATTCAGAGCACTTCAAAATGTGCATTTTCGATTAAATATGGACACTAATTTTTAATGGAAAGCCTATTATAAGGAAAACTTAATTCAATAGAAGTAAAACGTTCACATTTTAACTTCTGGCTGTTAGAAATTTTTGTAATGGTTTTGCCTGCAAGTAAGCAAAAAGCTAATAGCTTTTGAAGAATTACGTAGAAATATTGGGATTCTTATCCCACTATAACTAAATAATTGCAAAGGTGGTGAAATATACAGTGATTTCTTTTTGAATATGCAATTTACCTCTGCCCATTTTATGAATGCAGCCCTTTTGTAGTTTATTGGAGAGATGGCGACTGCATATTACCATTTTGTGATTAATATAATATAGCATAACATTACATAAAATTGTAATTTCATAAACCAAAATTCAGAAAAAAAGGTCTTGTGTCTTATATTCACAGTAGGTTTGAAATAATATATTTTATTGTTTATTTTTCCATGGCTTTTACACAACCAGAATCAACATAATAACATGGTGGCGTTAGAATTTCACCGGCTTTCCATGGCAGCGATAAAAAGTTGAATAACGACAATACTTTAAAGTTACCTATTTAAAAATTAAAACCAATTATTAACGAATATCAGAAATTGCTGATAATACAAAAGAGTTTCTTTAAATAAATTGTGTTTAAAAGAAATCTACAATTTTTGGCACGAGTGGGTTCATTTTGTCTGTCTGTGGTTTACCTGTTGTATGAATTTTTATAAATTAACTTCGAATGGAGAAGTATTCGCAGGTTATTGCATTAAAATATAACAAGCACTTTTTCGCTCTAATGTAATTATTTTAAATATATGGTATTTTAATCATAATCGTTAGAGACAGTTTCGAAAAAATTACAAATATCAAGTATTTTGAGCAAAGAATGGTGTGAAAAACGTTGCATCGTACCTATAAGACACAGGACTTAAACCTTTGTCTAGATTTGTTTTATTAAGGGACCTCAAAATTTGTAGCTTTTTCCGGTGACATTCTGGACGGAATGCAACATTTCCTTTATCTACTATAGGTAGGTGGCAGAGAAATTTTGAAGGGTAATGTTAGATAATATAGATATATTATTTTATGTGTTTATTCTATTATTTTAAGTGACGTTTTGGAACATTCTAATACAGCCGAAATACCTGTGATAGCATGGGGTTCAAGCTTTGTCACGTGATGTGACTCCGAACATGGAGTCAGCTAAAGCAACAATGGAACCAGATGCACATCCGTAATGTAGTACCTATGTGGGTGGGGAACGGGTTGACATGAAAACGAAAGTGATAAAGTGGAACTTAACTTTTGAGGCAGTCGTGTGATGGATCACTTGGGGTCACCTACTAACCTCAATTGGTCCCTAGCGAGCAGTGGCGTGTCATTCCACACCCACTAACACTTTCCCCACTTTTCTTTTTATGTGTTGTGTGTGCAGGTGTTTCGGTCTGTTGTCTACATTTACTTTTTTATTTGTGAATTTTCTGCCATGCAGTATTTTTCCTACAGTCCATCTCCATAAAATCTTGGTCTGTTATTCCTCCAGATGCCATGCTTCTTTGGCACCATCCATTCATTTCTCCATTCTTTTCACATCTCATTACCATTTAATATTCTCTCTTCAAACACCTTAAACGTCTTTTTTGTTTTTATTTTTAACGTACACTATTTTTGTTTGTAACTGTACGTCTCTTGAGTCTGGGAAGCCCTCTTCCAAAATGTTCTTTCTTGTTGCCTATTCATTTTGTACGTTTCTATTCCATAGAATATTAGACGTTGTATTTCTGAATTACAAAACATTTGTTTTTCTTTTGTTTTACTTAGTATTTCTGATCCATAGTACACTGTTGAACATTGCATTTTCCCTCACTCTTTTTTCATTATCTAATCTGCAAGATCCGTATGATTCTAACATTGATTCCAAATACTTAAAATTTGCTGGTCATTTAATTTCCTCATTTAAACCCTCTAAATTTTTATTATATGTTGATGATAATAAACATTGTTTTGATGTTAAGTCCCCACACTATATTCTTAATTAATTTTATATTACATTTGCTTACATAGGTGGAAATTTGTCTTTGAAATTACTGTTGTTTATTATGACCACAGCATCAGCTTCTAAATCATTTGAAATATTCCTGAAGATGGTGCATGTTAGGAAATAAGAAAACTTTAATCTATTTAATTAAAATCGTCCCATACTCTCCGCAGAGTAAGTAATTTGGGAGTAAGTAATATTTCTTATTGAGAATTAATAAATTGAACAGCTAATATCTACCGTCGACAAATTGTTTCTAAAGATAAAGCCACACAAGTTAAAGATAGACATACAGAACAAAAGAATAATAAAAAATAAAACCTAAAGGGAGGAAAATAATTGAAAGCTAAGAATCATACCGAATAAAAATAGCCATGGTGGAACACAGTCTAAAAATCGAAATACTTGGCATATTGGAGCATTTTTCTATATTTATTATTTTATTGCTTCAGTAGTTTAAATCAAAATTATGATTTGTGGTATCATAGATGTAAATAATTATTTTAAGAAGTCACTCCATATTTTCATTGTTTTTATGCCGTTACAAGCAGTTTGTAACAAAATGTATACAATTTGGCTTCTACTATGGCTTTTAATTATCTTTTTTTTTTTTAAAAAAAAGTTCGTCATTAAGTTTTTTTGAAAATACTGCATACTCTGTTCCGAGAGGATGAGAATGGTGTGTGGCAAAGAGAGGGAGAAGGATTTGGAGTGACAGGAAATGAGTGAGAGGGCTTGCTAGTATATTTACATCAGAATAACACCTCAGCAGGTTATAGCGCATTGTGAGGTTCTGTGCTCGAATCTCGATTAGGATGAGTTATCCAGATATGTTTTTTTTCGGGGTTTTCCTTATCCTGTTAAGAAGGTTGGGAAATTCTAAGCTCTATAGACCCCATTCTCATTTCATTCATACATCGTCTAATCAGATCCATTAGGTTAAATGACTTCAAACTGTACGCACACGCGTTTATACCTGTATAAAATAACAGGCAACAGAGTAATCAAAAAGGATTGTGATTCATGAAGCCGTTTATGCACAAGAAAAGAATATCTAGTTATCCCGGAGGTCCGGCTAGGTTGGGGAGAAGCTTTCTTCGTATAATTTTGAATAATGAATACGGGAATGAAGGAGTGCATGTTTCATACTACAATTAATGAAAATCAACTGTTAAAATTTCAACAGTGGACGTGTTATTGCAGCTTCACTGTTTCTCAAGTCTTAGATAACTCCCTAATATGATCATGCAAGTTAGAGTCCTGTATACAGATAAAACAAGCAAACAAAGAAAAAAATGAATGATACACTCAAAATAGCGTCTGGATGTACACAATAAGCAATCACACATAGTAAGGAATGAATAAACCTGTTAATTTGAAGACCTTATCAGACTACAAATATAACGGCAGTTACCCACGAATCATTCAACGTGATACTTGAACAATGCGAAATGTAAATACATAATTGAAGAGGGAGAGAAAAAGTTGAATGGTCATTCCTTTCACCAGGTGCATAGGAAATAAGTTCGGGGCATTAAAACAACCTGGGCACATTTGTATAGAGTAATATTTAGTGCTTAATTTTAAAAATCTAAATACCACAGTAATCTATAGGTTATATTCCTGGCGCACTGCTACCTACCCAGGAGGAAGGGATGAAGTGGAAAAATCACGGACACTACAGTTTGCAAGTAGTCAGGCTACATAGAGGTCCCATTGCTTGGGATAAACTACCGTTAGCAGTACTCCTTCCTATGATCAAACATCCGCGCCACCTACCCGGCATAAAACCTAGAAATATACTTTAAAGATGAAAATGAACCCAAATGAAAGAAAAAAAAATATGAAAAGGAAATTGTGGTTTATGATACTACTCCAGTGTTCGCTTTCCGATCAGAGTAACCCACGAAAAATCCAAGAAACAGGTAGCGATCGACAGCAAACCAACGCAGCATCTTCCGAATTCAAGCCTCAGACGTTACCGCGGAACCTTGTAAACTAATGTGTTTCAAATGTTCTCTAACCAGTATCATAAATAAATAAACGTGTTTAATTAATCAGTTTAATGTACACAAGAGAGTTAGGCCAGAGAAGATACACGTAATCATATTAAACTTTGACAGGCACATATGAGAGCAATTCAGTTCTGTTTAATAAAAAGCTATTACTTTGCGCATGATCAATCATCGGGAAATAAAAACCCAATTGAGTTTCTCTTACGCTTACATTGTAGAGCTCGCGACGGAAAAACTTGTATGCTTGCTGTAGTTTTTGCGATACGTTATTAATTATGCTAGCTTGGGAATACAGTAATATAATTAATGACAATATGCAACTATCTTGAAGCTTCCTACCTCTGCGAAAGTTATTAAATAGCAGTGTTTTCTTTTAATCAAATACACATTTGTATCGTAGGACAATCGATGCAATTCATGGGAACCGAACTCGCAGCTTCTCATATATCCCATTTGTGTCAACTTGAGGAAGGCCCAGAGCGGAGGGTGGGTTTTGATTCTACCAGTAGATATAATAATTCATAATGAATTTAACAATGAATGTTTACAATTTAACAATGTAGCATGAAACCAAATATGTGGATAGGAAATCTACCTCTTGGACAAGAGAGCTCAGGCTCCTTCCCCTAATAAACTCTAAATACTTATTCTGTATTATATATTCTATTCCCATTGTACCTATAAGGGAATATGTAATTGAACTATTTTTACAAACATTTACCATGGTTCACATGAACGAATCCTGTGAATGCATACATAAGATTTTTATAATTTAGACTTTTGAGGTTATGGGTTTGAAATCTATCGGCACAAAAAGTATTAATGCAGTGTTATTATTGGAAGGAAATAGATGTACATATTTACAAATATGTCATAGATTTAAAGTACCTTTTCATTAGATCTTAGAAATTAAGTTATTTTAAAACTGAGAACTTTATTATGAAACCTGTGTGAGTCTAATAAGCTTCATACCTCTATAATACATTTATTTAATTATTTTAAGATTTGTTTCTTTAGTAAATACTAACATCAATGATATTTATGGGCCGGAAATTACCAGAGAAATTTTAACACTGGAATATTTTACGATAGAATATCAACTGTCATTAGGCACTTCTGAGCTGTGATCTTTAAAAACGCATTAGAATCAAAGCTGTGTTCTGTAGATAAGATACTGTACCCACTAAACGGTAGTCCGCCACTGCTGATTATGAAACTACTGTAGAATTTGCCACGCTTTCCCTTCCTTTGCTAGCAAACACAAAGGTCTAAGAAGTTCCCTGTCTTCCAAAAAAAGGGTAGAATGAAAGGGTTGGCATTTTCTCAGAAGTTGGAAGCAGAATGGGGTGCTTTTGTTATAGCTTATTCTTTGTTATGCGGTTGGAAGTTAAGGAATGAGTAAATACTGGAAATATCCAAGTTTGGAGAATGCTATTGGAGGTTTTTATGGTCCTTATTACTTAGGGCTAAGTGAAGTTTCCTAAACCTGCTGATCTTGTAGTTTTACTCTCTAAGGTTTTTAAATTAACAATAATGTGTAACACAGAGTTTTCCTATGTTGTCATCGCTTCTTTATTTGATCTGATATATCATTTTACAGTTAGGAATATCTAGAGTCAGCACCGCCCAAATTTTGGAATTTTCAGTATTTGGTCTGATATATCATTTTACAGTTAGGAATATCTAGAGTCAGCACCGCCCAAATTTTGGAATTTTCAGTATTTGCCAAAATAATGGTCTGAGTAAACTTTTGTTCTATATTTAAACTGAGATAACTTAAAAATCATATTTTCTTAATAAATTTCTGGATATTTTTTGAATACGAGATATATTTCTTTCAGGTCAGTTTGCTTTTTGGGTATACGAAAATTGCTCTGAATATTTTAAACTAAGCTTCATGGCTGTTGTTTTGATAGAGGGATAAATTGCAATATTTTAGTGGTAATTTCAAATTATGATTAAATAACTGCTGCTAGCACTTATGGAATACCCTTATTAGAAAAAAGAAAAGTTGCACTTTAAAATGTTTTCCCCTCTTGTGTTGAAGGGCATCACAATCAGTGGACACAGTTATGTATGAAATGAAAGTATTATTAGGAAAGGAAATGTTTCAGGCCTAAGTCTAGGTTACTTCTTCGACTGGGAAATCCGAGGAAAAACCTTAATCATGGAGAAGGATTCCGAATGGAATTGGACCTAATGGATTAATGTTTTAATGAATTCGGTCATCCGTGTTGGTCACAAGTGTGTCTGTGTGTATGTGAGGGAGGGAGAGAGCACACTTAATAATATTTGGATAGGATTGGATGTTTAAAAATACATGTTTTAGCATTGTTGTTATTGTTATTCGTTTACTATGCCATTTATGATTGTTAAGTTCTAATTCTGTTAATGCACTTACGTTTTTTATTACATAGAAAACTGAACATTAACAAACGTAGGCCTTACAGCCCGGAATCTTCTACTGAACAAGAAAATTGAACAGTTTTGTACAGAGGTAGCGTGTCTGCCTCACATCTAAGGCTTCCTGAGTTTGGATTTCGGTGATAAGTTACCTGAGTAGGATTTTTGGCGGGTTTCCCGTATAGCTTGGGCTCATTTAAGTTTCATTTTATTATTCGGCCCTATATGACGAGCGGGTGAAGAATGTTACGGATACCTGTGACTGAAAATTTGAAATCCTGAACTAATAAGGCTAGCTTTTTAATATTTATACCACAGATGTGACATAGCCCGCCCGCCTCGATAGCGTGTCTGCCTCACGTTCATGAGGTCCTGAGTTCGAATCTCGCTCAGGGTGAGTTACCTGGTTAAGGTTTTTCCGGTGTTTTCCCTTATCCTGCTAGACGAATGTCGGGTAACTCTAAGCTCCATGGACCCCGGACTCATTTGAGCATCATTTCATTCATCGTCCGATATGACTTATGGTTGGAGGTCGTAAATTAAAAAAAAAAAACCGATACAGCCCAAATTTTGTCAATTTCACTTTGATAGTTTGGAAAATATGGTCAAAGTTATTTTTTGGTTACGTCACCTAAAACGTACCGTGCGACAAAATAACTTACATTTTGGTCTAATATTTTAACAAGTATTTGTTTTAATTTTCCCTAGGGTTCTCTTTGTCTAAATAACTTTAGGCTCCAGAAATGTTTAAAGCTATGAATATGACTTTTCCCCCAAAAAATTTGAAGTAAAGAAAGTGTGCTTAAAATGCAACTCGCAATAAAACCCAGGGCAATTTTATTCACTGTGGCTCTATGAACGTGTGTAGCAAATTTCATTAGTTTAACACTAAAATTGCGAGGAAAGGAACATTTTAAATAAAGGAAATGCTGAAATTTTCAATAACGAGAAAACAAGGATAAAGAATTAGAATTCATATCTAACACTAGCATTTACGTCACTTTCCAGCTAGATTAGAGCACTTTTAAAAATGGCTTGCGGTGGCTATTTAAGCATTGTTTGGATTCAGGAATGTCTACACTATTTTATAGACTAAAAGGAGGAAAAGGGGATTTTGTTTTAAAAATGTTCATGAAATTTCAGTCATACGTATCCTTAAAATAACAACAAAGTATCAATTACTTGTGTAAAATTACACTCACCTATAGATAACGAAGAGGGGACGGAAAAGAGGAAATATAATGAGAAAATCAGACATTGAAAACTTGTACTAAATGGTGCGAGTGGAGGTGGGGGGGGGGGGGGGCTCTAGATAGTAGACTAGTTATGGTACCGTAAGTGATTGAAGTACAATTTGACATTTTTTTACCATTATAGAAATACCTACATCAATAAATTCCAAGAACTGGTGGTATATGTTTGAGCAATTCGTTGATGCTCCCAGCCTTATAGCTCTTACGGATAAAGCCTGTATAATTTGCACTCGGAACGTCTTGTGTTCAAATCCTATACACCGATCAGTCTGCATGGAATCTCTTTGGTGAATTCAATGAAACCAAAGGGAAAGAAGAAGAGTGCAATAGTCGTCTACGCAGTCTCCAGGTTATCCTACAGACAGATCACAACACCCATATATATATATATATATATATATATATATATATATATATATATATATATATATATATATATAATATTCGTAAAACTTAAAAAGCACCTAAAGCCAAACGAGGCCTAAGGAGACTTTTGTTTGTTTTGTTTATACAATTTTACCAAATGTTTAAAAAAATTTTGTAATTTTAACACAATAATAATATACAAGTTATGATAATGTCTCGTAACACTAGCAGAAAACGAAAGCATGTGTATTTCGTAAATAGTTGCTATGTATCTTAGCGATTCAAGTTAAAATGATGGTTACCCGACAACCACATCAGCCATTTTTATGTCGGTATGGATAGTTTATTAGATTAGTTGCTGATGCCCCTTGGTACGTAAGAAATCAACAACTGCATAAAGAACTTGGTCTCCTTCCTCTTCACCAGTACATACGTCAGATCGCCTCTCGCTTCTTCTCAAACCTGCCAGATGTTCCAGGAGCTGTGATGTACGACATCGGCGTACGAACCCGCCAGCCCACGCGCCTGAAGAGACGACTCCCACAGGATCTCCTCCTTAGTGACTCTGAATGAAAAAACTATGAATATTGTTTCACAATGACTTTTGTTCTTATCTCTTTGATTACTTGTTTTTTTTTATCAACTGTTTTTTTTTTTTTCTCTCTCTTTTGTTTCACAGTGTTAAATAGATAATAGGAGCCAACTTGGTTTTCCTTACATGTTATTATATAGTTCATAAAGATTCAATTAGTTAACAAGGATCTGTAAAGCATGTACTGCTGATCGATCGTTGAATAAATTAAAAAAAAAAAAGATTGGTTGCTGGTCTCTCATGGTTACGGGTTTACACCCGGCCTAGAGCCATGTTTTAAATGTGCGACAGTCTCATGTCCGTAGGTATATTTAGATTTATTGGCATGTGAAAGAACTCCTGCGGAACGAAATTCCTACACACTGCCGGCGTTGATGTAATTCTGCCAATTAAAAGCGTGTTAACTAACAAAATATATAAAATTGAACCATCGAACTGATATATTTTATAGAACCATCTTTATTTTAAGGTAATCTAAACAAGGCTTCTGCCCGCCTCGGTAGCAGCGTAGATGGTAGCGTGTCTGCCTCACGTTCAAGAGGTCCCGAGTTTGAATCTCGGTCAGGGTGATTTACCTGGATAGGGTTTTTCCGGGGTTTTATCATATGCTTCAAGACGAATTTCGGGTAACTCTAAGCTCCCTGGAACCTAGTCTCATTAAAGCATCATTTCACCCAATTCATTCAATTCACCGTCCGATATGACTTAACGTTACAACAAAAAAGGCTTCTTCTCTATAGTTATGTATGCACATTGTACTACTTGAATATACAAGCAAATATTCACCGGTTAAAATAATACCTCTTCTGGCCGGTGATTTGGTTTTCTTTTGAGTGTTGTCATTTTGGTTCCTCGTAGCCATGATTGATACATATTTCACACTAATTCGTAGAAGTTTACTTGTGCAATTCTATTGGGTATAAAGGAATGCATTCTTGGAATGTCCAACTGGGACACTTCCTCTGGCTGAGGTCATCGAGGTCAGATTGGCAGCCACCATTACTTCAAGCATGAATACTACGGATGTGCATGTAAAATAAGTCTAATATGTGAAGTTACATTAGACATTGTTGAGCGGAAGGGAATCCCACAATGGAGTTTGGTAACACACTGCGGGAGGTTTTCGGAAGGCGGTGAAGGAAGTCCAAGCTGTTCCGGTTCTTGAGCAATGACAACAAGATGGCGTCGAGTTCAACAATCTCTATCTTTGCTAGCCCAATGAATTGCCTTGTCCTTGACAGCAGAGCGAAAATTTCACGGCTTCGGCGCTTCCAGGAATCGCGTAATTCGTTCACTCCTACGCGGAGAATAATACGCCCAAACTTGTTGACAAAGGGCACGAACATAAAATGTGGGAGATTCAAAAGGACTTTAACGTCCGATAAGACGTTCACCGGAGTCAAAAGCGTCTCATCGACTTATCTCATCTGCTGGAAGCGTTACATAAATGGAACTGTAAAGTAGCCACTATCTGGTATCGTATTGTGATATAAAATGGAGATGGGGCTTCAGTTCTGTACCCAGACGTCAGTAATCAACCTTCACAGCTGTTCTAGAAATTATAAACACTTTTTTCCTTTCTGTCTCTCTCTCGCTCTCTCTCTCTTTCTCTCTCACCAGTTAATCACGATATGTATTATTTACCGGAATACTCTTAATACAGCATTCTCTTTAAATGAACTAAATGTGTGTAGTGTTTAACGCCTGCTTTTACTACATACAGTACCGCTGGTGGTGACACTGATGATACATGAGATGAAGATGGAGCACCGGTGGAATGAGATGGCGGGGGAAACTGGAGGTCCGGGAGAAAACCCGCCCCAGCGCCGTGTTGTCCACCACAAATCTCACTTTGCGGTCGCCCGGGCCGCCTTGGTGAGAGCCAAGCGGTCTAACCACTGAGCCACGGCGCGGCCTTAAATGGACTAAAGAGGAGGTGGCCACCTTACCCGGGTAACGCCGGTTTCAAGTCTCAGATCGTGTAAGATTTTCAAGGTCGAATAGACTTAGTTATTTGACATCTGCACCCGAACTAATCTTAATCCAACTGGGATTAGAACGTAAAATTTTATAAGCAAATATGAAATACAGTTCGGGTTGAACATGAACCAACAGTTGAACTCTGGACATCTAGAATGTAACGGGCAGGTACGCTATCCCCATACCACAGAGCTCAACCTCTCAAACTTTAAGTGTTAGACAGTGAATCAAAAACAGGGATTTCACAAACAGATAATGTTACAAACCAAAATATTTTACATAAATTGTACATTTTAACGAAGCCTTTATTTAGCTCTACTTTATTCTTTATCATTTCCCCAGGTTTAAAAAAATATCAATGAGAATGAAGAGTTACAGATTATTCAAGAAACCATATGAATTAGCATAACTGTATCTTAAACGTATCATATTTTAATGCACCTAGTTAAATGTCAAAAGTATATCTAACGACTAGTTTTGGATGTACTGAATTTGTTGAAAAGTATCGAGTGCTAATTCGGCTTCCTTGATAAAAATTTAAATTAAAAACGGAACATTTAGAAAAAGACTCCAGTGTGTGTCTGGTTTGCGAACAGGTAATGCTGAACCAAAATGCCAAGGGTGCAATGTGATGGGAATTCTCCTCCTCAAACTACCCTTTACATAATTTTTATCTCCCTCTCTCAAACATGGCCCTAATGACGTTCATTAAAATACCCGATCTTCAAGATATTTGCATAACAAATTAAAGGTATCAACGTAACCCTTGACGTAAAAGCCTGCTAGCGGGCCACAGCCTGCCGACCCGACTGCTGGCCTTACGCCTACATACGCAAGACAGAGGTTGGCGATCATCCAACCGATACGGAAAGGAGATGTAGTCAGCATCACAGCATCCCCCAGCCAGAAAGTTAGCGTCCAGGGTTCGCTACCTAGCGTAGCTCAACTTTCTCACGAATTTAAGTTGGTACTGTATAGTATACCACATGAAAGAAAGTCTCCCGGGCCTGAAACGCAGGAGGATTGGAGAAGGTTCCTACATCCTCCCTCGGTAATTTATGACATCCCATGGCAGTACAGTTACAGACCATTCAAAAACATTCTGATGGCTTCTACTTTTATGAATGGATGTTCTCGGTTTTAGTGTACAGACTGAACAGGTCGCATGTTTTTTTTAACGGTTCTGCGTTCTCTGTCTCACACATTCGCTGGCCTTGTCCCACTAAGTAAGGGTGGCACATTCTTTTCAGAGACTTACTTTGCGTTGGTAGATAGTACTATACCCGCACCCCCAACGTTGGAATGTAACCCGGTGTTTTTCGTGGCAGGGAACCAGAGCACAACGCTCTAAACCACTATGCTACGGCGCAGGACAAATAAAGATATATTTTGAATTTTCTTGCGAATAATCCTTTAAGATCTTATTCTCTCTCAATAATTACTAAACCGTAAAGTATAGAAAAAATATCTCACTGCATATAAATGTAATTTATACACAACTTGTGTAACTTTAACCATCTCCGAAATATTCTTTTTTATTGATTTGAATATTCAAATGATTTCCGAGGTGGAAGTAGTACTTGGATAACATAGTGACCCGCTTTTTAAACATACGACTTGATTTAGCCTACCGTATTCTTCTTATGGTTAACACGAATGTATAAACGTGGAATGATTTTTTGTCACCATTAACAAAAAGCAGTTAGAAGAATGTGTTTTTAAAAATGCTTGCAACATGTCAGTTTTTTTTCTCCCCAGATGTATATTTGTCAACAAGGTAGTCCAATCTTATTGTAAGCTGTTATGGAGTCAGTGTAGTGCATCTTGCTGTTATGTATGGGATACAGCATCCGATTCCTTTCTTCTGGGTTATTGTAATTAATTGGTCCTAAACAGATCACCGCTATGGACAACCCTCAATTGGTTACATTAGAGCCCGTATATCCACACAACCTGTCAGCCATATCTCTGGCCTTAATGAGGGAGCTATTTGAAATGCATCGAGCTGGATATTATGTTGTTAACTGGAAGAGATAAATAGCGACCATTGCCATGCAGGCTCGTACTTCATATCCCTTCTCCTTAAATATTGAGCCGTTAACGAGCACATAGAATAGGAGAGTCCTTGCGGCAGGACGCCCTCCAGAAACATTTCTTACGTACCCGATGATATTAATTATGATGGAAGTACATACATACCTATGTAATAGCATGTTCGAAAACATATAAAGTGTGGTGAGGAGCAGACGTGACCTTCGGCAGTAGGATAGTTGTTGTTACCCATCAACCGAATTAACAAGTAGACCACAATTTAAACTGGGATAACATACAGTGTGTCAGGAGCCGGCTATACAATCTATAATTAAAACCAAAGAAGGGACGTAGCAAGGGCAATTCATTTAAGGATTTAGACAGACCAATTCATTAAGTGTGGATGCCTCAACAAAGACTTAATAATTAGATCCCCATCCAAAAGAAAAAATATTAAATTATTTGTCAAAGTTCATTTAATGTCTCAGTCCCCTGAAAAGATGTTACTTTATTATAAAAAATTTTGTTTCTGTTAGTAAGAATTCAATTCTTTATGTGCTTTCCCCCCCACCTGGTCTTATCACTGTCACGGTGCCCGCCTCGGTAGCGTACATGGTAGCTTGTCTGTCTCACCTTCAGGAGGCCCCGAGTTCGAAGGGTGAGTAAACTGGTGAGTAAATGTTTTTCCGGGGTTTTCCCCTATCCTGAAAAACGAATGTCGGCTAACTCTAACCTCCATGGACGCTGGGCTCATTTGAGCATCATTTCATCCATTCCATTCATCGTCCGATAAGACAACGTTGGAGAACCAAAATCACAAAAAAAAAAAAAAAAAAAAAAAATGTCACGGTGTTCTTTTTTTTAATTTACATCCTCCAACGTTAAGTCATTTCGGAAGATGAATGAAATGGGTGAAGTGATGCTCAAATGAGTCCGGGGTCCATGGATGTTAGAGTTACCCGACATTCGTCTTTCATGATGAGGAAAATCCTCCGGGGAAAACCTTATCCAGATAACTCACCCTGACCTCTGAACTCGGAACGTCTTGAACGTGAGGCAGACGCGCTACCAGCTGTTCTACCCTGGCGGGCATCGTGCTGTTAGGGGACTCTTTCTTCCTGAATCCTTTATGCTTTTAGGCGTCGGGTTGAAGAACATAAATATTTGGATCAGATGGATACCCAGGATAGTTGATCAGCCCGAAGTCAAGTATGAGAGTGAGGGAAGTAGGTGACGGAGGAATTGGTGGAATAATGGCGGGGGAAATTGGAGATCCCGGAGAAAACCCGCCCGTGCGCCGTGTCACAAATCTGACGTGCGTTCGCCTGGGATAGAACCGGGCCGCCTTGGTGAGAGTGAAGCGTTCTAACCTCTCTACCACGGCGCGGCGTAAAAAAAGTACTTCCATTCCAAAAATTTGATTTCTCGATTTCACTGGCAATGCATTTTTGGGGCCCAATGAATA
The DNA here is from genome assembly GCA_030765055.1 of Mantis religiosa. Lineage (NCBI taxonomy): Eukaryota > Metazoa > Arthropoda > Insecta > Mantodea > Mantidae > Mantis > Mantis religiosa. Next base: position 115,451,145 of record CM060959.1, read on the forward strand.
AAAGTAAACTTTATTTTAAAAGAACATTCGCGCATGGATATGTGTTTGTATTTGTTTGTTTGGTTGCTTCTGTTGACATAATTCTAAACGAAATACATGATAAATACCACATTTGGTATTTATCAGTACCTTATAGGGATGAATACAAAGATTTTGAAGGAAATCTTCGCATCTCGGACTACCCTTACATGGATGTACACACATCATTAGTGTGTTACTTCAGCTCCATTAATGTTGACTGTTGCGAAATCTTGCAGAGGTGATTCACCTTGAAATGCTGTTTCTGTAAGTTCCACTCGGAGCTTGTGTTTCACGAACATTCCGAAAACTAATATACGTAATAATGTTTTTTCGTTTTTCTTCCTTAACAAATGAGCTAATGATTTTTATTAAAGATATTTCCATAAGTGAAATGTAAATCCTGAATTTTCTAGCGTAAGGGATAGAAAAACATCTTACTCCACAAATAAAGCAGATTTCTTTAAAACAGTAATCCCATATCTCTGTCATATACATTTAATGGAAATATATGTTTTGAGGCGCTGAATCCTGTAGTGTGTTCTTTGAAGAAGGTTCATATAACTCTGAGAATATTACAACTCTGAAACAAAGTGTCCAATAAATCCAATCTGGTTAATTTCTGTTCAGTATCCTCCAGAAATGAGACATAAAGAATCGGAAACATCAAACAGAAAAGTAGCCTGTGTTCAAGAATTTTAGAAGTAAGCAGAATCAGTGTACACTTGGCAGCACTGCGTGTCTTGAGAGTGATTGTCTAATTTTTTGCGCTAGCGAGCATAATACCATGACGTGCTGAAAAAAATGCTTTCATCTGTATCTTTTATTCTCCCCCCCCCCCATGTTATGTATTCTTTTATCGTGACGTCATGTCTATTGTAATGCTTGCATTTTAGTCACGGACTTCGCAAAGTCTATAGAGTCACAATCGATGATTCAAGGGAGCTGCGAGATGGTTTTATAAAATTCCTTTCATTCACTTCGTTTATTTCGTTTGATCAAGTGATATTATGTACACCATAATGCATGCTAAGTGCTCGGTAGCTGTCACTTTGACCTCTTGTAAGTATAGCACAACTGCTGCATCCTCCGGACATCGTGGACAGGATGTATTTGTAATGGGGTAGTCAGCTACTGTTGACATCAAGCAGCTCCTCAATTGAACCCCATGGTCTAAGGCTGAGTGCACCCCATTTCCAGAAATCAAACCCGGTACCTTTTGCCAATGGTGTTAACTCGTGTACAACATTCATTGGATGTATGGATTTTTATATCACACATACACATTTACACTTATTTATACTTCCAGACTGGGGAGGACAGGGCTAGAGTAATGTTCCAAACCCCACATTGAATTGAACCCGGAATCCTTCACACAGCAGGCTGCTGCTCTTAATGACTGAGTTATGAGACCAGCCAAGCTAGAATTTAGATCTGACTTGTAGCTTAAAATGTTTTGTTGCAATATTAATTATGTTTAAAAAATCTCAACGCTAAATTAACATGACTTTGTCCACTTACTGTCGTTGATTTTTATATAACTTCCATAAATTATTCTTACGAAAGTTTATTTTTCATTAAATGTCACATTAATCGAGATAATTGTTTCATTATTACTCGACAGAGCGTTGAGGCGTATTGACCTTCAGGTGACCAGCGCTGCGATCGTTTCTTATCAGGTTTTATCTAGTCGATTAGAAGAGTGAAATATTACTAAGTTGCGGATCACAAATAGAGCGATGGAAGCTGCGTGTATCTATATGATATGTTTTCTCGCATCTGCCGATATATGACACATTGCTGTCCAGGAGACATGAGTATATCTGAACAGATTATACATACAGATTGCCCAGGACAAGAAGGCAAGCTAGAGGAATGTACAACGAAATCACTTTTGCTCTCTCCTCTTAGTGTAAGCTCACCTTCCGAGTATGACAAGGATGGTAGGCTCGTTTAAAATACACAAGTGTTGTCACATAACTCATCTATACGTTTTATATAGAACGGTCAGCAATAATGCATGATTTGTAGATCTGGGAGAACAGATACAAAATAATCATAGAGTAATAAGTTAATAACATTGTAGAGGTAGGACAGTGCGCCTCCTCTGAACTAATACAAATGTGTTATTGCACTAATACAAATGTGATACTGAACTAATAAAGTGGTCTACATAGTTCAATAGTGAGAATTTATTCAGCAGAAAAGAAGAATAGCAAATGTGGAACAGTAGATTATTCAGAAGTAGAAGTGTCATCACTGTAAAGCAAGTCCTGTGGTAGTCATCGCTTCAGTCGCGTTGGCCGGCGACTTCGGACGCCTATATTATACGTCACAGCTCCTGGAACGTGGCGTAGATTGTAGAAGAAGCGTCGAGCAATCTGTCGCATTAAATGGTGGAGAGGAAGAAGTCCCAGCTCGTGATGCAGCTGCTGGTTCACCTAATACGTAATACCTATCGCTGCAACAAACATTAGATCTGGCAACATGGGTGACTAATATACACTCTCATTCACTCATTTCCTAGAAAACAGATCCGCTACCGGAGCCGATAAACAATTCAAGCTCCTCTGCCTTCTCGTCGTGGGAATACACTACACTGGTCTCGCCGCGTATGTGCGATAAGCTCAGGTAAACATCTCTGTGTCGCGAATTTTTTCCGATACGCATTCTCGCTTTGCCATTTTTTTTAATATACGTCCTCCAACGTTAAGTCATATCGGACGATGAATGAAATGGGTGAAATGATGCTCAAATGTGCCCAGGGTCCGATATTCGTCTTTCAGGATAAGGGAAAACCCCGGAAAAATCTTATCCAGGTAACTCACCCTCCCCGAGATTCGAACTCGGCACCTCTTGAACGTGAGGCAGACACGCTACCACCACGCTACCGCTACATGGCTCGCTTTGCCATGTAGTACATATTTCATTGAAGCTGTAAGGAATAGAAGAAGTCGAATCTATAGTTAATTGAAGCTAATTTATATGTGCCCGTACTTAAATTCCATAGCTAGAAATAACTAAATATCATCAGTCCTTTAGAAAATAAAGTATTGACGAATTAAAACTAATAACACGATCTTGGAAATGGGTAATGGCAAAAAAAAATCTCAAAGAACTAAAAGTCACAAATAATACCGCGCATTTTAAATACATCTAATTTTTGTGCAGTGTTTTTTGTTACGACTTAAGTTGTCCAAAATTTCTTCTAATTGAAAAAGGACTACGTTTCATTTGGCACGAAAATTTTTTAAACGTGTGGTATTTTTAATTAACTTCTTCCAGCCATTTTGAGAGAATATAACATTTCCAGAAGCTTTCCATTTTGGGGATAGTTTGGGGATTTTTTTAAGAAATGTTAGTGTCGCTTCTTGAAGAGTGCTGTACCTAAATGCAAAAATTGTCATTAATCAAACATTTGTTTTGATGTTATGCTCTTTACAGCACATGCGAGGGGGAGAGAAGGAGAGACTTTTTTCCTAAACATGCTTTTCCGGGGTTCAGAGTGCATAAAACATTCCGGTGAAATCTAGATATTAAATATTTGGGTGGAATACAAACTTCTGTAATTTCTGTAACTTCTGTATAGGTAAGTTGTAGAGAAAATGAACAACGCAAAGTATTTGCTCTTGTCTCTTACTGTTTATTCTTACTAGAATATTATTATAGTAATGTATTATGCATTAGAGTTTCAGTTTTTTCGAAAGAATACATAGGTCTTTTCTTGTAAGATAAAAGAAGAGCCAGAAATGCTGAAGTTTTTATTGTTCGTTTATCTAGGGGGAGATATGTTAACTCGTCTGAAACGCGCTGTAAATTAAGTTGCACTTAGAATGTTTGTCCCAGTATGTATATATATATATATATATATATATATATATATATATATATATATATATACGTGATATGCTCCAGTGATTCCAGACCAAATGCTTGTGTGCAAAAACAATTGCAACGAGTGGTTTTCCTCCAACAGAACATTAATTTAAGATCCTGCAAGAGCTCGTATCCAGAGAGTGGCTTGCTTTACAACTTGTGACAGAAAGTGAGATTTTTGCAAGTTGGCACTTTTGCTCCAAAATACAAAGGGTGCTTACTAGCGGGAGGCCCCTCCCCCTTAAAGTAGGTATAACGGTATTCAAGGACAGGCAAGGGGAGAGGGTGGGGGGAATTCCTTTCTTCAGTTCTTCCATTCTTTTTTTTTTAACAAAGAACGTGCACGCCCAACCTTAACGTAGCAATCTGCAAATGTGTATGACGGACCGTCTGGGGTTCAACAACACAATAGCAGTTGTGGTTTTTAATGGCACCGAAAGAATTAATGTGCTTGTCTCAATAGGATTAAGATTCTTTTGAATTTTATTAATTTAATTGACCTTTGAAGCCCACTCTCTGCTGCGAAACTTTCTTGTGCTCCAATTTTTTATCTAGTGGTATGTGAGGATAAACAACACTAGTTAAATTGACTGATAAATTTAATAGAAGCTAATAAAGATCCATTTGAAGAAAGTAGCTTACTGCTTGACTCTGAAAAATCGAACTTTTCTGAAAATAGAAAATGGGAACTCTTATAAAAGGGGTAGAGGAATAAGAATCCCCCAACACCACGATAGTGGTACAACTAGGAAAGTTAAAGAAGAAAATGGTAATTCTCGTATATCACACCCTATAACTTTTTTTTTCGTGTGTAATATTTATTAGATCGGTCAGCAATAATACATGATTTGCAGATCTGAGAGAACAGATACAAAATGATTTCCTATAACTTTTGGCGCATCAATTTTATAGGGTTTCAGTATAATTGTTTCCTTGATAAAAATAAGTGCTGTTGCGGGATGACCGAACGTAGTCCCTAAGAGCTACTTTATCGCGGTGAACACTTCTGTCAGATTGTAAAACACGATGGAAAGTATGGGAATTTTAGAAATACACGCTATTTTAACAAATCGAGTCCCGCATATAATATCACCATTCAATTACGTTCCTACTTATGTTGCTAAAATTAACGTTTCTCATTCACCCATGAAACACAGTTTTATTTTTACTGGATGACTTACTGAACACTAAGAATTTCATACCCATTCTAATTTTCAATACTGGGCTGTAGTATTTTCTGCATGTCCTGTGCTTTGGATAACTGGATTCACGAATTTTAGTTACCTTAGCAACACGGCGTAATCCCTTCAATTCTCTGAGAAACATTTAACTATCACTTCCTCGTTATGTTGAGATTTCAATTATGGAAATTATTTATTGCTATTATCTGTTTATCTCCCTGTCATTTCTTAGTGCAGTTATTGGTAGTATCCAGCATACTTTGCAATAACATTTAATATACATTTGCATACTATTATTATTATTATTTCTCAAATTTTGTTGGTATTTTAGCTGCTGAGAAGAGTTTCATCTTATTCAGCAGCTCAAAAACTTTCTCACATTGTGGCATGTTTGGAGTAGTTTTTTTTTTTTTTTTTTTTTTTTTTTTTTTTTTTTTTTTTTTTTTTTTTAACTTACGTCCTCCAACGTTAAGTCATATCGGACGATGAATGGAATGGGTGATATGATGCTCCATAGAGCTTAGAGTTACCCGACATTCGTCTTTCAGGATAAGGGAAAACCCCGGAAAAAACCTTATCCAGGTAACTCACCCTGACCGAGATTCGAACTCGGGACCTCTTGAACGTGAGGCAGACACGCTACTACCACGCTACCAAGGCGGGCTGTTTGGAGTAGTGTTGCTCGTTGTATATTGCTGAATTCCGAAGTCTTCAACGTTCGCTGCTAAGAATGTTGAGACCACATCTTCCACCGATATAACTATTGGTATAATTTTTACAGTTTGTAATTTCCAGATACTTTTATCTCTAGTGCCAGGTTCTGGTATTTACTGACTATGCATTTCTGTTTTCCTTAAATTAGAGTGGATGGGATGCTGACATCAATTATAATTGCCTTAGAACTCTTTTTATCAGTGAGTAGTAGGTCTGGTCGGTTAATGTCAACTGTTTTATCTGTTGTTATCACTCTATCCCAACATAACAAGGATTCTTCAGATTCGATAATTGGTTCTGGAGCATATGTGTAATACGGTGGTGGATTTTGAATGAGTTTGTATTGGAGAGCTATTTATATGTGGAGAATTTTTGCTACCTGGTTATGTCTAGCTAGGTATGAGTTATCTGCTAGAGCTTGACAATCAGATGTTATGTGATCTATAGTTTGTCCCTGTAAATTGCATTTCCGATATCTGTCTACTGTATTTTCTTTCATATGTTTTTCATAATTTCTCGTACTTTGTCGTGGATAGCCATAATAAATCCTTCCGTTTCTGGATAGAGTGAGCTCTTTTTCAACCATTCCAGGGATTGATCCTTGTTAATATTTTCTTCGTCTCAACCTGTTGGGTATTTTCCAAGAAGTACTTAACCTTCCACTGTTGTTTGCTGTCCAGTGAAGACTCTAGACTAGCTAGCATCATCTCTTTGCAGATCTAGTGGTGTAAATTTTCTGTAGAATTGAACAACATATTGAATAACTTTATTCTGGTTTTGGGAAAAATATTTTCTCATTTTTCCCATTTGCTTTTTGCACAAATCAAATATATTTATCAAGTTCCTCCCCTATTATTATTATTATTATTATTATTATTATTATTATTATTATTATTATTATTATTATTATTATTATTATTATTATTATTATTATTATTATTATTATTATTATTATTATTATTATTATTATTATTATTATTATTATTATTATTATTATTATTATTATTATTATTATTATTATTATTATTATTATTATTATTATTATTATTATTATTATTATTATTATTATTATTATTATTATTATTATTATTATTATTATTATTATTATTATTATTTTATTGCCACTTCTGTCACGTAGTTTCCCTTATATTTTTGAGAGCTTGGAGTTTACTTCGAAGCATGATTTTGAAAATATATCAGACATTTAAAATTTAAAACCGTGGACATCAATGAAGATGTTTTATAAACAAATCTAAAATTAATGTTCTTGTGATATTTCATCATAGTAAGCAGCTATGGCGTTGAGTATACCGGAAGTGTATTCCATTCCTGCATTCTAATTCGTCCCTCTATGATAGCGCGTGCCTGCACCTGAGAAATGGCTCCAATTCCCGCTCATGCTGGCAGAACTGAACAGCTTCAAACGGGTCCTTTGGTTAGAATCCAATCAACCAAGAGTTCAATAATGTATTTTCGTGGAGTAAGGGCCCAACTTACAGGATTTATTGGTCAAAGAGGCTTTCACATTATATGGTTGATTTCATCTTGGCAGAACGAGGAAGTAAGGAGTAAACAGTAATGGAATGCATGCATTAGAGGATTCCATCTGAATTTAGTCATCAAAGTGATAAGCGTCAGTTGGTAACGCTTGAGAGGTGCCGGGTTCGATTCCCAACCAATGTGACCTACCAGTGTTGTTTTCGTGGTATTTCTTGGTCACTAGACGAATGCTGTGTTAACTTTTCTTTGCAGATCTTCCTGTCCCACCCTCCTCCCTGCCCATTTCATTTCATCGTCACTTTAATCCTGTCCTTCGGGGTAGGAAGTGTCGGCGAAGGAGCGAGTGTGGCGCTGCTAAGTGGTGGAATTTGCGCTAGCTTCTTAGCATAGAGAGATCTCATACCCTCTTCCATCTTCACTCTGCATATTATGTGGATTAGTATTAAGCATTTAACTACTAATGAAGTGTAACAGCAACTGCGACATTTTTTAACTTTGGGGGGGGGGATGCAACATTATTCAGCCGCGCATGAATAAACAAATGCAATGTGCTGATTACCATTTTGATCTCCACAGCTAACCAAAGACCACCAGATGGTTTAGGTTTGATTATGTTACTGAGGTTGATACAAAATATCTCACTAGATGTCTTGGTTGTACTATTTTCTTTCCATACCTGCGGAATTCTGGATTCTAGAGCCACAGTGATTCACGTTATCACATAAATCAGGAATCAGATATAGTGTGTTAATGCACAAACAATAATAAGTAATATGTGAATAAGTAGTGTTTTATACATTTCAACGTGTTATCGTTATTTTTTTTTTTTTTTTTTTTTTTTTTTAGTCCTCCAATGCATGTCATTTCTGAGGATGAATTAAACGGGTGAAATGATGCTTAAATAAGCCCAGGGTCCATAGAGCTTACAGTTACCGGCATTCGTCTTTCAGGATAAGGGAAGCCCTCGGAAAACACCCTGCCGAGATTTGAACTCGGAACCTCTTGAACCTGAGGCAGACGCTACCTTTCACGCTACAGAGGCGCGCTAATCGTTGGTCTTCGCCGCTAATTGTAAGAGAAAGGTGAATGTGTACGCGTGAAATAATTTTTGATATGGTACATTCGAGATGTGAAAGTAAAATCTCTCCTGGCCGTTATTATGTTATAAGCTTACGGCAAGCAGTCAGACGCAAAATGCATTTTTAGCTTAAATGATCAAATATGGAATTCTGTTAAAAAAAAAAATGACCGTATTACTGAAAATAAAACACTTATAAAGATGTTTCAGCGGAAGAATAGTGTTGCCCAAAAAATCTGTAATTCTTGTCACAAACGCTCCATCACATACAATATGCACTGTTGTCAAAGCACCTTCACTTGTTTATTGTGTTTGTGTCGGCTACTTTCAACTATTTCAGACAGCGAAGAGTGCAGCAAGGAGGATGGTCCAGAAAGCGTGTGTACGTGTTTGAAAGAGAGAATAACCTGCCCAGGAAGATGGTTTCATCATCGCTGTCATAATTATTACTTTAAAGTATCAGTGGCGTGCAAGTTTCCCATCCAACTTGCACAGGACACGTCCAGTCGCAGTTGACATCCGCGAGTTGGAGATGAGAACTTATCGACATCCCTTCTTTTCAATAAGAAGGTCGCGGGGTGTGCTCAGATTATGAAGAAGTGCTTAAAGACTAACGTCCTATGGCTATGAAAAAGGGCAATTAATCAGTTTTTTCTGCTCATACAATGTGCTAATTACATATTAATAATATTTTGTTCTATTTATGGCAAGGAATCCTACCATTTAATATTATACAGTAGATTACAAAAATTTGATACAGAAGTCTCAATGAATGTATGTTTGAAGCCGCTTGAACCGCTTAAGATCGTTTTTAGAAAGAGAGGTCAGTAGTATGAGCAGAATAATTCCAGATAAACACCAAACTTGGTATTTAAGTTCATCATCTTGTAAATCTGAGACTCGAAGATAAAGGATAAGAAAGAGAGAGTGAGTGAGAGAGAAAAGAAATACACAGCCTCAAGTACATTTTACGTGAAAAATATTTAAATATACATTTGCCAAAACATGACAAATTTCAAAGGGTACCGCCCTCCTTTGCCGCTGTGTTATAAGTACTATCCAACGAAGGGCGACCCTCATAAACGGAGCGAAAGGCAATGTAGCCAGTCTTCTGGTTCCTGTATTTCCTGCACATACATACTTTATAAACCCAAACCTCAGAGTAACGCTACCTTTGACAGATTAGTGTGAGGTGTCATATTTTGATTAAAATGTCATATATTTGACTTTGAAACCGAAATTATTGGTTGCCAGAAGCAAAGAATAATGATAGACGTAAGAGGAATGTTGGTTCTGTGTGAGACCCAGGGCAAGGTCAGTGAGTTGGGGAAAGTATAGTAACAGTGCCATGAATGAAAGGAACAGTGTCCTTAGAAGGTTTCTAAAGGAATTGTCACTTGACTTATATGAATAGGGTATTCTTTGGATCGTTTACAATGGCGACCAAAACAGCCACAAAAGGACTTTGTTTAAAAAGGAATTTGGAGAGTGAAAGTTATATATATATATAAAGATACACACGCGCGCAAAGGTGGTCAGAGACTCTTCGGCGTTCGCCGATGGAGGTGGGTCGCGGCTACGAAGCCATCATAAAGACTTCGGCGTGTAGCCGATATCAAGGAGAGTCAGACGTGAAGCCTAGGAGAGCGGTCAACTTGTTCGGTCTTGAATATTTGTCAGGTCATCAAAATTTATCGAGAGATATAATTAGCATTCAGTCACTATAAACCGTGATTGGTAACCCTCGGTCGGCAGCTTCCATTTCGAGGTTTGAAATAAGAAGCAGTGAATAAATAATTTGGAAACGGGCATTCCAGTGTTGTAAATTTTCCTTCTCACACACATCCACGCATACCCTGAGAGAAAACTCATTGCTCGCCGACTTCTGTGTTCGCCATTATATCATATTTGCATCAAATTGGCGTTCCAACGTGGAACCTGTGTACACCCATAAGCAATACTGCTTCAACTTCTTCATTTGGAAAGACGTTTGTATAATTTTATATATTTGAAAAATGTAGAGCATTTACACACAATTTATTCTGTTTAACCTTTTCTGTGCCAATACTGAGTTGCATCATTGTTGTTATTATTATTTCGAATTGGTCAGTGCATGAGATTTTTTAAGTGCTCTCATTCAGTTATTTTACCGATATCTTAGATATAACATAGAATTTCAAAGGCAGTATATACCTAAGACCGCCCGCCTCGGTAGCGTAGATGGTAGCATATGTGCCTCACGTTCAAGAGGTCCCGAGTTCGAATCTAGGTCAGGGTGAGTTACCTAGATGAGGTTTTTCTGGGGTTTTCCCTTATCCTTCAGGACGAATGTCTGGTAACTCTAAGCTCCATGGATCCTGGACTCATTTGAGCATCATTTCACCCAATTCATTCACCGTCCGATATAACTTAACGTTGGGGTGGACGTAAATTAAAAAAAAAACTAAGACCTGAAGCTTTCCTGGCGACGAATAGGAATCTCCTGATGATGGGAGAAATGCACACTCCCGAAACGTCGATTGCTAATCGTCTTTTCACCTGGCTTGCTTCCCTAGAAGAACTTGAGTATAGTATATACCTGTATTTAAAGAGTTCACTCAATATTTCCTTGTTTCTATAACGAAAGGTATGTGAGGGAAGAGGGAGTGTGTGTGTGGTGTTTTAGGGCCCGTCGACAAGGTCATTTGGGGCGGGAAGAGGGATGTGTGGAGCTTTGTCAATCACACCCTGGCCAAAGTAATCCTATTTTTCTCAATTATTACTAAGTGTATTTCTTTGGAAAAACTCACATGCATATATCGGACTTTGGGGGATATCTATGGGAAATTTTATTATCCTGGCATTTATACTTTGCTTAATACGTTTGTTTATTAACTAAGCAAATTTTTTCCCCCTTCATTTATACCCCGCCTTTAACTACTATGGTCATATCGGCGGCCGTTCTCCTTTGGAACATACAGAAGGTGTTAACTCGTTATCTTTTTGGCTTTTAATCATTACATCACGCACACATTCACACTCTCATTCATACTTGCAGACTATGGGGAAGATGGGTAATTATCTTGGTCGGAGAAAAATCCCCACCCCCACCGCCGGGAATCGAACCCGTGACCCCTAGCACGGTAGGCAGGTGCTCTGCCGACTGAGCTACGGGGCCAGCAAAATTTTTTCTAAAAAATTATATTATATTTCGGTCCAAAATTAGAATAACTGTGAATAGCATATCACTAAAATTTTTTACACTTTAGCCTCTTATGTTTGTTATAATATTGATCTAGAATTATATAAGTATCTAATGGTTTTGATAGAATAAATTGTTCATTATGAAGAAAAATGAAAGTATAAAATTTACAACATTTTTTTAAAGATATGGTTACCATATCTAAATGGTGAATTATTTCATCTTAATTCTAGGTCAATATATGTAATTCTATATCAAAAGGAAGTATACCAAATTTCAAATATCTATCCCTAATAACTGCTAAGAAAAATGGCTATATATATATGAGAAAAATTGTTTCCGAGAATAAGCTCTTGAAGTATGTCATGCTACCATTTAAATGGAACGCACCCATTTCTTTAAAGTGTGTATAAATAAAGAAGCATTGTATATAAAACTATATATTATAGTCTTGTTTAGAAAACATCACAGAATTTAACTGTAATGAAAATGAAAAGTGACACTGTTGACCATTTTATATTTCCCGCTTGCGCTGGCGTTCATAGAAGCAGAATCTTTTGTTAGAATAGTTTGTAGACGCCACATAAAATAGACGATAGTGGGTACAGAAATGCATGTGATTGTAAAGCAGTCTGATCACTGAGTTGTACGCCGCTGTACAGTAGTTTTCAGTAGCGTGTATGGTGATTTCACTTCCAGTATCGACAAAACAAGTAAAAAGTGCATTAAAAAGCCACTAACTAAGGATAAAAGAATATTACACATTGGCTCTCATCAGATGTAAGACAGAGAGAGAGAGGGAGCACTCTCCATCTCTGTTTACTGGTTTAGTTTTACTACCTTCCATCCAATCCTGTATTCTGGTATGCATCTAGTCTCTAGCTTCATTGCCACGGCTATCAGCGATCAGTGGCGCATTGGCTGAAAATCGATCAACTCGAGAAACACCCTGATCTTAAATGTTACTGTAGATTCCTTATTCGTTACAAAGAAGAAAATTCTAATTAATTATCGCATACAAACATTAACATTAAATAATGGAAGGTAAATAATTATTGTCCTCTTTATGGTAAATAGTGTTAACATAAGTAAATATGACATTTGTATATTAATTCTGATTTTCTTATTTCCCAAATTTTGTTTCCTGGCGGTATCGTGTATCGAGGTATCGGGTATCGTGGAAAATATCGTGTATTGGTATAGAATATCGAGAAAAACTGGTATCAATTCATCACCGGTAAAAAGGTAGAGATAATGTTCACGTGAAACTACTTCAAATACTACATGCTTTAAAAATCGCACACATTTTTTAATGTTAACGGTAGTTTTTCTCCTTTTTTTTCCCAGTAAATGCAATTTTGTGTTTAGCCATAACCATAACATTCCATACTTATTTAAATCACGAATTACTTTTTATAAGTAAACTGATTCGCATGCATTTTGCTACCGTTTTCAATACAAGTCCTTTGAGAAATTTTTAAGAAAACAGCTTTCCTTTGTCAAGGTAAGAAGCTATTTGTGAAATATGTGAGTATCCCCGTAAATTTAGCGTTTTCCTTAAACACTAGATGTGATAGTTCTGAGTAGTCATGAAATCCAATTTCTAGTTTCTCTACCATATACCTATATGACCTCTAGATGAAGTATTATCTACCCAAATCCCAGTATCGAGATTTCACTGCAATGTCTTGAGGTTTACTGAACCAAAAAGCATTTTTGCAAAGAGTCGTGAGTGCATGCGTATCTGTGTCTCTGTGAATAGCGTAAATCAAAAACGAAAAGTTGTAAAATCTAAACGTGGCATCTTCCAAAGGTGCAAAAAAAAAAAAAAATCACTTCATTGAAAACTTGTTATGATTTTCTTTAAAACGTCCTTTATGCCTAAGGTATATTTGTGCAATAAAATATAGGTATATTTTGAATTTTTTAAGATAGCATGAAGTGTTCTTCATTCTGAAAGAATTTAGTATAAGTGGTAAGCCATAAGACAAAAGGTTTTTACCACACTAAAAAGAAGAAACCAAAAATAGATCTCTGTAAATTATATAATTTATATGAAACACACTAACCTTTTTTGACACCAATCTGTCTTAAATGTTCGTTATGAAATGTCGAATACTTTACATCTATTTCTAATTTCTAGGTCAACATTCTTTTGTATCTTGAGTTACGTGAAAATAACCTAGAATTTTAAATGTTAGAGTCGATTGTAGCAGCCCGTGTTTGTAGTGTGGGGGTCGTTGCCTGCCTCACATTCAAGGGTTCCCGAGTTTCATCTCGGTCAGGGTATGGATAAGGATATATATGGATAAGTTTTTTTTCGGTGTTTTCCCTTATTCTAAAGGATTAATGTTGCGTAACTCTAAGCTCTGTGTACCCTGGGCTCATTTGAGCATTATTTCACCCATTTCATTCATTGTCCGACATGACTTAACGTTGGAGGATATTAAGTAAATAAATAATCGATTGTAAGAAAATACGCTTTTGAAATAAGTTTGTAGAAGATATAAAATTACATGTCATTGGCTAGAGAAATTAAGGTGACTGTGACTTTTTGTTCTGGTAAGATATTTTATTTGATACCATTTGTGTACCCCTTCTTTACGTTTTTGAGGGTAAAAACTGGGCATTTTAATTATGATTTTGCATAATTTTGTTTGTAAATTATGACTCGGCATAATATTACTAAGAGTAAGTCAAAGTAAAAGTTTAACAGGTTTAACAGAAAGAAGAACTTAAGAAAAATGGGGACAAGTGGATTGGCGTGGGAAAATTCTTCAGTGCTGATATTTCACTTCTTGTAGGTTAAGTAGGGTATTTGGGGAGTCGATAAACTGCTGTTTCCTCAAAAGAATTTAGCTGCGTAAGGCTCCATTGTTTTATTTCTCAACAACAAACGCAGCAGAGTTAACTCTCCCACAATTGGGAACATTGTTCATGTTACAGTTGATTCAAGTTGAATTTGGTGCAATTTCACAAGAATCTCGACCAACTTTTCACCTTATCGCAGATTCTTCCCATCTAGAACTATTGATAGGCCCTTTCTCCGTTACCATGAGTCACTTCAGAAATGAATAGCAACTGGTCTACCGAAATTTGTTTGTAGAGATACGATTTTCTTATGTTTAAACCTCTAAATGTAGACAATAAAAGCGATATCTTCACGTTTCAAACAGCTATAATGGCTGCATCGAGCTATTTGAACATAAACATCTTGATTTCCATCTATTCAAAAAACTGGTTCCCATACCACAAAGGCCAACTTCATAACATGCTGTAATTGGTTCACAATTTCTCTGAAATTAAATAATTCAAAAGCTTATGTTACATTCACATGCATATTCTACTCACCATCCTGTATTTTCTTATACGCCCTACAAACTTTTCTTACAGAACTTACATTTCCATGTAAAGATTAAGAGGGTAGTTTGAAAATCTTCGTGTTGCATCATTAAAAGACATCGAACTTAATATCAAGTTTAACATTGATCCAAACTTTCTATTTTCAATTATATGGCTTAAAGGCACACAGGTGAATTTTATCTGAAAATGATTTTCATAGAAGCTTAGAACATGTTTCCAGTGAGATATCGATATAAATTTTGGTACCTTCTCTACCTGTTAGTTACGTGATATAGAAAGTAAAACGTAATAAATGGACATTATATGAGTAGCATTGCTCAATAGGTACCCAATATGATACTTGGTTAGCAAGAAAAGGAGGGCAAAGGTCCTCAAAAATGTCCCACCATCCCTTACTTATTGGAAACATCTTCCTTTTTATTTTATTCAAAGGTCTGACTTATTTACATTAAATAGTTTGAGATGATATTGTAATTTTGAAATCTTCAAGTATACACAAAATCTACTGCAAAAAAATGTTTTGTACAAATTATGATAAATCACTATTTTCCAAAATACTCGCTAAATTGCCAGACGCTTATGTCAACTATTCTAGCACTTGCTTATGCAAGTTTTGTATGACCTCTGAAATTACAGTTTTAATTGAAAATACATTTTTTGAGATCTGCTGAATACTAGAACAGTTGAAAATTGATCCATGTACGTATATAGCTGTGAATAGCACAAGTTGGATAAATACTTAACTTCAGATATAAAGATACAAAAGAGAAAGTTTTTAGAAACTCTCGTTGCATCAAACTGTAATTTATCTAAACTTTTTCTTTCTCGAAAACAAATATAATGCTAATTAATTGTTCAGGCACTATGAAAGGGTAGAGCAACACTGAAAAATTCAATGTCATAGCCGGGAGTTGAACCACGGATCTTCTGGTCTCCGTCCAGCCGCTCTAAACCATCGAGCGGCTGCACGGAGACCAGAAGATCCATGGTTCAAATCCCGGCTATAGCATTGCATTTTTCAGCCTGGCTCTAACCTTTCAAATATAATCCTCCTGATTAATATAGGTATCATGTGTTTGCGGTATTGGCATAAAAATAAACTGTATATTTTAAATTCTCTTTAAGCACCCTATGAAGTTTGTTTCCTTATGTCTAAAATTCGAAAGATTTTGTTATAACTAAAAAGCTGTAAAATAAGGTCTTGCTGTAAGAAAAATAGTCCTTTTTTCTTTTAAATGTAGAATTTACGTGACTACCACAGGACCTGCTTTACAATGATGACACTTCTACTTGTGAATGATCTACTGTTCCACATTTGCTTTCCTATTCTTTTCTGCTGTGTAAATTTTCACTATTGAAGTATGTATACCATTTTATCAGTTCAATATCACATTTATATTAGTGCAGTAACACATAAGTATTAATTCTGAGGTGGCACACTGTCCTACCTCTACATTGTTATTACTCTATAATTATTTTGTATCTGTTCTCCCAGATGTGCAACGCATGTATTATTGCTGACCGATCTAATAAAAAAATTGTGTGAAATATTTAATTTCCGAGATATTTGTTGTTGAATCTTCTGATTACTAAGTCGAACATTTGAACTCTTAAATTACTAATATTTTGTGTTCCATAATGCCATACATAGAGTTCGAAAATCAACAGCATATAGCTACAGCCTGTCTTCTACACGTTCTCATGCAGATGTAATAGAAATAAGCATTTCTGTAAGCATTATCTTGATAAACACAAACTTATTGTAGCAAACCAATTTTTTGTTCAAGATATTCTCGGGAAGCAAGCCAGGTAAAAAGACAATTAGAAATCGACGTTTTGGGAGCGTACATCGCTCCCATCATCAGGATATTTATAATAAATTTCACAAATACTAAATCGATATAACACAAAATCTTTATATATTTATTTATATATTTTTATAAATATCCTGATGATGGGAGCGATGTATTCGTCGCCAGGAAAGCTTCAGGTCTTAAAGCAATGTTATTAACCCATAGTGTTAAATAAGGATGACAGGTTATTAATATAAAGGGAGGTAAATGGGAGAAATTAAAGTAGTGGATTTTGGAAAGTAATGCAGAAGATGGAAGATGTAAAATCTGGAAGTTTTCACTAACTTTGAGAACAGAAGTTCATTGGATTTCCATAAAACGGTTAAAAGAACATTAAGGATATTCAACGATCGAAGAAAATGAGGTTACTATAATCGTGTTGCCGCATTACATGAATTTATTGTGTAACACAAACAAAAGTAGCCATTTTACAGAGGAAAATGAGTTTAAAGTTAGGTAACGTGTATAGTTAATTTATTTAAATATTTTTTGCAGTGTTGCTGTTAAAATATGTTTTTAAGAGAAATTCAACGGAATTTAGAAATATATTTCAAGTCTCTTGTAACTAGGGCAAATTCTCTCTTCCCACCTCATGGTTCTAGTACCTCAGATATTCTTTTAGAATAATAAGATCATATAATTTCAAAATTATCTTCACAGTTATAATTTTCGTTTCATTACTTTGTAATTGTGAGAGATTGTGTTCTTGGAGCACGTCTTGTCTACCACACGAGATCTTGAAATTGCCGAATTTCTAGTTTATCATTTTTATTCAATTACTACCTCGTGCAGTTTTTCTGGACTGTTCAGTGGTAGTATGGGTGTAAATTTTTATAGCTAATTTTCCTTTCCTTTGTGCACATTCGGATCTCTCATTCTTTGAACTCTTCGCCCACAATTAAATACTTTTACTGCCTCTAATGGTCTCCATAAAATTTTGATCTAGTTTTAGAAAGTTTGCATTGAATGAAAATGTTTCATGTTTCAATTTTTTCACCATTATCGAACCGCAATCAGTTTGAATTCCGCTGGGAATATGCGATAAATCTACGACAGTGTGTTGAAAGGAAAGGAAAGATGCAGGCCTGGTGATCCTTCAAGAGTACTCGTTTACTCTCTCAGGTTTTGCGGGTGGATGAAAGGAGATTATGCTAGGCCCCGTTAGAAAAAGGTTTTTCTAAGAATGGGTTATTGAGGCAGGAAATGGTTGGCGGGAATCGGCAGGTAGGAAACCGCAGGGACTAATCCCCGGGAGCTGTGTGCCACATGGTCATTACCTCTTGTATAACATCCTTCTCTAGGAAGTAAGTGCATCATACCGTAGGACTTCCATATTAGCAATGCTAGGAAATATCGGTCTATTTCCTAAGGTAAATTAATTAATTGCAATGGAGATCCTTTATCAAAGCACCCGTTTTGTAAACATTCCTATTGGACTATTTGTTAATGTGAACCTAACAAATGTGTTATTTACATTGGGGAATAAAGCATACTTTTAAAGGAAGCATTTTACTTACTCTTTTATAATTTATATTACAAGATTTCACAGCCCGAAACTCAATTCATCATAATGTTTACGTACTGTACACTAATGCAGACTGTCATTACAGGACCTAGATTTTGAAGACCTAAAACTGTTTGAAAAGTGCCCCATTAAGTGTATAATAAAAATTATTAAAATATGCATTTATTTTACTTATTAAAATTAGTGGAGAGAAAATTATAAATTTATTTATATAGAATAAAGAATAATAGTAAGTTAATTTAAAAAGTTTATTAAAATATACTCTAAATTCCATCTTGAAGAATCTCAAAAGTAAATTAAGAAAATAGTTTAGAAGCCGTTCTTATACGAGGGCTGTTCAATAAAGAATGATCACAATTTTTTTGATAACATACATTTAATCATCCTCATAATTTTTATGGCCCTTCTGAAAATAGTCTTCCCTAAATGCGATGCACTTATCTCAGCGTTTCTGTCAGTCTTCAAACACATGCTGGAAACCATTTTTTGAGAGATCCATCAAAATCGCCTCCGCAGCCTTCACCACTGCTTCTGATGATGGATAATGCCTCCCACGAAGGCGTTTCTTCAAGTTAGGGAATAGAAAAAAGTCACATAGGGCACTTCACGTTGATTTTTGCAAGATATTCAGCAACAACATTGGCAATATGCGGCCGCGCAATATCGTGTTGCAGCATCCAGCCTGCTTCACGGAAATTTGGTCTTTTGCGCCTGATATGAACTTGCAATATTTTCAGGACATCCCTGTAGTATTCTCCAGTTACTGATGTGTGTGCAGGTACAACATACTGATAAACCATTACATGAATATCAAAGAATGAGATGACCATAACTTTCCCAGCAGATGCAAACACTTTTGCTTTTTTGGGAGGTAGTTGATGAAGGAGATTTCCACACTGAGCTTTGCTGTTTGCTCTCAGGATCAAAATGATGTAGCCAAGTTTCACCAGAAGTGATTACGTTTGAAAGAAACTCCGGATCTTCCTCTAACATCAACTTTAACTGCATGCGAATGTCCTTTTGTTCGGCAATCAGCAGTCTTGGAACCCATCGTGCACAAACACGTCTCATGTGTAATGTTTCTGTCATCAACGCGTGGGTGGCACCCAATGAAATGTTCAGTATTTCAGAAAGAGATCTTAAGGTAATTCGTCGATCCTCTCACAATGGCAGCAGCAGTGTTATGTTTTCTTCCGTAAGAGCAGTAACTGGAGCACCGGGTCCACCTTCCTTTGAAATTGATTGTCTCCCCTCTTTGAACATTTTTAACTACCTTCGAGCTGTGCTTTAGGGAAGAACAGACTGTCCATAGGCCTCCTGTAACATTGTATAGGCCTCAACTTAAGATTTGTTGAGATGAAAGCAGGATTTCAAAGCCGCATATTGTTCCTCGCGTGTTACCTCCATTGCAGCGGTAGGCGATACTGAACATGTCTGAACTTGCCTGGTTCTCACAGGCGGGAACCAGGAGTGCCAACAATGAAACCACTACGGCGTGTTTGTTTCACATTAAGCTAACAGAATATAATAAGACTGAATTTTAGTGCGAATAATTATGATCGTAAAAAAAATGATCACTTGTTATTGAACAGCCCTCGTAAAAGTGTAACGTTAAATGTTTTTGGGTTCTCATGTTATACCTACTCCTCCACGTGCCGAAAGAAAGAAGTTGCAGTTTAAGAATAAAGGCCTAATGAGGCTTTGTTGAACGTTACCTGAGAAAATGCTGCTGTCCTGGATGTAGCAAAAAAAAAAAAAAAAAAAAAAAAAAAAAGTAGTATATGTAAATTGACTAACACAAAGGTTTACTGTATATCGTTTCTCTGTTTATTTGAAGCTCTTAAGCTCTTTCCTCCTTTTGAGGTCCATGATAATGATCCGCCACTTGCAAGCCCTCTTTTCTTGCTTATCAATTGTCAGTCAAACGAAGGGTCCTTAGAGTAGAATGGACTCCAGGCTAAAAGCTGGCAAAAAGCTTTGTTCAGCTGAGACAATGCTGCAGAAATAACTAACAGCTGTTGGTTTATACTACAATATTGCATGCATATTTTATACCATTTAACAATGATAATTGCATATTGCTTCCTCTATAGGAACTTCGAAAACTAAGGAACTCTTTTAATAGTGTTTATGCTCGACAACACCAAATTTTAGTATTTACACGACTGGTAGCAATACTTTATAATGGGCCTCATTAAATTATACTTGTTGATTGTAGTATTGATATTCGACCAATCAGAAGTGGCCACGTAACATTGTGAAAGCGCAAGTTCCGATTATTCTCGTTTCGATCGTCAACTGTACTAGCACCAGTTTAGGGGGGGGGGGGGAAGTCAAAATATCTGACTTTAGTAACACTGACATTAAACTTACATTCCCAGAAATTACGGCAAAAGCATTCAATGTTACCAATGTTAACAATTCTTTTCACAATTCTGGATTGGAGAATATCAAAAGGTATAAATTCGTTCTCAGAAAATGTGTTTAACATTACCCTTATCCCCTATTACCTCATATTAACAAGACTCTGCTGTACTTATATTCATGTGCAACTGTTTATTTACTGAAGAAGTTTTAAAAGTTAATGTTTGTGTCAACACAAGGGAGTAATAATGGTTATTACTTAAACTTATATGATTTTTTACTAATAAAATATCACAAAATTCACAGAACATTGTCGATACTACATAGGTACCTCTCAAAATATGAAACCATCGACGTTGTGGACTCACTGTTCTATTTTGAAATCAACACTCAACATTAGGCTTGCTTACTACGTCTGAGACAAAAGAATAACGACAAAGACAAAGCAATAACGATTGTAACACATCATTCAAACCAGAAATGAATATTTTGAAATGAAACCTTTAATATAGT
Organism: Mantis religiosa; assembly: GCA_030765055.1. NCBI lineage: Eukaryota > Metazoa > Arthropoda > Insecta > Mantodea > Mantidae > Mantis > Mantis religiosa. Next base: position 115,472,311 of record CM060959.1, read on the forward strand.
TACAGTCGTATGAAACTTGAATATAATGGTAATTAAAACGCATTATAATTATTAACCTCTCGTTTTGATTACTACCAGTATAGTCTCGTTGCATAATATAATATTAACTTTTCAAAGACTCTCCATACATTAAACGCAGTGCCACTGTTTGTGTTGTTACACAGTAACCTTGTGTAGTGCTGTATCTTTTGTACTCACTGTGTCTAACAAAACACAATTTTTTTTAAACTACCGCGTATCTCATATATGTACAAGGTAGTAGTGTATACGAGATTCCGGACATAGTAGAGGAAATACGCTCCAGTCATTGCCTCCTAATATTTTTTTTCTAGTCACATCTAGATGTCACAGAGCATGAAGCATTGTGTATATCCTTGCCGGGCGTGACAAGGTGAAGTCATTAGTTCAGGCACATGCTTGTGGTATATGACACATCGCAAGTACCTGCCTACCTACCTTCCACCTGTTCCTTATTTTCATTCACGATCTGCGAATATTCCAATGCCAATGTGCTCCTATGAGTTTTTCGAAGTTTATACCTCATTTTATAAGTATGACTGCAAAGTTTGGAGCATATATGTTCTCATTCCTCAAATATATAGTTTAGAAAACAAAATTGAGACTGATTTGACGCACTCACATGACTTTCTGTACTCACTCTTGTAAAAACTACTCTTACAAATGGTTATTCTTCTGCTTCACGTTAATACACATAGAAATTTGTAGAACAATTTTTAATCTATGTTTCGTTGTAGGGAGAATAGGGGAATGCTGTAGACTTAAGTGATAGTAGATTCTTTTAAAAGCTGGTCGCTATGTTTCGTTCCATTTTATTTGCATAACGCGGAATAAATAAGTTAATAACGACTTCCTATTTGAATAAAGTACAACTGTTAGAAAACTCAAACCAATAACAGTGAATATCTTGGAACTGGTTAGCTCAGCGAACAAATTTGACATAAATTGCATAGTTTAATGAGATGTACAATTTTTGTAAAGTAGTATTTCGTCTCCCCCCCCTCTCTCTCTCTCTCTCTCTCTCTCTCTCTCTCTCTCTGGTCTCCCAGGTATGCAAAAGTATTCAGAATGAACAGGACTTCAAAGACTATTCCCAGAACGTTCAAGATACACATTTCATTTGTCATAAAATATTTTAGTACATTTCATAATTTAATAAAAATTGTGAGAACCATTTTTAAGAAAATCAAAACATCTGAAACATATTTCAAGTACTGGTAGTTTGGCATTGACATATAGTTTTTGGAAATGTTTCTCTTTCATTCGAAAACCTGAACTGAAATATCAAATGTTATATTTAAACACACTTTTTGCTTTTGAGTTATGCTGTTGAGTGCGCACGCGTACATATAGACTTTTTAAAAATATATACTCTCTGGTTTTTCTTACTTTTTATACTATTTCCGGTGAATTTTAGTATCGAATAATTAAGTGCAATAAAATACCTGCCCTACTTACTGTAAATATGTACAGTATACACTTCAAAATATTTTTGCATTATTTTCGCTTCGTATTGGATTTTCAGGGTATTATGTTCCAATAGCTTTTTAATATAATTCATGTTTGATATTAAAAAATGCATATACTTCGCACAAATCACAAACTTCGAATTTGATTGTAAATAAAACCTAACAGCTAATGTTGAATAATCTTATGTGGATTGAGAAATGATCCTTCAGTGATATGGAACACAGAGAAGAATGACAGAATAAAGATGGCTAAGGAATCTACTGGAGTGGTCACGTGAGGAGGAAAGAAACGTGTGCAACTAAGGAAAATGTGGAAAGTTGCTGCTATAAATCAGATAATGAAAGATCGATTGGAAAGGTGGAAAAAGATGGCAAGAGGAAATTAAGGGCAGGCGCTGAGAAGTGGAGAAGTCGACAAAAGTAAAAGTAAAGAATACATTTTGAGACTTACTTGCATTTGCTGAGCTACGTACAAGTATATTTAATACATTGTGTTACTAACCTTGAGAATATGTAAATATATATATATATATATATATATATATATATATATATATATATATATATATATTAAATTTACGTCCTGCAACGTTAAGTCATATCGGACGAATGGAATTGGTGAAATGATGCTCAAATGAGCCCAGGGCCGATAGAGCTTAGAGTTACCCGACATTCGTCTTTCAGGATTAGGGAACACCCCGGGTAAAAACCTTATCCTGGTACCTTACCCTGACCGGGATTCGAACTTGGGACCTCTTGAACGTGAAGCAGACACGCTACCGAGGCGGGCCAATTCATAGATATTCATATATGCAGAAGCAAGATCCTTTAAGGCTATCTTCCGCAACACCCAAAACAAAGTTTTAACAGCGTGGTGAAATATAACATTTTGTGTGTATTTAAATTAATTGAATAAATATTATACATATTTGAGTGTTTCTTTGGAAATCATGTAGGTTGTCTCTGTGAGATAAAGGGTCCCTCAGCAAGAGTGTCCTATCTTTGATGTTAAATAAAACAGGTTCTATAGAGGTTTATTTCTTTTTCATATTTTGCAACATAATGTCATTACGTATGGAAGAGAATATCAGTTAAGTGACCGCCGCGACTACGTTGGGTTGCGCATATAGGTTGACCCAAATTCAATAACAGAAGATGTAAATTAGGTCCAACTTCACGAATAACAGGCATGATGTTATTCATAAGATCATTTACTGTTTCACATAAACTCTAGAGTTAACATAACTCCACAAGAAGTAATCCAGCGACGTTAAATCACATGATCTTGGGGGCCAGTTAACATCACCACCAAGGGAAATGAGGAAACCTCTGAACTTCTCCTTCAAAAGATCGAGTGTTTCGAGATTAATATGAAATGTGGCACCATCTTGCTGGAACCTGATGTTTCTGAGATCGATACCATCCAATTGAGGCCAAAAATAGTTCCTTATAACAGCCCTGTATCTTTCTCCATTGACAGAGCTTCTCCATCTTGATCCATTTTGATAATATATCACTCTTGTTGAAAGACCCTTTACCTAGGGCCCATTCATTACAAGTTCATTTGGAAACCTCTTACATATCCCTTGAATTTGAGCATATGCATTTCCAAATATTCCAAATATCCCATTATTGCGATGAGGAAATTGAACAGCCTGATGCAAACGTGTTATTTTGATACCATTTCTTCAATTCTCCAATTTGCATTTCGTTGTACTCGAAGCTCAGCACCAAAATTCTTCAAGAAAAATATGTGTACCATTCTCATGATTATCTCTCTCTCTCTCTCTCTCTCTCTCTCTCTCTCTCTCTCTCTCTCTCTCTCTCTCTCTCTCTCTCTCTCTACTTTTTCTTCTTCTGACTATTGAAATTCTCTCATGCACTTTGTTTCTCTTGTTCGATTTAATTCGCATCAGGGACCTTCCTTTGGAACGTATTGTCTATAGATAGGGATGTTAACTTGTATATAGTGAGTTTTTTGGGAGATTTTATCCATTAGATCAAACACACATACATATTCTCATTCTCACTTTTGGACTCTGGAAAGATAATCACTGATTTTGCCTGGAGAAAATATCCACCCCCAGTCTGGAAACGAACCCTTGACGCGTCTACAGTGGCAGGTACTCTACTGTCTTACAGCCTGATAATTTTTAGTGCACTTTGCCAGTAGATATTTATTTGCGTGTAAAAGAACACCTTGCCCGCCTCAGTAGCGTGGATGGTAGCGTGTCTGCCTCACGCTCAAGAGGTCCCTAGTTCGAATCTCGGTCAGGGTGGATTACCTGGATAAGGTATTTTCCCTTATCATGAAAGACGAATGTCAGGTAATTCTAAGCTCCATGAACCCCGGACTCATTTGAGCATCATTTCACCAATTTCATTCATCGTCCGATATGGCTTAAGGTTGGGGGACGTAAATTACAACAACAAAAAAACATCTGCAGGGCGAAATTCCGACACACCAGCGGCACTGATAGGATCCTGGCAATTGACAGCGTGGTTAACACATTATTATTTATAAACAGGATAAAATAGCTTAAAGCGATAGTGAAATGTTTTCAAAGGGTAGATTTGAAATCCCGTTCCATTTACATGATTACGAATAAAAAGAAGAAAATTAAACCAACGAATAGCGACTTTTAGTTGCGTATACAAATAATATAGAGTAACAAAAAATATATCTCAAAAATGTTTAACCTCTCAAACATGTATTTCTCATACATTGTTTGCCTCTTTCTGAATGAGTTGTCAGTACCAGCAACAGTATTATCAGAAAATTCAAGACGCATTTTTATCAAGGCTACGGTATATTAATCAAAATCGTTATAATAATATTTTAAAAATACAAAATTAAGGATTTTTTGGGGGGTGGGGTTCTTGAAAATAAGGTCACGCTCATTGAAGGTGCTGGCTGACCTTAAATACCAACTTTGGTATTTGACACAAACCCCCTTCTTCTAGAATGCTTTTTCTTTTAGATTTAGGAGGACTCAAAATAGGCATTTTCGATAAAATCTTGGAGGAATGCATTACTTTCTCTACTAGCAGTAGGTAAACAAAAGAGAAAGCAAAAGTATGAGAACATATAGAGCCCAAACAATAGTTTTCAAGTCGTTTCAGACAGGAAAATTTAAATCACTTGCGAGTTTACATTTTAACCCATTTTTCTGCTATTCGGAGCATTTCTCAAGTCATTTATTTCTCTCGCGTCTGCAAAATGAATGGATTCTAGCACTTAAACGTGCAGCAGGAGCACTGAAGGTCCACTTCGTAAAAGCCCAGAGATGTTTGTGATGGGAGTCCTTGAAATATTCTTTCAAGTGAAAGGTCTTCTTTCCTGGGAGATGAAGAGGACAGATGCGCGTGTCCTTGTGGGTCAGCTGGTCCCTCCCTCCAGGGTTCCAAAGGGTTGGGCTTTGTCAGTGGCGTGCAGTCTGAACAGTGGTCAGTTCTCAATTGCTATAAGGATTTCCATTAAAATCAGTTCGTTTTCAGCAACTGCTTTAAATTTTCATGGAAGTTCAGCGTCGTGAACGTTAAATGCATAACCGATTAACAGTAACTTCCTCTGAAATCAAATAGTCAGTGTCCTGGCTTTTGAACTTAGACGTCCACAGTTCGATCCCCCGCTGAGGCGGAGGAATTATTTTTTTCATCACACTCATTCCCTGCCTGGTCAGAGAGTACAAATATGAATGTGAAGATTAGTGAGCCCCAAGTATGTTAGAACTGAAATGTGTAGTGTTTAACCCCCACTTTTACTACATAGGGCACCGCAGGCGGTGACACTGATGATGCATTTCATGAATATGGAGCACCGGTGGAATGAGATGGTGAAGGAAACCGAAGATCCAGGGGGAAAGCAGAGATTCCGGAGAAAACCTGTTCCGGCGCCATGTTGTCCACTATAATCTATCTCAACCTTGTTTAATCCTAATTAAGTTTGAATTTATGAGTCACTATGTTTACACTCAGTCTTCACTTACTTGTTGTTGTATAATTGAAACGTTTGGGAATAAAAAACTCCTTAGAATTGACAAATCACCTACAGAAATACAACATCCCAGAAAATCACATACTTGTTTCTTTTGACGTTAAGGCACTTTTTACAAGCATTCCAGTAGAAAAAATACCTACATTCCTCAAAAAATGGCTAACCCAGACTACAACGGATCCCAGAGAAATAGATGACATTATCAATCTTACAGATTTATGCATAAGGAATAATTACTTCATGTTTAACCAAAAATTCTACAGACAATCAAAAGGATTAGCAATGGGGAGCCCACTTTCGCCTATTTTAGCCGACCTATACATGAGCTATTTTGAAACACACATAGTAAAGGCCTTCCCACAGATTTATACATTTTGGCAGAGATATGTTGATGATGTTTTTGCTATCATTCCGGAAAAACTTAGAGAAGATTCTCTAAAGTTACTAACCCTGCAAGATAATCACATCCAATTTACTATGGAAGTAGAAAGAGACAACACCCTACCCTTTTTGGACCTCAAGATAACTAGAAATCGTCATGGTGTAGATTTTGGAATATACAGGAAGCCCACACACATAGATAATTACATAAAGAAAAATTAATACAACCCAGTTTCACATCAACTAGTTGCCTTTAGAAGTCTAATTCACCGGCTATACAACGTCCCACTGAGTAAGGATGAATTTTTGAAAGAACAACAACACATAAAAGACATAGCGGTATTAAATGGATTCAACCCAGCCATCATAAGGAACATGATGAAGAGGAAAGAAAAACTGAAGATAAGATCAAAAAATACCACTCTGTCACCACTTAATAACACAAATTGGCAATATAGAAAATTCACCTACCATCCATGGGCTTTTAGAAAATTTGAACGAATCTTCAAAAGACTAAACTTAAAACTAGCACCCCAAAACAAATTCAGTCTGAGGAACCTGCTAAATAAACCACTGAAAAATACAATCCCCAACAATTTGAAATCAGGAATTTATCAGATTAATTGTGAAACCTGTGAAAAAAGCTACATAGGAAAAACTAAGAGAAACTTGTTAACCAGGCAAAAAGAACACCAGAGGAACATTAAGTTGAAACAAACAGAAAAATCTGCAGTTTCACACCATTTTTGGACAGAAAACCACAACATTGGCCACAACATTAAACTGTTAAAATCTTTAAGTACACCCATAGAATTGGATATTTGGGAAAAAATATTCATAAACAAAAACCGTGATAAAGTTATAAATTTTGAAATCCCGGCATTAAATGAAGTATTAAAACTTAGTGCCCCTAACACCAGATGGCAGAGTGATCGGAGCTCCGTAGTAGTGGAAGAAGAGGAAGGTTCATCTAGTCACCAAACAGCTGGGGATGAGATCGAATGATCTTGAAAATGTTTCAATTATGCAACAAGTAAGTGAAGACTGAGTGTAAACATAGTGACTCATAAATTCAAACTTAAATATGAAGAATACTTCACTGTTAATAATGCTTCTGCTTTTAATATTTATAGTTTAATCCTGCTGTAAACATCTAGGTGGGAAGAGAGACATAGATATTTCGACAGAAAGCACTTAAACTGTTGATTGGTTTAGCGAATTAATAGGCGTTTTCTTCTATTTGCATGCGTACGATAAACCGCTCCTTTAAGTAAAGTACTGTAAGTAGTTTTCTGATCACTGCTCTGTGCGAGCTAATTTAGGAAAGAGAAAAGTGTTCAAATGTTTCGATTCTTATAAACGTAATAGTCTCACATTTTATCTTTCTGCTTCACATACCACATAGAAGTGTTCTGTATAATGTATACAGATTAGACAGAAGACAGGTGGAATTATACATACTGTTAACTTATCATGTTAAATTAAGCTGCATTTTATTAAACAATACTAAATTACACTGCTATTACATAATATTGTTGCATTCCTATACCAGGCATTCTCACAACCTGGTCTGTATCGAGTTGAATGCTGATCAAGATGTTATTGTTTATAGTGTGGAGTTGGTTCTGATATTTAACACTGTATTTCATGTACATCTCACGTACCACGCAAGCCCAATAACATTTACGTATTACTCGACAGAGCGTTGAGGCTTATTGACCTTTAGGTGACCAGTGCTGTGATCGTTCCTTATGTAGGCGATTAGAAGAGTGAAATATTAGTAAGGTGACGTACAGTAAGCTACGAAACACAAATAGAGCGATTGAAAGCTGCGTGTGTCTATATGATATGTTTTCTCGCGCCTGCCTATGTATGATACATTGCTGACCAGAAGACATGATTATATTTGAACAGAGTATACGTACACTGGACTCGCCGTGTATGTGTGATAAGCTGAGGTAAACATCTCTGTGTCGCAAATTTGATTCCGAATACGCCTTCTCGCTTTGCCATGTAGTATATGGAATTTAAAACCAGTAAGCTGTTCATCATAGAGCAGAAAATCAGTAAGCTTTTCATCATAGAGTGCTTTTCATCGATGCTTCAGCCGAAATTAAACACAGTCGAGGCAAACCTTTAAAAAGTGGCGAGAGATCGCGCATTGTTTCGCGGTGCTTAAAGAAAGAAACCCAGATTCGTCTATAAAAAAAAACATTGAGAAAGAAACTGGTGTACAGAGTGTTGGAATGGAACAGCAAGCATCCGGAACTCTAAGAACTCCGGGAAAATCGCGTAAATGCAAACAGCGCGTGGAGAAATACGACGATTTTACGAGAAGTGCTATACTTTTTTTTATTTACGTCCGCCAACGTTAAGTCATATCGGACGATGAATGGAATGGGTGAAATGATGCTCAAATGAGCCCAGGGTCCATAGAGCTTAGAGTTATCCGACATTCGTCTTTCAGGATAAGGGAAAACCCCGAAAAAACTTATCCAGTAACTCACCCTGACCGACATTCGAACTCGGGACCTCTTGAACGTGAGGCAGACATGCTACCACCACGCTACCGAGGCGGGCGAAAAGTGCTATACGCAGTAAAGTTCAAGATTATTTTTTCAGAAATGAATCAACTTATAGAAGTTAGCGCTGCTATATATACTGTTAGTGTTGCAAAACTTATGTACGTGCATGTAGCGTCTAACACGTGGTGCCTTGTTGTTTACAACAGGATTAAACTAGCGTGTGATAAGAGTGTGATAGTTAAAAATCGCACTTTGCGCTCGCCTGGGGGTCGAACCCGAGCTGCCTTGGTGAGAGCCAAGCGGTCTAACCACTCAGCCACGGCGCGGCCAAGTGTCTTAGATGGTTATATAAATGAGACAATAAGAAAAAATATTTAAGCCGTTATTTATTTGTTTATTTTGACATTAGCCACTACCAAAATGTTAACACATCCCGTTTAAATACAGCCTTGGGATAGTGAGTGTTATATTTTCTGTTTTTTTTTTTTAATTTTTTCGACAGTTTTTGGCCAACAATATACCGAATTATAAATCGTAAACTATAGCCACAATAACGAGGTATTACCTATTAGAAACTTTTTATAGAGCATTTATCACGATTTCCATAGTTGACCAGAAAATGTTCGTTTTTATACTAAAAATAATGAAGATTATTTCATTGTAGCATGTTGATTGCATGCGTGTTTCTCCTGTTTTATTGCCTCTATTGCTTCCTCCACTGAGAGATCTAGAACTCTCACTAAAAACCCCACTGCCAGAGGTCGCTTGCTTAATAAAGTCGCTGTGTGGGGTACAGAAGGTTGTTTAACCTTGGTGGTATTTAAGGAGACATGTTGTTAGACTTCTACCTGAGATTTGAAAGGGTGAGAACTGTCGAACAAAAGAATTATTTTTATGTACACTGCGAGACTGACAGTCTGGTGTTTTCTGGAGGGCGTCCATGCTAACGAGACAAACGTGCTATGTGCTCGTAAGATAATTCACAATACCCTTGGCGTCAGTGATCAGCAGCGTAGCTTTGTATGTGACGACTATCCTCAGTTGACATGTCGCATTTACATTGTTTCACTTCTTGCCGGAGATATTCATCATATCTGCATTTTAAATAAGACCTTCTTTCGCCATGGCTCTTTAGTACAGGAAATGACGTTCATCACAGCCTATAAGTCACCTTATGTAACAATTGATTTAGCTTTTCTTCTGTCACGTTTCCAAGATTTAAAATAACTCGAAATATTTTAGGTTTAATTACTGTCCACCAACGCAAAGTAAGTCTCTGAAAGGAATGCGCCCCCTTACAGGACAGCGAATGTGTGACAGAAAACGCAAATTACACAAGGAGCAGAACTATTAAATAAAAATAAAAGCATGCGCCCTATTCACCCTGTACACTAAAACCGAGACGATTCATTCACAAAAATAGGAGCCGTCAGAATGTTTTTGAATGGTCTGTAACTGAACTGACATGGGGTGTCAGGAGGGTGTAGGCCTCGGTAGCGTAGATGGTAGCGTGACTGCCTCACGTTCAAGAGGTCCCGAGTTCGAATCTCGGTTAGGATGAGTTACTTGGATACGGTTTTTCCGGGGGTTTTCCTTATCCTGATGGACGAATGTCGGGTAACTCTAAGCTCCATGGACCTCGGACTCATTTGAGCATCACTTCACCCATTTCATTGAATGTCCGATATGACTTAACGTTGGAGGATGTAAATTACAAAAAAAGGAGGGTATAGGAACCTTTTCCAACCCCCCTGCGTCTCATCCCTCGGAGACTTTCTTTCCTGTGGTATACTGTATATATTTTTGCAGTGAATGTTTCATAAACACATAATGGCATTAAAAGTTCCATTGTTTCGCGAAAACATAAATTTAACTGTACCAATAGATAGCTTAATCACAAATACACTTAATATTTATCACAATCAAAAGAAGGATCACATCGTGTTGAATTGGATTACGCCACGGAGGAGATTCGGCATCGAAACCTGTGGTTTAGTGTACGTGAGCCCCAAGTGGAGGAAGGATGAAGCGAGAGGAGACAGACGGCGGCTGTTCGAAGGAACCACGACAGCTGGGTCTCTACACCTTACCAGTTGGAAGCTTCCCGGCAGGCCAGAACAATTGGCAGCCCACCCTACTGCGGTCCGGAAACGGTCCCACCAGATCGGGTTCGGAGACCGTCCTACCGGAGGAGGAAATATCCTGCCATGTGGCGCCGGGACTCCCGTGGCACTTCTACCCTGAAAGAGATCACCAGATGAGAGCTGATGTGAAGTGATAATGGTGATGAAATGGAGGGACAGAAAATTCGGGGGATGTAATTAACCAACCCAGCATTCGCCTAGCGACCCGGGAAAACCACCGAAAAAGTCCATGGATCAGGTGGGTCAGCCACGGGAATTGAACTCGGACCTCCCGAATGCAGGCCACAGATGAAACCGCCTGAGCCATCCCGCTTGCTTTCACGTCGTTTTGTTATATACATACGCGTTGTTGCATGCGTATGATTGACTATAGAGATGTACGGGAGGGGATCCGTCCCCTTTAGCTGCCGTGGTGTGGGCGCTGCGAACCCTTAGCACTCGTGGTACCTCTGACGTTATTAGAGGATCCTCGGGCCGAACTGCTGAGCCCCTCCCTTCGGGGAGTTGTTCGGATTGGGTTGGACTCGAGGGGCAGTGTGTTCCCGTCTTCCGCGGGAGATCGTGTACCTCCGGCCAGCCCTCGGCTGCCCGGACGGGGTAGGCGGTTGCCTCAGAAGTCCCGGGTACTAGCCTGCGAGCTAGTAGAAGGTGTGCTAAATCACCAGGCGGCCCCATCGAGGTTTTTCGGTAGTCTTCCCTGCGGTGTTGATGCCCGTCCATCCCTTTTGACGTTGTCGATGGGGAGGGGGGCTCTTTAGAAAACCAGGTATTGCCCTAGGAAAGAGCCCTGGAGTTTTCCATCGCTCCCGGCTTGATGGAGGCCAGGTTCTTTAGACTTTTGGGTAGATCCTCTGCAGATAAATGTAGACATGTCTACCCTGGTAAGTTAAAGATGGAGATGCTGTACCATTGTTGAACACTCCCGAAGGTAGACACATGGAAAAATGTCTATCCAAGCGTTCTGCGGAAGGAAAGTGAAGCTTGTTCTGGAACCACATTTATTTTGTTTCGCTTTACCAGAGCTGAATAGACGCACAAGGATGGGTAGCTTTCTGTAAGAGTGCGAAGTAATATTGCTTTTTCAGTAAGTTTAGTTATATAAACTTTATTTATGTACAATACAGTAATTAATGTAAAGTAAGTAAACACTAAAATCAGCTAAAATGTCTCTTAGACGCCATGCACTGCCAGTAATAGCAGTTAATATAGAAGAATTGCAAACACTACAAAGAAGCAATGTTTCCTAATACTCCAATACCTTAAAAATTCGACGTTCTACTGTATAAAATCAATAAGCTTTAATTCTTTGCTTACGAAAAGTAGAATTACACTAATGGATATAAATAAAAACAGTTCTGAATTGTACTCAAATACACATGCAATCGAAATCCAAGCACGTGAATAGAAATATCTTCGAAGGATTTCGCAAGGACGAACGGGTTTGGCATATAACGGCAAATATTTCGGACAATGAAAGTAGGTTATTGGTACACCAAGCCACAACGGTTTAGGTTATGTCTTCAAGAACCTTATCTGGGGTAGCAGTATGGAAATTGAACTGAATACTTAATTTACACCATGAAAGTCTGAACTCAAATTAATATTCATTTAATAATTTTAGATCTTGTTATCGTTTATGGTCATACACAGGATTTTTATACCTTAAATTTCTAAATTATTTTCACATTTAGAGCTAACGAAGAGAGAATGAATTTTGCCTCACTCTACAATGTGATAGCAAAACATTTTACGTTTATGTTCAAGTGTTCTTGAATTGTAAGGAAGTGACAGTTGAATTTACAGCCTACGTTTCAATATCTTTATTGTTTCAGCTTGCCTTGTACCTTCATCCGTGTTAACATATGTAACACAAGGTTTACTGAACTCTTTGTAAATATGCTCAAGTTGTTCTCGGGAAGCAAGCCAGGTGAAAAGACGATTAGAAATCGACGTTTCGGGAGTGTGCATCTCTCCCATCATCAGGATATTTATTAATTAACCATAAATGAATCACTGGATATAACACAAATATAAACAAAGACAAAACACTATCAAAATTCAAAAGACTGTTTTCAGTAAATTAAATGCCTGGTTAGGAGCTGGCGTGAGTATAGAAAATTAATTGGATCAAAGAAACGTAACTACTTAACTTGATTATCAAGCTGTATTGATCTGTGCTTCTTAAGTTGACGGATTCCCATTTTAAGGCCGGTTTCTAAGAAGAGCTGAACTGAAATCCAGCATCACGATTAGGCATGCTCCTCTCGGAGGAAATGGCCAAAGCCTCCTTAATTCTCCGCTCTCAGCAACTGTTGCATTTTGCCAAGATGGGAGAGATGCACACTCCCGAAACATCGATTTCTAGTCGTCTTTTCACCTGGCTTGCTTCCCGAGAACAACTTGAGCATATTCGTCGCCAGGAAAGCTTCAGGTCTTATCTTTCTAAATAGTTGTTTAAAAAATAGAAGTATTATGTGTACTCATTTTAATTTCGTGAACCATAAAATTGAATGCATATACTTGAAACACTATATTGTTTGTAAACAAAGGTGATTCCTCTAATCCGTTACCTTTATTCATGATATATTTTTTTTTTGTTTACAAATAAATTTAAATTTAGCAGTAGATGCTTAACAATATGTAATGTGGAGAAACAACATTCAAATGTTAATATGAAAAGCATGGAGCAGTAAAATTTGAATTCTTAGCATCGAGCGCTTTAAAAAGAAAAAGAATTAGTTAAGAAAAGAATATATCTGTACATTTTTTAATGTTTGTCGGATGTCGCATTTACACTATGAAACGTGTAAGCATACAACATAGAATATTTAAAAAAACTGTTTATTCTAAGAGAAAAGAAGTAATGACTGCAAAATTAGCAAGAATATTTTAAGGAACCTATAGGAAACTATTGTAAGTTTGGAAGAAGACTCCATAAGTTTTATGGGAAATTCAAATTATTGTTCATGTCTGTATATTTAATTAATGTCGTTGGAACCCTATTTATTTTTTATAAAATAAATAATAACGATCCGTTTGAAATGAGGAGGTAGAGTAAAGAGTATCCGTGTCGAATCTGGTCATAAATTTAAATCCGAATTTTTCATTTTGAGCTATACTATTACCGCATTTTCTGACTTCAGGAACTTCCAAAAATGTTATCCCCTGAAATCTTAAAATGGCATTGCATAAAATACAGTACTTCTTCGTATCACATACTTTAGGGTTGAGAAATTAATACATATCTGAAAATGTTGTAGTTTAGATATTAAGCTGTACGTATTGCCTCAAACGAGAAACGGCTGTGTTTTGTGCTTCAAGTGTGGAGTTAGTTACACCTATTAGCTGACGGGAATGTTATGCTCTAATAATCTCTTTAATATGTATGCATTTATGCATTGAACACTTTCATAATAGGTACATAATTAATGTGCTTATTTAAAAAAGTGTAACGACTAACCTGTAGGCAAAAATGTTGGAACCTATTTATCTTCCTTTGTGTAAATTATGAAGCTACATATGCATATGTATGACTTCAGACACGTGTTTTTCAGGTTTATCTGAAGCACAGATTTCATTTGTTTTTTGCCTCACACCATATCTGAAGCTTTAAATGTATTACCTATGTGTAACGTCTCATAATAACCTGAAAACTGGAATGTAACTTGTGATAACTGCTAAAAATAGAGGGCATATGTTTTATAATGAAACAATAAGAGTTATAATGCCTGTTTATGAAGTGAGGATTTTAGTGTGCCTATGCTGACACAATTTCGCCGTCAACTCTTGTTTCCCTAGCGCAGTGGAGAGTACCGGCGAATCGGTTGCCATATGATTTAAGGACCTTTTATAAAGCGCATCGTAATTTCTTGGGAAGTCTTTTTTATTTGAAAAGAATTTTGTATGATTTTATTTATCTGACTAAGGACAAATGTACACAATAACTATAGATATGGTTAAGATACACAATTTAGATAACCATTTGTTGGTATTAGCCATTTCGAAGGTGTTGCTCTTGGTTTTACTCTCATTTTTAAAATGTTGTCGCCATTCGTTTAGGTCGATTAACACTAAGTAGACAGAAAACAGACTTTCATATATAAAACTGCATAGAAAACCATAGTGAGTACAGTAAATTACGTGAATGTATGACAGTATTTTTGCTTTTCGTCTGAATTACGTAATGAAGTGGTATTCAAATTGAAAATGTTTTAGAATCTTACATGTTTAATTTATAACTTCTATTTTAGAAGAACCTGTACCCCTCAAGAGTAGTCATGCTGAACCAAGGATTCACTCTCCCCCCCCCCCCCCCCCCCTCCATTTTATGTCTACTTAGGAATACTTATCTGTGACATTTAAAACTAGAAAAAGAAGTTACAGTTTCCAGTAGATTTATTTTACATTTTAATATAGCAATCAGAGTTTAATGTGTAATATGTATACCACATTTCATAAATAGTTTTAAATTGCAGATTTTTTCTACTCCTTAAAAGGTTTGGTGCAGACTATAACATACTTATTTTAAACTGACACTCTTTAGTGCTATATTAAAGCTTATAGAAATGAATTTGTAATTATACCATTAGTTCGGTAGAATATTAAACTTTATATGTGAAACTGCAGCGTTTTACTTAATTTACAAAACATAAACATTATTGTTAACGTTACATCTAAGCATTTACGTTAGATTTAATTCATCTCATAATTTCTTTATTATGTTAGTAACACGAGACAATACAAAATTGCATTAATTTATACCGAAATGTACAGTGTAGACTAATTTGAAAATTAGAATATGCTGGCAAATGAAAAATCAAGTACTCAGAATTTAAAAATTACCGCGTTAAAAGAGTACTTGTTTCTGACTTCATGCGGTTTACAAGGCGTTTAGTGCAATACATGTTCCTCTGCAACTAATTTATTTTGGAGATTTCATTTTAATAATAAAACTTACTCTACTGTAATTTTATATGAATCTAGACTTTGAGGGAGACATTTAAATGGCGATGTGCCTTTATTTCAAAATTCGTGCATATGTAACAGCTGCATAAATCTAAAGTATAAGATTTGTAGCGTTTAAAATACGAAAATTACCAGTTATAAGTTGGCAATTTTTGGCATTTTTTCACAGATGGATTACCTAATTGGAAACGTTGGTCAAGTATACTTATACTAGCATTATTATATGAAATAGTTAATATTAGATTGCATTAAATTTACTCCAGAGTTGATCAGATGCTGGTAATATTAGTTGACTCGAGTCAATGGCACTGTAGTTAAATTACCTTTAGATCTGAACAAGGCTGAATGACTGACACGTGTACGCCACTGAAATAAAGGGTTGCTGCTCCACATTGTTAAGGTTGGGGGTTCTTCCATCCCCTCAGAGCAGATGTTGGACCAGTGCGGCTCTGAACGGAAGAGTGGGGGACTTTCACTGAGACCTACCTACCTGTTGCCTTCTATGACGTCACTTAGTTGTTGCCTGACGGTCGACTCGTCGTGAACCAGTCACTTACCTGCTTGCCGCTTGCTTGCACTGACCGGCAAAAGTGTTTGTCGCGATTCGGCTATAGTCGGCGATCTTCGTGTGGCGGCTTCCTCTTTTTATTTTGTTTTTGCACATCGGCAGTAGCCACTTGTTACTTTCGTGCAGTTTGACTTCCCTTCCAAGGCAAAGGCATTACTGTGTTCCTGGAAGTAACAGCGTTTTGGCAAGAAATTTTCACATATCAACTAGTGTTGCAATAAGGTCGTCGTGAAAACTATGTGGACTTCTGCTTTATGCGTTAAACGGTTCAGTGCTTCAACAAGATAGTGGCAGGAAAGAAGTGAAAAAGGAACATGGAAGTGAAGGATACTTTAACCATTAGGCTAGACAACTAATGTGTTATGTTTTAATGTGGACCAGCATGGTTGTCACGTGTATCTTAAAGAGGTGAAAGCTTGAACGTGTTACGACATTGACTTGTCGCCTGAAGGTGAAGATCTTATGTGACTGGAGAGAAGGCTAGCGTTCTGTACCAGCATTGAAGTCTCCTCAGTAGCGTGCAGCGCTGGCGATGTGAACTAGTGTCTTGATATAACTTTGTCTTTCCATTAGGATTTTTAATCTTTAGAGGGAAAGTGTAGTGTGACTGTTACCCGTATACCTCTCTAGCCAATTTTGCGACTGTAATTTGGACATCTCCAGTGAAAATATAGTTTGACATAAGCTTGTGCTCGTGGTGTGTGGGTGAGGGTGAGGAGAGGTCAGGAATTAAGGTCAGGTGTACCAAGAAAAAGGAACGCTGGAGCTCGACGCGCTTTCAAGGTTTCGAATGCAATACTTGGGGACTACCTATGGGGACCCCCGAATGAGTGTTGCCGCCCTCATGAAACGAACCCGTGACATGAGGGCGAGTAGCGGCGAGGGCTCTCCGGAGGTTACCTCGTCATCGGGAACAGTAGCAGGAGGAGGTGTCATCAGTCCCGCACACTCACTCGGATCCTCGGATATTGGTGAGGTGGATCTGGAATTCTGGGACCTAGATCTCAATGCACATCATGCAAGACTTGGGCGACATCACCCTGGGGCAGCGCTCTCGGATACCAGTGGCTCCATATCAGGTATGCTTCTCTTTCTTGATTTTGGCTTTCACTGTAGAGGAGACATCTCAGACATTTGAACAAGTAGCATTTCTGAGGCAGTCTGTTCCAAATTGCTATTTAGTGAAAGTTCATTTCAAAGATTTCGTTTTGTTGAGCCCAAGGTGTGTAATATGTTTTTATATTTTATTCTTTGACATTGCAGTAACATATAATGGAGCTCAAAAACAAATATAAAAACTCTGTCATTATATACCTACCAATCTTTAACGGAACGATAGAATTACTTTTCTATACAAATTAATAAACTCAAAGAGAAGAGTTTAAGAGCTATTTGTCAAAGGTGTTTGCATAATTACTACTTTTTAACTTTAATTCCTTTTTAAATGACGACTTAAGGAAAAACAAAACAAGAATGGATCTTTACCAGTGTGAATTTAGAACATATATTGAACAGTATTAAAAAAAAAGTTATAATTCAGAAACTAAATACAGACTTTTTGAGTTGTTACAACAGTTTATTTTCACTTTACGTTGCTGACAGCAGTTATCAAACTCCGGTCCTTTGTTTAGGCAAAAAATACTTTTTGTAGTCGTAGTCTCTATGAAAGGCAAGCAAATATAATGGAAATCGGTTTACAAAAGCAATACAGAAAAACATTCGATTACTTTCGTGTTACGCCTGACTCAATAACCTTTATTTATTCCAGCTTTCTGATAAATTTGTATACACGAAAGAAAAAAAAAACAAAATAAATTATAAATTGCAGAGGATGCACACTTTTATTCACTAAAACAGCATATGCAAAATGTTACCTGTATAATAATTAAAATAACTTAAAGCACATTATTACTCAGTGTCAATAGAGCTAGTAAAATAGAGCATGTTTGAAAATAAAAGGAATATATATAGTATAACATTTTATCTTCTCTTGCCAACACTAATAATATACTAGTTTTTTTCCAGTTTCGGGTTTTCTTGGAATATTAGTTTAACTTGTTTCATACTTTAAACACAGGCTTATATAGCCATTAAGTGCTGTAGCAGATTATTATCTAAAACCACAAAATTAGCAGTATTACCTGCAAACCACTTAACATTTCTTGTAAGTAGTTAGTTTCTACATTTATCTTTCATTCTCTGTTATTATTTCTTATCCTCATTACTAGTAATAGATGTTATAACGAAATATTAAGTACTTACCATTAAAGGCACACAGACCCATTAACCAATTTATACTTTTGACATTTCCAGCCACACTGTCACAGTGTAATGCTACTTGGAATGAGCTGAACACTATTTACAGGAACACGTTTTTATTGTCAGCACATTTCGTTCCATGTATTCGTGTTTTAGCACAAATTCCGGAAATAACACTTACATGTTTTTACAGCGCTGTGTTTTTCAAAACATGATGAAACCAGTGTGAATTGTTTGCACAACGGAAGAACACTCTTGTCTTCCTTGCCTCAGGCCAAGGCGGTAGCAAAGGCAATGGAACCTTATATCAGTCATGATTACTAAATAATGACTGCAGTATTTCTTTAACTGCTACTTCCTCTACCAAACTAGGTAAGAGGAAGTATTTATCCAAAAATTTGCTTTGGAGATTTCACAGAAAATGTGTAAAATGCATATTTTGAGGCCTGCGATTTTACATCCAAGATTTCCATGAAAATCCCTCCACCTTAAACTACCCTTTATATGTTCTTGATTTCCTTTAAAGCAGCACTAGCAAATTTAAATTTAAATATTACACTTAAACATGTTATAGCTCCAAATAAAATGTGAATTGCTTCTGAAATCGTGTTCATTCTGAATTTGGTAAACTGTTGTAGATAAATGACTTACACATAAAAGTGTAATCTCGTTAAAGCGCGTGGCTTATTCAAAGTAAAAATGTTGTAGCATTAAGTGCTACTAAGATACTCTCTGTTATTGGATTGAATTTTCAAATACACCCACACACACACATACTTCTACTGCCTAGCTGAAGTAAGTGGAGGAAGTATCACTTTTCCAAGAATTCAATAAGGAAATTTCATTAGGAATACTTGTTTTGAGGTCAATATAGCGTCGTTGTCTTTGTATATATACCCCAAGAATATGACACGACTGTTTTATAAAAGTTCTGTACTTGAAACTACATTTTACAGGTAACATTTTTCAAAAATGTTTATTGTATAAAAATAGCACTAAATTTTTAATATAAATGTCATATGTATCAGATATGTGTATGATAATGAAATATTATATTGCATTTTCTGGGAGTGCTATCTAATGTCTTAGTTCTAAATATAGTTTTTGCATAACTGATAAATCGGAAGATTTTTTTGTATGTAATTTACGTCCTCCAACGTTAAGTCATATCGGACGATGAATGAAATTGGTGAAATTATGCTCAAATGAGACCGGGTTCCATGGAGCTTAGAGCTACCTGACATTCGTCTTTCAGGATAAGGGAAAACCCCGGAAAAACCTTATCCAGGTAACTCACCCTAACCGAGATTCGAACTCGGGACCTCTTGAACGTGAGGCAGACGCGTTACCATCTACGCTACCGACGCGGGCGATAAACCGGAAGATATTGACAAAATTTTACTATATGAAAATGAAAAAGTAAATGTGTTTAAACCACGTAATTTATGCCGAATATTACCATTTTCGAGATATTTTGTTATCTCGAAAAAAAAAAGCTATGTGGAAATATCTTCTTTATAACATTAGTGACATGCATGTAACAGAGGTTTGTTTTCTGGGCTTTTTTTGACTAAATGTACCAGTACTGGTATGTAATTTGCATGGGGTGCTTACAGAGCTGGCCGTAGTGGCTGTTTCTCTTCCTCCCCTTCCTTACGCTATTGAGGGAACCTGAAATTATACCCCGATGTAACAATAGACATTTTATCCTTCCCCTTAGTTATTGGGTTGCAGTTTTATCTCCGGAGTACACATACAACGGTTCTATCGTACAAAATGGTCTTAGTATAACATATGGGATCTCCTTCATTCTTTCGAATGTAAAATTTCTCTCCCCAAAAGAGCAAAATCAAGTTGACTTCAGTCACGTCACCCTGGTGATTCTCTCAGTAGATTGTCGACTTTGGAATTTGCAAGTTCACGGTTTCAAAGCCCCTCAAAACTAAGCAAGTTTCAGACCGCAGTAGCTGAACACACATCCGACTATTTCACTAAACTGCACCCGAAATTATTACCTGAGTGCACTATTTTCAGCATGTAGCCAAGGGAAATCTCTTAATGATTTTGATTAATGTATCATATACTAAATATTTTCATGAATATATTTCTCTGGGAATAGCCTCCGAAGACCTTTTCATTCTGAATGACTTTTACACTACACAACTGGCAAGAGATACACAAAACAATACACTACATGAGACATAGACCTCATTAAAGCACACAGAATATATAAAATAAAGATTTTTTGTGGAATTAACTACTTCTAAGATAATCTTTGTTGCTGTTGTTGGAGTTTCAAAGTCATCGTATAGAGATCAGCTCTTAAACGATTTGATTATACTTTCAAGCCTTTTGTGCTCCCATATTTCTATTCTATACTTATGGAAATATGTAATAGAACCATTCTTACAAATGGATATCTCGAATTGCATGTGACAGACAGGTTTTATAAGAACATGTTGTAGAAGCGTAAGTAGAGAGGTTAATGCAGAACAATCAGATATTTTCATGGCTTCCAAATGCTGTCCTAAACTTTTTTAAAATTATAGATCCATCCCGAGGTCTTTACAAACATAGGATACTCTCCCCTAGTAGCGCTACCTTTAAGCTTCCGCCTGAAATAGGGGTTGATGATGAGTGTGGGAATAATATACCGCGGTGGCCCTTAAACCTAACCTTACTGAGAGCCAAGCCAGTCAGAATTAAGATCGTCCTCATGGAAGACGAATTCTTATGATAGAGGTGGTGGGAATCTAGAACCCAGGACTGGGGGCCACAAGAGCTGTCCCTGTTACGTGTCCTAGCTGATTCAGTACATTAAGAATACATAAATAAATAAACAAATGTAAAAACATGCACCTATTGGTTACGTCAGGACAGAATCGCACAAAATAAATGACGACGTTGTGGCAGTCCCTCTGAGCATGGCACACTTTGAAATTAAATTACGTAACAGCAATTGGTCATTTGTTAATTCCTTACAGTCATGTGTGGCAGTGTTTTTTGTAAGCAATTACGTATTTCATTCATTCTATACGTTGTATATTCTCAAGGGTTGGAGGGAATCCACTCCTGCACAGAAGCCTAAAATGGTTTAGATCTCGAACTTCGAATTCCAGTGTACCTTCTATGTTCCATATGGAAACCTTGATGTCCTAGTAAACATTGTGTGCAGCAACCAATGGCTCTCAAATTGTAGGACGCTAGCCAGTTACAGAAAATTTTCTTAATAAATTTAAAAATAGAAATATAAAGAAGTAACTGTGCCCACAAAGTATGGCAGTGTCAACGGAATTTAAAATTGCAGCAGCATTTGGATAAAATATGCCTTCCTCATAATAGCAGGGCCGTAAAATAATCAAGTGTTTGTGAGAATATTGCTTAATATTTTAAGATGGCAGGCCAGTAAGTATTTTGTTAAATCATTGACAAATGTAACAAGTTTGAGAAGCTGGCATAGCGAATACATGAGAATAACGTCAGTACTTTTAAGGATTGTCATTTTATAGTCATAACTGTATTTATTTTTAAATTTAGTGGTTCAGTTTTTATAGCCAGGTTTTTATAACTTATAGACGTTAGTGTTTATCCTGTAATGCAAAAAGAGCAAACAAGTATGTTTTCGCAACATCAATGGAAAATTTTTGGATTAGAACGCATCTTAATCAATTTCAGAATGGAATTTCAGTTTATCCACAGCTTTTTTTTTTTAATTGGTATTTGTGATTTGTTTGTTAATTACACATATTAAAACCCCACAAATCCAGTCCAGATCACGAAATGTAAGAAGAATCTCATATTTGAAGCATTTAGATAAACAGACACATCTAAAAAGAAATTGCTTTCTTAAAACGTCCTTTAACCGCTGGTCATATGGAATGAGAATGAAATGAGTGAAATGATGATCAAATGAGGCCGGGGTCGATAGAGCTTAGTTACACGACATTCTTCTGGATAAGGGAAATCTTCCGAACAGCTTAATCTAGGTAGTTTACCCTAACCGAAACTCGAACTCGGGATTTCTTGAATGTGAGCCACCACGTAGGCTAGCACCTTTGTTTTATGAAAGCAAACAACATCTCTGATGGAACTAGACGTTTTGGAGCCATTGTACTTCCAATAAAACATTCTTCGAGCGTTAACACGTACAAAAAGTTTTAATTCTTCATATCAGAAATACAGTTTGTCACTTTAAAGTTGCTGATAAGAGGTGTATAGGGAAGGTCATTAGTGCCTGCCGACCTTTACGGTTCACTGACTCCTGTCTCATGGCCATTATCTTAAGCATGAGGTCCCAACTAGTTTCCGGGGAATAGTACAACTGAAACAAGGCTGAGATTTGGGGCTGGAGGTGAACGGGCAAGAGCTATCCAGTCCTTTGGAATGTTGCTTGCTGTTTGTAGCATTCGGCAAAGTGCACGTGCCGACATCGAGTACAAGGCCGTTTGGATTTTATATGGGGCCATAAAAATACGAAAATACTGACACTTGCAAAATAAAAAAGCTCCTGAAAGTTACTATCCAACCTATATAAAAAGGATATCATTAATTATAAACCATATATTATTTTCAAAAGATTCCTGATAATATTACGTGCTTTTGTAGAAGAGAAAAACAATGTTAATAATAAAGAGGACGCATTACATACCCAAAAATGGTAGCGGTTCTTTTGAAAAGTGGTATTCCTTTATTTATGATTTTAAAGTATCGGTTTCTGAGACATGTTTGTTCATAAACCACAAGAATCTTTTGTTTCTTTTCTGCCAAATGATTTTGCATCATTCTATGTTGAACTTTTTAACAACCAAATTCTTTTTATAGTTCAGAGAAAACCTTTTGTGAGTAAAATATATATAGAAGCAAACTTCACCAATAAATAATATCAAACTGCTTTCTTGTCAAATGGTGAGCAAATGGGTTCCCAACCCGGAGTCCCGGGCATCTTTCCCCGGAGGTTAGAAATTTTTCAGAGAATCATTGCATATTCTTTGCAACAATAACAACACCATGGTTGTTTCTCGAGCAGCATTATTGTTGACGTTGAAATGACCATATAGTGAAACAGTTTCATTAAACTGCACCTGAAACATGTTAACAATCCTATAAGATTCATACATGTAACTGTTTCGAAAGCTCCATATCCACTGTGACGAACAAATTATTTGGCTGTGAGTGCCGGAGTTGTATTCCATAGAAACTGAAGGAGTTCTAAATTTAGGTGTATATAGCCCTATATGGGGTTATGACTTTAAAAACAACTCGTTCGCTGTAAATATTGAACTTTTATTCCATGGATTTTCATTAGAACACCCGCTAAAATCCAGACTCCGTAAAGAGCAGAGCTTGCCAAAACCAGGAATCGAATCCAGATTATCTAGAATGAGACTGCAGGAACACTTCACACTTCGGTCGTTTTACACTTGATTTTATTAATTTAACTGTTTTTCTTGTTTTTAGCATCCATTGAATATTTTTGTGTCTGTCTCACCACACATACACACTTTCAGAGTACCCAGACCCTTACTCCTGGTTTACTTAATTAATCTTGTACTTTAACTGTTACAACATTGAGACATTCAGTATTAACTGCATCCCTTCTGTTAGGACTATGTATGTGATCACACATTTTGCGTGTATGTTAATTAGTTTTTGATAAGTGTATGTGTTGAAAACTCCATTGTCTCTGTCGACGTCATCCTTTGGGTAACCTTTGAGGCTGGAAGGTGTGATAGACAACGTTTATGCTAATTTAACTCTTCCAGGGTAGTAGTCTTGGATTTAGTAATTATGGGATGAATTACGTTAATAATTGGATGTGCGTACATGGATTGCCCGAGGCGCGTCTAGGCGTTTTGGGTCCAGGATTGTTAGGGATGCAGAGAGCTTTTTTACACTGACCAACACCCCAGAACACTGACAAGAAATCTTTGCCTATGAAGCCATAATTATGGTTTACGGGTTTTCCTCGAAATCTCCAGCTCTGTTGAAACATCTTTTAAAAGAGTGCGGGAAAATAAGACTGTTATAGCGATTATATTTTCTCCTGCCCCAGTGAAACCCCAGTAATTTGCTCTTGCTTAAGGCATGTAGGGTAGCCACAGTGATAATAGCAAACTGGAAGTGAACATTTATAAAAAAGTGGCTTGAAACCGCATACAAATGAAAATGCTGCAAATGCAGACCAAGAAAATCTCTTCACCCCAAATGTTGCTTTTACATGGAAAATAATAAACCGTGGCGCGACAGCCCTAAGAGGGCCAAGGCCTACTAACCCGACTGCCGGCCTCACGCCCACTTAAGCAAGGCAGAGGTGGGCGATCATCCAACGGGGAGGAGATGTGTCAGCATTTCGACATCCCCAGCCGGAACGCTGGTCTTCATGACCGGGGCCTCTTACCTAGCGTAAGCTCCTCACTTTCCTCACGATGTAGAGTGGGCATCAGTCCTATACCTGGGACTTAAAATCCGCACCACATGGGTGGGATCGAACCCGGGCAGCTTTTCGTGGCCAGGACCAAGGCATGCTACCTTAGCCCATTACGCCCCACGGCGCAGGACTTTTACATGGAAAGTGTATAGATATTTTAATGACAGATAGAATGTATTTCTGGGAAATCTCCCCGAAATTTGTTTATTCTGAATTAACTTCATATAATTAGTAAACTGTAAGGTACTGAGCGGGATGGCTTCGGCTGGTTCGTCTGTAGCCCACATTCGGCAGTCCCGGGTTCGATTCTTGTGGCCACCTACCTGATCCATGGTTTAACGGGTTGCCAGGCGAATGCTGGATAGGTTACTTACAACCCCCGAATTTCCTGTCCCTCCATTTTATCTCAATTATCATCTCTCATCTGGTGGTCTCTTTCAAGGTAGAAGTGTCGGCGGGTGTCTCGGCACTGTCGTGACTTCTTGGGTCGAATGCTCTCTGTCTCCTCTCGCCTCATCCTTCCTACCGGGAATGCTTCATTGGGGCTTAGGTACAATAAACCACAGGTTTCGGGGCCGAATCCCCTCTGTAGCATCCTAATCCTAAACTGTAACGTAGACAAAATCCTACAATACAACACTTCTAAAGCTTGTTAAAGCTACAATATAAATAAAAATTGTTTTTAGCCTTAACCATTCCCGGCATATCTATATTCTTTGCTTTTGAATTGAAACGCATAAGTTTTTCAGTTGGTGTAACTCACTTTTTTCGCATAATCATGTGACAAGCGTAGAATTTCAAACTCATCACATAGCAATCCACTTTTTAAAAATGTGACTCACCCCAGCCTATCACATACTTCTCATAAATAAGACTAATGCTTAATTAGCAGAGTTTATTTTGATTATGAGGAATTAAAAGAACAGGAACTGGGGTATACCGACTATGGAAAGCTGGGTAAATATTTTGTTATCTAGATTAAAATTGAAGTACCTGTTTGCACGCCACTGTTCTACTTTGGTGGTCGTTTGTATTTAGTGACAGATAATGAATGCGTCCAAGTAAATCATTATGATCTTCCTTAGGGCATCTAAATGTTTTCACCCGACCTTAATGGCGGTATCAAGGAACATTATCATCTCTCTCTTCTGCTCGGTTTTCTGGTGCTTCGCATTTTTCATGTGCAGTGTTTTAAACATTTCAACATTATTCATTTTTCTACATTTCCTTCAGGTTTGCTGGTTTACTCTTTTTTCCAAACCATGTCTGAGTGAAGGTTGCATCTCATATGTGTAGAACCAAACACTTTACAAAAGAACGGCATTTTTCTAAAGCTCCCGTAACAGTCATTAGAGTAACTGAAGTAATCTCCACACGGATCTGTTAAATGAAATACATTTATGTTTCATTATGGTTCCAAAGAAGGTACAAAGTATAAGGACACTACCATTAGGGAATATATAAGCTACTCTTATGACTGATTGTTGCTAAATGGGCGCAGTGTGGGCGTGAGGTCGGCAGGCTCAGGCTCGCTTGCAGACTGTTATACCGTGGAGTATTTTTAACTTTCAAGAGAAACCTTTAAAAGGGACATTCACAAACAGACAACTTCTTTTTGCGAAAGTGAATAACATAGAGAAAATCTTATTGTTTTAGTTAATTGATGGAAATTAATCATTTCTTTACACTAGCCGTATACAGGCTTAAGGTTTTGGATTGATAGAGTCAACATGAAAAATTCAAACCCCATGACCGGGATTGAACCACAGATCTCCTAGTTTTCGTCCAGTCGCTCTTTCCCATTGAGCTACCAAGGCCAACTTGCCGTCATGACATCAAATTCTCCAGTTGACTCATGTGTTTCCCCAGTAAACCACTAGGGGCTCTCGCATCCGAGATACACCGTTTGTGGCGACTTACTATTGTAAGTACTTGAGTCCTAAATGTATGTATAGTGTTTAAACGCCCGCGTTTACTACATACGGCACCGCAGGCGATGACACTGATGATACATGAGATGAACATGGAGCATCGGTGAAATGAAATGACGGGGGAAACCGGAGATCCCGGAGAAAACCCGCCCCAGCGCCGTGTTGTCCACCACAAATCTCACTTTGTGGTCGCTTGGGATCGAACCCGGGCCGCCTTGGTGAGAGCCAAGCTGTCTAACCACTGAGCCACGGCGCGGCCGCTGCTTGAGTCCTAAGCTCCATCATTTAGCTCTTATTATTTAAGTTAATTGATGGAAATTAATCATTTCTTTACACTAGTCGCATATAGGTTAGGTTCTGGATTGATAGTCAACATGAAAAATTCAATGCTACGGCCGGGATTTGAACCATGGAGTTTTAAGGTCGTCTCTTGTAAACATTCCTCTGGTCACCATAAATAAAAAATGAAAACTCTGATAAATCTTGTTCAGTATCTACCAAACATGCTGCACCAGATTTCCAAGAAAATTTCCTATAATGTTCGCAAAGAAAGTTTTTCAAATATTTTTATTTGTGCAAAAGTTACAACCATTTTGATTAAAACTCCTTATTTTTAAGATATGCATGAGAAATCGATTGTTTATATGGAATCTTTTGGGAATATCGAAATCCTCTTTATTCTGCATGATTTTTGTATAACTAACAAATCCGCAAAAAATACACAAACAATGTAGATATTAAGTTATAAAATTTATGTGAAAGACAACATTTTAGCGTTAGCCACCTCCAAATATTCTTAATGTTTGGTTTGAAAGTTGATATACGCGTTTGCAAGAGTCACTATTCGTTTTATTTCCTTCATAAAATAGCATTGTGTTTTTTATTTGGGGCAATGGAGGAACTATGCATACTCTGCCTAACCGATGTACATGTAAACTCGATAACAGTACATTGTTAAATGTCCTCATTATGCAGTGCCACAAACTCAAACTGATGTACCAATGCTATTATATACAGTTTTTAAGCGGTGGTCTATACCGAAACAACAAAGCCACAGTGAACAGGGTTACATTTTTACTTAAATGGTACATTAAGGTCTGCCATTTAAAATAGCATTTGTACCTCGCGTTGTCTGAAAAGAAATGTTTGGCAGTTTACAGTTGAATGAAAAATCACAAATATTGTGTTTGGTTTAAAAGAGGAAACTAGGTGTGGTCTTTGAGGTGAGATGAGAAGGGTTGAAAGCAGCGGCAAGTGCTATGAACAAAAGACGTCGTTTAAAGTTCATAACTTCCTTCTTCCTTTCTTATGTTGAAATAGCAACCCCATCCCTTACCCTGACACAGTAGGACAGGTAAACATCCCAGGATTTAAGTAGGTCACTGTTTTCTCATGGCACAGGAAATCGTTAAAAATACTAAATAGTTCCCAGAAAGCTCCATCCTTCATTTTTTTACCACAAAAAATAACTAATCTTTGCAACCCCCATTTACTTTGAAACCTGCAAACAGATTCTCTGTTGCTCTGATTTCTAGCTTTAGGGTGAAAATCAGACAAAGTCCGGCGTATGTTTTATACTTAGCTGGATGAATTATAAGAATATTTCAGGGACTTTCTATTCAACTCGGTTCTCTAAAAATTAATTTTAAATGTAAGCCTAATTTTACATTCAATATGGCTTCCCCTACCTACTTCAGTTCTCTTTTATAAAGCTTCTTACAAATTGTTTACACGAGCTTTCTTTTTTCTCATTTCTTTGCTCCCCCCTTTCTTCAGTTCCCTTCGTGCAAATCGAATATACCTTTGCAAAGGTAGTTGAATTAAACATTTCATTGTAGGTACAAGGGGATATAGGAAACCGAACTGATTGTCAAATGTTCAAAAGCTTGTGGATTTTTGCGCATCGGGTGAAACATTTGAATGACGGCAGTTCACGAATTTCTCTACACTCAGTCGTGAGTGAAGACTTTTTCTATCCACTTGATTTTAGTTGAGGAAAACTACATTACACACATTTCACTATAGATACAAAGGGAATAGTGCAATCAAATGCTTAACTGGGCTCTATCGCTGGCCATAAAATTTATATCTTCACTTTTTGTACAAAGGTTTTCGCCTATCGCTTGACGTTTATTGAAAACTTCTTTCGAATGAAGACTATTTGTCAAAATTTGAGATATACATTTTATTTTTCATGTATCTTAAGTATATTATATTTTAATCAAAACCGTAGAGACATTTTCCAGAAAGTAAGTTTCGAAAATGATTTCCATTAAAAGAGGATCAAGGGATTCTCTTGAAAATCGTCGTGTCGGATGTTTGGAAGATCCTAAGCTTAAATACCAAGTTTTTCAGTGAAATCTCCAAGTTAAATTTTGGATAGGCGCAGAACTTTTCTGCCTACTGTGTGAAGTATGCTCAAAAACTTACTGATCTGGTTATTTGGATTTCTTGATAAAATGCATTTGATAACCCCGTAGCCTGGTAGTTGGACTACTCGCCTCTCGCGGGTTCGATGTTTACTCTGCCATTCGTTTCACCATGTGCTCTATTATCGCATTTCTTTAGTCCATTCCACCCTCATTTTATATTATCTCTCTCACTCTCATACCAGGCTTAGAGGTGATCACGCTTTCTGACTTCTCCTCCGGTACATAGTTTGTTCCTCGACAGGATTTGACCCGAGACGCCCACTTGTAAGTCTTGGAGGAAGGTAAACAGAGGGAGATCCTTTAGTGCTCTGAAGAGCCCAGTTTTCTCCCCCAAGTCTGCGTGTTTGATTTCTCCAAATCTTTTCTGTTCCTGTTATAAAATCCTTTTTGAATCGTTGTGTATTTTGAAGCGTGAAGCCTAACAGAAAGCAAGGTGACCTAACTGGAGTTGGAGGACGAAGTCTTCGCTAACAGGTAGGAACCGAAAAATTGTTCACTTACCCTGTAAGTATGAGAAAGTTAGACGGCATTAGCATTGTTTGAGCCTGTCCAAGGTTACTTCGCCAAGTTAGTCCTGCTGGTTAACCTTGGACAGGCAGATAAAATAGGAACCGCTGCAGTTGTAGGTACACCGCGAGCCATCGTGTCTTTTGTTCTGTTGCAAGTTCAACATTAGCTGCTTTCTCTTGACACCTATAGTATACCAAAAATTCTGTGTCAGGAATTCACGGAAATACACGTTTTGTGGATTCTTAAATACAAAATAAAGAAAGCCTTTTAGAAAAGGATAGCGTGTATGTTTCTCTGAATAGGAAACTCTAAAGCAAAATATTCGATACCTAATTACCAAACTTGGTAGGGTATCTTCCAAAATAAGGCACGAAGATTTTCAGGAACATCTTTCCACCCCATTTCTCAAAAATTGGTCTTAACGATTTTGATTAACATTTGTAAGCTACTTATCTAACAAGTAAAATGCAAATAACTTTTAATATTATCTTAAGCCCTGTTCATTCGAAAGGAAATTTGTGTAACGTGTTAACTATGGGATATACAAAATACAACACACACACAGAGAGAGAGAGAGAGAGAGAGAGAGAGAGAGAGAGAGAGAGAGAGAGAGAGAGAGAGAGAGAGAGAGAGAGAGAGAGAGAGCTCTTAAAAAGTGCGGTTCGATATTAAGTTGTTCCTTGTGAAGTTATTAAATTTTCAGAACACTGTAAAGCTGATTAAGAATTCGCTTTCTTCTACTCCCCCTTGCACCTACAGCGAAATATGTAATGAGGCTAATTCTGCAAAGGTTTTTTTTAATTTTTTTTTTTTTTTTAATTTACGTCCTCCAACGTTAAGTCATGTCGGACGATGAATGTAATGAGTGAAATGATGCTCAAATGAGTCCATGTTCCTCAGAACTTAGAGTTACCTGACATTCGCCTTTTAGGATAAGGCAAAACCCCGGAAGAAACCTTAACCAGGCAACTCACCCAGACCAAGATCCAACTCACCCAGACCTCTTGAAGGTGAGGCGCTACCGAAATGGGCTGCAAAGGTTTAAGCCGATTTACATGATGTGGATAGAAAAATAGGTTTTCGTAAAAAAATGATTGTACATTTAAGCTAATAACAGTACATGATAGTATAGTAGAGAAAGTGGTGTAATTATAAATAGCATATGTATGTATTTATTTAAAGGACAGTTGTGTGGTCCAATTTGCGTGATACAATTTCAATTACTTGCTATTGTTTCTGCGAAAATATTTAATATTTATTTAAAAGTAATGCACCTAGATTTCAAGTACGTAAGAATTCCTAGAAGTTTTAAATAATTCATTAAAATTGTGTATAATAGATCGACCTAGATTCATCAGTGAATTACTTATACCCACAGAATCTCATTGTACCTATTTAAATATTAGCTTATTTATGATTTAGAACAAAGTGTACAATACATAGCTAAATATACATATAATTATACGAAAGTGACACCTTTTCCGAGGTCGTTAACACATGCAATGCGGTTCATACCCCGCTAGAACCCTCCGTCTTGACTGAGGCTTCTCCAGGTTTTCCTCAGTCATTACCGGTAAATGTTAGGGGGTAGCCTCAACTGAAGTTTCTTTCTCAATTATTTCATATATTATTAATCAATGCGATCGTCTAATGCACCTGTGTTGTAAGAAAGGGCATTAAAGAGCTAGAGAGCGAGAGAGATAGTAAAGAAACGTTTGTTAAAACGTTATATTACCAATTTGATTTCAGAATACTTCCAATAAAATCAGATACATTTCATCATATTCTGTTTAGATTAAAATGAATTCCTTCAGGAAACTACGTTAGTAGTAAATAACATGTGTGGATAGTTAGATTGTGTTGTGCAAATAAGTGTTTAAAACGTCAAGCACACTGTTTTATGTATGTAGTTAGGCTTTCATGGCCGGCGACCATTTCTGCGAATTTTGCCTGACGGCCAATGAGACCGGAAGAACATTTACTACAAACACTGTTTTATGACGAAACGTGGCATCATTTTATTATAATACTATTACTTCAAATATGAAAGGCTGTTTAAATTCTTCAAATTAATCATAATTTTAAAGCATAGTTTTCATTTGTTATCTTAATTACTACGTTTAACAGATATTTGCTCTTTTGTTTTCCTAAGATAGGAGTATTTTGCAACTGTTTACTGCGCAGTTCAGCAATAAACAACTATTTTGCTGTAAATTTAGTTTATTGAAATCAGTATACAATGAAATAAAAATCCTTTTTTTTTATCTTCCTAACCGCATTGAGATTTTGAAAAGGAAACAAATGAAATGCTGCTTAATACTATGTTAGCATTAAGTTAGCGCCTTCTTATTCTAGACACCATTCCTCCAACGTTCTGCACCTATATATAACCCACAATAAAGAGAAAACCTTTACCTATGCAAGGTGAAAGCGTTGTAGGTAAACAAGGAAAACCTCCAAATATTTTTTTTGGGGGGGGGGAAGGGGAATAAAGGTAATAGCAAAAACAGCAGGGTATATTGGGTATGTGGGTAGGAAGAAGGATGAGTATTGGGAGGGATGTTGTTCTGCGGTGATGCTGTATATTTGGGCTCTGTGGTGCTTATTTGATGGTACTATGATGGTGAAGTTGTTGGCCGGTACCGCCGAAGCAACCCGGCTGTTTGTGGGTAAAAACTTGGATTGCGGTAAAACCACTTGTGGTGATCAGGTAGCAGCCATGATCCAGTGGACCCTGACTACGACCTGTGAATTGTGGTGATTATTCATTGTAATTCTGGCAACTGATGCAATGGTCATAAGGGCAGTCGTTTGGTGTGTGGCCAATGCCTTCAAGTGCTCTGGCTCGAGGAGGGTTATGGAGAGGCAGGTCTTGGGACGGCGGCGTTCAACGGCCGCGGGAGTCTCTGCGAGACTAGAAGTGGATGATGGTGCCCCGTTATCTGGAGCCAGGGATATCCGGATGGCTTCGAAGCTCTAGCAAGAAGCTAGAGGAGGCTCTCCGCACACAACAGAGCCTCCTCTCCAGAGGTCCAGAGGTAGTCCTGGCCTAACGCTTGAGCCATCAGGCGTAAAATGAATTTTGGAGTTAATGGGCTCCTCCTTGGTTTAACCAAGGTGCCCCAGGACGTCTCTGGGGAGTTTGTATGATGGCAAGCGTCTTAGCTCCCTCTGGTCATATCTGCCCAGGGAGTTCACCAAAGGGTTGCCATCAGTTTGGATTTTGTCGTACATTGATCGTGCCCTCTCTCGGATGACATCGACAATGTACGGGAGTTTTGAATGTTCATAAAGGATCTGGGCTGGGAATTTCCAGTCTACTGGGGACGATAGTTTATATACCTGCCTTCTATTCAGTTCGTTACTTTTTCAACTGGCTGCCAGTTGCTCTCATGTTGAAGATCAGTTTGGGCTTGTGGATGAATGAGGAAGCGGTTTGCTTGATCTGTATTTACCGTGCCTCTATGGCAAATTATGCGACGAATTACTTCGAGCCGTAATATTGAAATCCTTCGGATTATGTAAACATTAATTGTTGAGAATTCCAAGCATGTACAAGTAATGTCTAAAAAATTGTTTAAACTTGCCTGCTTCTTTCCAATATTTTTTCAGAAGACTATTTAGCTAACTGTCTAGAACTATGAGATCATCTTACAGGTTTGCCATGTTTGGAAAGCAAAGAATTACTTTATAGATATACTTTCACGAGTTTGTATTTTAGTCCTGATGTTATACTAAGTACTGCGCCAAACATGTTCATCTCTTAAAAGTATTTTTGAGCTACTTTTTGTGTCATCACATCAGCCATTTCTTGAAAATATCCTTTCCGTTTCTCGTATCGTCTGCTACCTTCAACAAAATTTATAAAGGAAATCATTTTTATAAATGTTTACCTACTTATATAGATTAACTTTTTTTCCCCGTAAAATCAGTTAGTATAAAATAGAACTTAAATGAATGTCAGCCCTGAGTGTGAAAGACTTTGGCCCACCCGGTACAGTGAGTGGTGAAGAAGCACACGCACCCCCCCCCCCCGGAACACCAATAAATTCGCAAGCCGTTCACGTACGTAACGGTGTCGCTGCCTTTGCTTTCCCTTCACATCGCTGCAGGTGGGGCGGACCCTTTGTCGTCGCTGTCCTAGTAAGGTGATAAACTGACGCCAGCAGTCCGATCACACATCGTTGGTCATATTCAACAAATCCATATAGGCTTTCTTTAGGCCAGATAACCAACCTATCTAACAAAAACACATTAACAAAGTAACGGACATGGAACAAAACAATGTTAATGACGTCACCAAAAGCAGATTCTGTTAATTGCACTTAATGTTCTCTGTATCTTGCTTTAATCAAGTCTAACATTAAATATACAAAGGACGTACTTTCTCTCTTTGATAGTACGAGTAAGCTGTACTCTTGATTAATTGCGTGTGTCATTTCTAGGCTAGCTACTGGCATTAGAAGTAGTGTTTGCCTAATGACCAGGCTTGGGCATTAATAAATATAAAAATGTATGAAAGTGACCGTAATATGGCTACAGTTTATAAATTACAAAAACTGAGCTATACTTCGTATATTGTAATTACTGCAAAAAGTTGTACCAATAGATATAAGAATAATGACGAAATAACTCAAAAACTAATTTAAAAGTACTCAATGTTCTTTGTTCATGTTTTAAGTCTAAAAATAAAATGGTTTCTGAAGCAAGTACTTGCGAAACTGAAGCATTAATGCTCGTGTGTTGTCAAATTGTACTAAATCCTTTTGCTGATACAGGGGACTTCACAACCGATAAAAATGGCAGCTAGATTATATGCACTTAGGCGAAAAAGCGAAAACTCTTTAGTTTCGGATATGAAATCATAAACAAGTATACCAGCTTCCCCGACAATAGCCATTTCTCCATTCACGGCCATTAATCATTTAATAGAAATACCTTTCTTTTTATAAATTCAAGTGAATCATGTACAAAGTTAGTTATTTCTCAGTGAATAGTGAAAACTATGATGTTTGAAAAGTGTCAATAATATAAGTATATAATATACTAAATGAAATGAATGAACATAAAAACTTGAAGACAAGAAAATTACAAAGTAATGACGTAAAATAGAAAAAAGGCACTAAAATACAAAATAGTATAAAACTATCTGTAAAAGTGCATTTTTATTACTGGAACCCATATCAGGATTTAGTACGCCTAGATAATAACTCACAGATGTTAAGTAATAAGAGCCATGCTCTAAAGCAGTGTTTTATTTACTTATCGATGTTATACTCTCTGTGTACAGAGGAAGTTTAAAGAGTAAATTTAAGAAAAGAGCACATAAAATATCAAACTTGACTTCTGTTTAAATAGCTATTATTGTTACTCGAAAAATCTTACGGCATAAAGTACCAAGTCTTTGCTAATCAATATGAACTACACTCAATTTAACCTTAAAATACTATGCAACCTGTCAGTTTCAGCTCCATTTTGCATGGCTCTACTCTGGTCAGTGGCAAGCCTAAAATGTTAAGCACTTGAAACCTTTGATCCCACATTCCCCATCTGATATTACCTGTCCGAAGCCCCTCGATACAATAGGATGCAAATGTTCGTTCACTAAGAAACCGGTTACATTTTCAAGTTTCGAAATTCCTTTAGGTCATAAATCATTCACAGCTTCCTATATTCTAGAGACGCGAATGTTTTGAACCTTTTGGGAATATACAAAGAACGTCTTATTTAGATGTTG
The DNA here is from genome assembly GCA_030765055.1 of Mantis religiosa. Taxonomy (NCBI): domain Eukaryota; kingdom Metazoa; phylum Arthropoda; class Insecta; order Mantodea; family Mantidae; genus Mantis; species Mantis religiosa. The sequence goes on from CM060959.1 coordinate 115,507,674, forward strand.
AATTAGCTGGAAGAATGTTTTTCTCAACAACAATAACAATGGTTAGTTAAATTTGTGCATATGCATTACACTTCCAAACTAGAGCAGTCACAAAACATTGAAATAATGGAGCAGCAGTTCCTGGAATGAATGGCGGAGAATCCAGAGAATCCCATTCAGACATGGCTCTGTCCATTACAAATCTCACATGCGGTCCTCTGGAATTGAATACGGACCCCTTGGTAAGAGACGAGTGGTCACAGTGCCGCATCAATTAAATACAATATTTTATATTTTGGGAATCTTAAATATATTTGATTTATTCTATCCATATCTGGTCTATGAATATGTATCACATTGCTTTTATTTGCAATAGTTTTCCCCAATCCTCATTTTCTCGAGAAATTTACGTTACCTTATAAAAGTTACAAATTTAATCATTTTATTTTACATCTTACTCTGTTTGTTATTGGATATATCTATTTTCTATGTATCCTAATTAAGTTTGCCTGTTTATTCTGCATGCTTTACTATTACAGCTTTTGTTAGTGTGTTTCCCTTTACTTTTACAGAATCATACTTAATATTTATGTTTTAAAAGAAATCGAAAGTAACAATTTAGCCAGTGCTCGCCTTTGGATACCCCGAACGCTGGAATCGTTCAACTGCAAGTTCTGTCAACCCCAGAAGCACTCAACCTTCCACTGCAGAGCTATAAAAACGAAACCGAATCAGATGAAATGAAATAGAGAAGAATGACGAAAGGCAGAAGTAGGTTGGTTCAGTAGGACGGCGGGCGCTTGTTTCACTTTCACTGCGTTACGTCATTTCTTTTTATTTTTGTTATTACTGTCGTTCAAACACACGATTGAAAAATCCATTTGATTGGCAACTTTCATTAACGAAGCGGAACTCGTTATAATTAGTCTTTTGTTTTATTCTTGTGACATTTTTAAAGAACAGCTTAAGACAATTCTTATATTCTGCAGCTGGACAGTCAATTCTTGGCAGCCATCATACCTCCAGGAGATGAGCGTAGGTATGTCGTAATTTATTCTTGGGTGAACGTACATCATACGCCTGAGGAGTGCATGTGGTTAAAACAATTTTCGCAAATTACTTTCACGTGAAGATTAATACTATTTGTGAATGTAGAGTACTGAAACATTACTTAATTTTATCCAGAGATAAGTAAAAATGAAGACGAAGAGGAGCTTAGAGACGTGCAAATGCCACAACCTTTTAGGGATAGATTCAATGCGTTGCTGCTAGTCTGTATATCAGAGATTTATCTACTCTGACGAACGAATGTACTGGCATTAGCAGTATGTATTATACGTCATATTTCTTTTTCTTATGTAAATATTGTATGTGTTATGGCAACATTCAAAATTTAATGAAAACCTTTCATACTTTCAGTGGCATATTTTTGCAATATGGACGAAAAGTACTACAAAAAATAATGGCAACATAGCTACCTCTGGCATCACTTACTTAAAGTTGCCGGTCTTCAGCAGTATTTGTCAAATTCCTTGAAGGTGCCCTAGGTCATCTAGATTATCTTTCTCAGTGATGGATGTAATTTCTTCTAATAGTTCAGAATTTTGGACTGGCGTCTTGATGCTCTAATCAAGAAACTTATCTCTTACAAGTTGAATTTTAGTAAATAAATAGTTAACTTTAACGTCAGCAAAACTACGGTTACTGTATAGTGTAATACAAGATCTGGTCGCCACCAGAACAATGTATATTTCTAAACTTCTGACACAGTAGACGAAATGAAATTTTATATTTTCTCCCCTAATCCTAATGGGTAAAGAAAAAGCTTTTTTTTTATTGTAAAAAAAACTCTCACTCACATTACGAGCTGTTCCAGCTTTTCTTGCTGCCATGGAAATAACAGCTGAAGCTGTTTGTTGTATGCCACAAAAGTTTGTTTTGTGTCAGACCTATTTATTTAATATTATTAAAATGCATCGCATAAAATATTGAATTTATAGATATACATAAAGTATTTGGAGTAATGCTTATTTGGCAAAGTGATCACCCAACAGTTTTATATTCCAAGGCGTATATTTTGATGGTTCAACGTCAGTTCGGAGGGCGAATCGAAACGTGAATGGAAGGTTTGAAAATAATCCACGAACTAGTCCTCGAGCCTGTTGTATGTTCGGTGTATGTATGAAATCTTAAGTTAGTATAAAGAGCATCCATGGGATATTTGCCCGCCTCGGTAGCGTAGGTGGTAGCGTGTCTGCCTCACGTTCAGGAGGTCCCGCGTTGGAATCTCGGTCAGGCTGAGTTATCTAGATGAGGTTTTTCCGGGGGTTTTACCTTATCCTAAAAGATGAATGTCAGTTAACTCTAAGCTCCAGGGACCCCGGACTCATTTGAGCACCATTTCACCTATTCAATTCATCTTTCGATATAACTTAACGCTGGAGGACGTAAATAGAAAAACAAAACGGGATATTTAAAATGTGTAGACATTAATGCTTCACTATATGCTAAGGGACAACAATATGCCGAATCAATAACAGCCAGTCTTACTATAGACAGCAGTGGAAAGCTTTTCAGATGGTTTTTACATATACACAACAATCACTCTGTGATGACATAGAGTATAAGAGAGCTAAAAACTCCCCCAAAGACTTCTGTTAGACTGATCGGGATTGGGATTTCATTACGAAGGGAACTCGGTACGTAGACCACCATGTTGGGCTCATTGTTCCTATGCCCTCAAGTGGGGGCACCCCCGGGAGGAAGGATGAGGCGAAAGATACAGAGGGCAGGGTCCCTACAGTTTACTTGGATAGCCTTCCCCGACAGGGCAGGACAACGAATTCGCTCCCCTACAGCGGGACGGCAACGAGCCCAGCAGCCGACCCCCAAAGGTCCCAGGCTGGCGATCCCGAAATGGTCCCAGCAGAGGAGCGGAGACCGGAGGAGGAAGTAGTTTACCTCAGAGCATATCATCCTGCCATGCACCGCCGAGACACCCGCTGCCACTTCTACACTGAAAGAGACCACCAGATGACAGATAATATGAAATGATAAAGGAGATGAAATGGAGGGGCAGGAAATTCGGGGGATGTAATTAATCTACCCACAATTCGCCTACTGACCCTAGAAAACCCCCGAAAAAATCCATGGGTCAGGTAGGTTGGCCACGGGAATCGAACCCGCGCCTCCCGAATGCGGGCCACGGACGAACTGCCTGAGCCATCCCGCTCGGTCCTGTTAGACTGATACAATCACGCAGACCTTTTTCCAAAGATGCTTTTTTGAAGCTTCAGTGACCCTCAAAACGTTTATTTCTGTTTAAATCTCATCGAATTTTTGGGGTGGAATATATAATTGCTCTTTACTTACGTAAGTGCATAATATATAAAGTAAAAATATTGTGTATAAAATATGCAGAGATTAAGTTCTCTCAGTGAACCTATATTTATAAAGGATAATTAGTAATGTCTAAGAAACAATAAGGTATACAGCACCACGACTGAAAGGAAGACATGTAATGAGCAAGATGGCAGTCTCCTAACATACACGTCATCTACATTGGCAATAGTGCGACAGTTCAAACTGTGCAGCAACATTAATAAGTAGTTCTAAGTAAAATTGTACATTTCTTAAACGCAGCTGGCTGAAGTGTGGTTAGGAAGAACACCAAATGAAGTATTTTACGTTGTTCCTTCCTCGATTGAAGGCTCCAAGAGGTTAACGCTCGCTTACCTTTGGGCCGTAATCTATTTTGCTAATGTTCGCTACAAAAGTACTTAAATATTAAAATGGCGGAGAATATACAAGCTGTAGTTAGCAGAATTCATTCAGAACTCAATAAACAGGAAGTATTGGATGTGGAGGCTTGAAAAGAAAAAAGCTAATGATGTAGATCCTTCATTTGCACAAAGAATTGTAACAACGGATGTGAAATTATGAGCGATGTCAGGGTTTTATATCTCGAACAAGAAAGAATATACGGGTTCATTAGCCCTCTTCCAGGTGAAGACTTTTACCACAAATTAAAGTCGAATAGCTCTAAACTCATCTTCCAGAAAAGTAATACCGGAAACCTTTACACATTCAACTTCTGGGATAACTATTTTCCTGCACTTTGTAAATTAGCTAGTCTTGAACTTTTCCTTAGGTTTATGGATTATGTAGCACTATTTTTAGTAGTAGAGGAAGTATTGCATTCTATTCAAAAATTCCTAATCAAGGTGTTAGGGGAAATCACGTTTTGATGCTCCTTCAATAAAATAATTTTTAAAATATGTTTCGTGGTTATGTGCCATCTCTCTCTGAAGAGCGTAGCTCAAGAATGAAAAGTGGGTTTAAATACCAAATTTGGTATTTAAGTTCAGAATCCTCCATGGGTGCGACACGGAGATTTTATGGAAATATACACAATCTTACCACAAAGAGTACACTCATAATCTTGTGAAAGCACACAATTTGTCATTTTTTCTTTGATATCTAAGATATTCTTTGTTATTGGTTTTAGTATACCATTGACAAAGTGGAAGTCTTTATTCCTTAGTTTTTTTTCTTTCTTTTCTTAACCATGCAAACAGTCTCTACATTTCAGAGTCATTACATAGGGACAAGGTGTTCTAAAACCTCACGTTACGTACTGTATTCTACAACGAAGTTTGTAAATGAGAATTAAAATGTACCTCTCTTAATAAGAAGTGGTCAAAAGTTTTTATAAGAATGGTGCAATCTAAGAAGAGGCAAAGTAGAACAGTAGCATACTCGCAAGCTGCTGTACATTTATATGATATATACGTCATCTCTATGTGAGCACATAGCCCGCCAACTAGAATAGGGACCCTTTTGTAATGGCGCAGTCGTTTCTCTTGGCAGATATATGGCACAAGACTTGCCAGAATAGGAAATGGATAATATTGGCAATATACAATTATGCTGTACACGAATTAAGCATCATTTGTGTTACTGAAAATTCTATAGCCTTAGGACACAGATACACTAAGAACTCTATAGAATTACTCTCACCTATAGAATTACAAGCAAATATTACGCGGTATTTTTGAAGTGAAAACTTCTTTAGGCGCGTTTAGCACTTTTTTGTGGGTAGTGAATTAAACTGAGCCGTCGCGCTGGAATATGTGACGCTCATTCGGGTGAAGTCGGCTCGAGTCGGCTCAATCCGAACCAACCCCGCCCACACTCATTCGTTATATCAGTCTTGTGTTGTCCATACCGCTATACACCGTAGATTTTCTGTCGCACTCAACAGCGTATCAACAACACGCATCCAGGTATGTTTTAACATATTTAAAATACTATGAAAAATTCAGAAACCCTACAGGAGTTTCATTAAATCAATTGCCGTTCTTACAAACGTCTGTCAAGTGCCGGTAACCGATCCAGTCAGATAACCTTCTATCATTTAACAAGTCGACAACATGTCAAATTCCACTTTAAACAACAAAAATAGTCAAAAGGGACAGAAATCACTGAAGTTCGGTATTTGAATAATTAAAACCATAATAACGAAAAATAAAACGAGTGTGCTAATTGGAAATAAAAGTATTAGGAATTCGTGAAAAACATGTTTCATTTAAGAACTGGTTATTTTTATTGACAATTTCTCTTTATTGTGAGTAATAAAACGTAAAACATCAATAAATTAAATGTAATAACACGTAAATAATAAAACTATCACGTATTAAAATGACGTTTTGCGTTTATTTTCATTTACAACTTATAGGTTATGTTTTTCCATAAACTGAAAGTCAGACCGAGGGTCAAAAGATTTGATATATAAATTTGATTTTTTATGCAAAAAAGATTTAAATATATATTATTTAGTTTGTAAAATAAAAATTTAAAGACAAAACGTCGAATAAAAATGCAATGAAATATGTGTATCAGCAAGAAACAAAATATGAAAAATGATTGTGAAATTGTATGTATTTTATTATAAAAATAAAATACATGTAAAACAGTATATTATGTGATTTTACTTGCTTTATACATCCTTTATGTATAACCCTCTTCGCACGGTCGCAAGTCCGGGGTCATTCTGTTGTTTCTGAGTATTTTCATTTGCGAGCACACTTAGCGTAAGGCATGAAATGTTTAGCTCGCACCTGGCCTTTTTTTTTTTTTTTTTTTTTTTTTTTTTTTTTTTTTTTTTTGTAATTTGCGTCCTCCAACGTTGTCATATCGGACGATGAATAAAAATGGGTGAAATGATGCTCAAATGTGTCCGGGATCCATGGGGCTTAGAGAATAAGGGAAAAACCCAGAAAAAACCATATCCAGTTAACTCACCCTGACCAAGATTCGAACTCGGGACCTCTTGAACGTGAGGCAGACATGCTACCATCTACGCTACCGAGGTGGGCTGGTCTTTTTGAGCAAGAATGAGTGTCAACATTAAATTTTTTAAATAATTTTTAAGAATAATTTATAATGAATAGTTTTTAAGTTTTCACTTCTGTCGTGTGGTCTTAAGCACACACAATTTTTTAATTAAGTGCTGCACTCCTTTCTGTTCCATAATTCTGAATATTCATTGTATTCTAGAAACTAATGATAAATATTTATACACAGGCCTAGGATCGGTTGTATCTAGGTAGTTCTGTGCCCGGATCAGGCTAACAATATCGCGTGCGATGGAATTGTCGCCGTCTGATTGGTTATTTACTGAGGCTATAGCTTTAGAACTCATTCACCTGAAATGCAATTTACTCGACAGTTTTGTCTACGATTTAGTCATATACATTATAAATTCTTGGCCATTCTATGTCAATTCCTCAAAATCGTTCCTCCAGCCTCACAGCTTCATATCTTAAGAGAAGTTGCCAGTGCTAGAAAGAGAGAGAGAGAGAGAGAGAGAGAGAGAGAGAGAGAGAGAGAGAGAGAGAGAGAGAGAGAGAGAGAGAGAGAGAGAGTAAATACATTTCCTGTGCGTTCTTCCTGAGCCACTCAGGAAGAGATGTAGGAGGATGAGACTCTTCCTTCCTGATGTCCTTGGACGACTTAGCCTAAGACCCTGAGACACTAAATTCACGTTGTGACAGTGGGGCATGAAGCTCAAGAGTTGAATTGTTTCGTTGCCTCTTGTGTTTCAGTGATGTTTCAAGCCTTGAAGAAGAGAGTCTGTTCACGCACATGCAGTGAGCAAGTGGGTCAAGTGCGAGTCACTTTTCCACTGAAAGAGAAATCATGACGATATTAAATAACGGCTCAACTTCCAGTGTGCGGTGACCCGGTTTCGCCCGGCCCGGTCCGACGTTGTATGTCTGTCCCAAACAATATAAATGTTCCTCTGCGGTCACTCCTTTGTGAACTTGGCGAATACCAGGAAACAACATTGTGCAACCTAAACAGAAGGAATCTTGTTGGCAGGTGTGTGTCTTCCGAAGTTACGTGTAGGATGTGTTTTAATGGCATGTTGACGCCTTTCCTTGTTTTCCGGTGTCCGGTATCAGGTTTCTTGCATCAGGCGGAGGAGTTCCCCAACCAGATTTGGAAGTAGTATGCTCCTCCAACGCTTTCCTCTGAAGTACCGCCAACCGGTATATGGTCTCCCTTCACGTTGTCATTGGCTTCTTGCAACATTTAGTGCAACGTTTAATGCCTGAACAAGGAGCCAATTACATAGACCTGTTTATATTGACAAAGGCATATAGGGGCGAGAAGCTACACACTATTTGGTATGAACATTAAAGGTCAAGTGTTTTTTACTTGTTTGTTCTTGTGTAGGATGAGCTTGGAAAGGTAGAATCACACTGAAAATCAATGCCTTAGCCGAGATTTGAACCACGGATCTTCCGGAGTCCGTCTGCTTGCTGTAACCAATTGAGCTACCATAGCAACATATTGGCTATTATGCTATTACTGTCTCGCAGCTATAGCTCTGAATTTGTCTGTCTGATCGTATTTTTACTTGCTCCTATTTACTGAGCAGGTGTTGGTAGAATTGCATTCCACCTAAAATTTGATACCAAGATTTCCCCGGAAATATGGTGTTTGAGGCTCCTTGAATTAAAAATATAGAAAAAGGTCTAGACAGTTTCTGTGTGTGAGACTATGAACATCATAACTCAAAGACGAAAAGTTCATTAAAATCCAAACTTGGGATTTAAGTTCAATATCTTTCAAGAACACTAGAAAATTGTCCTTTCTCCAAAAGCTGTGCTTCAAGCTATAAAAGCGAAATGCTAAGGACCTTTTTCCTTCAAGTTGTCACCGTTGATGACACTTTATTTTGTGTAATTTTACGTCCTCCAACTTTAAGTCATATGGGAGGATGAATGAAGTGGGTGAAATGATGCTCAAATGTGTCCAGGATCCATGGAGCTTACAGCTACCCGATATTCGTCTTTAAGGATAAGGGACAACCCTGGAAGAAACCTTATCCTAGTAACTCACCCTGACCGAGATTCTAACTCAGGACTTCTTGAACGTGAAGCAGACACGCTACCGAGGCCGGCGGTGACACTGGATTCGTTATAAACTCCGAAAGCAAACAAGGATCAGAACAGTGGGTTGCTTCCGGTAAATCAGCTCCACAGAAGCGGGGGGGGGGGGCGCTTCCATTGGCCAGAAAAATGATGTCCCATGGAATGCAAAGGGCGTTATAATTCATTAACTTCTTAAAAACGGAGTGCGGGTTCGAACCAATCACTGGCCCATGCCACAGTGATTCTACAACTGGTTGAAGGAAAGTCAAGGTCCCATTTGTGAAGAAAATGCTGTTTCACCACAAGAGCACACGAGCACACTCATCCAGTGTTATCGTTGCCAACGTACATGAACTGCGGAATAAATTACTGTCACACCCTCCATATTCGCCCGGTCTGGCTCCCTGCTATTTCTTCTTCTTCCTAAACATGAAAAAGTTCGCGGAAACAAAATTTAGATCAAAAGAAGTTCATCGTCGAAACAGACATATTTTGCAGCGTTTGGCAGAGCTATTTTTGATGGGTTTAAAAAAGTGGTAGGGACGTTGGGAGAAGGGTATTACTCTAAAACAGGAGGCTATGTTGGGAAATAAATAATCTGTCTTGAAGAAATGGCTCCTTAATTCCTCACGAGGTACTTATGTATGTTTTGAAAGCTGTAACGGATATGGAATTTCAGACAGCTATCCAAGTTTAACTTAGACCACTGCTTCAGTTTGTGTTCTGCTTGTATGTACAGCAAACTGGGAATTTTTGGTACGAGTAAACGCCCATTTCCCGCCTTAGAGCACATGAACCAGAAGCCGACAATTGTTAAGCTTATTTGTTGCTGCTTTCGAACGAGTTGGGCTGGAAGAAACGGGCGTTTAAAATGTATGTCCTTGACAGCTCTAATCCCTACTTATGGTCTGTAGTAACAGTGTATGTTTATTTCCTTCCGTCCTGGCTTTAATGTTTAGAACTACCTGTCCCAGGGGAGGGGGCAGAGTACCTAATAAAATACGTTTTATTTATGCCACTGAAATTTAACGGTATGTGCCTCAAATTTTATTGCTCACTTTCAGACAGTAAAGAAACATGTATCGTGGAGAATGCATATAAATGAAGGATTCAGTAATATGAACCGCTGTTCATGGATCTGGCTAGCCTGTGCGATGTTACATCCTGATTACGTCATCCACTAACGAGGAGCACCTGTTTTCCATAAAAGTGGATGACACTAAAAGAAAAACAAACGAGGTTTTTAATTGCTTTCGGTGTTATCCTTTCTTGCTTATGTCACGGGCCACCTCTCTTTTAATTACGAAAATGAAGGCAAAGAATGGAGCAAGAAGAAAGGGAAATGCGAGTTCTATGGTCTGATTAAAACGAAATGCACCAGCAATCACAGGAATTGACATGAAAGACGCACACGCTACACTGCCTTCTTCCTGCCTTCCATCCTTTTCCTGCTTAAATATCCAGAAATAACATTTTTCCTTGAGATGATGTTCTAAAAGAAGAAACTTCCGCCATTCTAAGTGGTAATTTTATTGTCCTTGTTCGTTCAATTTTTTTGTTAGCAATAACGCACATTTTGCTGAATGGAATTCTCTCGTTTCTTCGCATCCTTTTGTATGTATTTTAAAATGTGTCAGCTACAGATTTGGTTTGGGCTTTGGTCAAGGGCGCACGCGTCGCTTAGGGACTTCCGAAACCGAAAAAGTAATAAGAGAGACAGACATTCTCTTGTCGTTTGGAAGTTCATAGGATTCTCTGAAGTAGCTCCAGTTATAAACTTGCTCCTATTGCTACGTTGATTCAGCTAAATGTTTTGATAATCTTAACATTTGTTAAGTGATGTTGGATAATAGTTTTAGATTGCATGGATACCTTTGAACGTATTTTATTTACATCACAATAAAATTGTTGTAAAGTTTTCTCAGGTAAGTAGTTGTGTTTTAAGCCAGAGTTCAAAGCTTCAATGTACTAGAAGATTAAATAGAGTAACAAAAATTGCTGAATTTACCCGCTTCTGCTGTCCTGTTTGAATTACTTTTATGCTCCATTGAGAAATAAAATGTATATGTTCTCAAGAGTACATTACATATTGGTTAAATAGTCAATTTTTATCACCTGCCTGTTTGGGAGTACACTGTCCTCAAGGGACCAAAGAAATGGACTAGAACCAAAAGAACTATTTAAACAGTATGGAATTGTTACCAAATACTACCCAAGAGGTCATATTGAGTAAAACCAATTTTTCTTTAATAAGATGTTGTAGACGTTCTGGTTTATTGTCATGTATGCAACTTAGGAGCTTTAAATTTCTCACAATTAAGGCTCCAAATTAATTATTTAGAAATTATATACTAATTTTCGTATACTAGGTGCTTGTACGTGTAGTTTAGCAAGGATATCTGACAGCATAATTAAGGATTTGAATACAAAATTATGGTGAACCCCGGGAAGGCTCTGTTAAAACATAATTCATATTACATGTTAGTGCTGTCTGGAGAAACTCGTGATCTTTCTGAGTTTTAAAAAATGTTTTCGTAATTAGCAACTGAAGGAGTTTGAAGCAGATTGAGTCATGTTGATTCGACCACGACTCAGTAATCGAAATCGTAATCTTAATTGTACATGCTTGTTTATGATGTTATATCTTATATTGAAGTGCCTGAAGTCATAACAGTATAATCACAAATTGCATGTCCTAAGATAGGATTCTTGTTTCTTTACCGTTTATATGTTGCTTTTAACATCTAAGGTCATATAGGTAACTTTGCATTTGAAACAATTGCACGTCACCATTGTTCAATCTTTTTACTATTGTGTGTCTTTGGTTTGTTTAAATCGTGTCAACTCATTTACAATCTCATTCATACTTCCTGTCCCTAGTGAGAATGGAATAATCTAGGCTAAAGAAAAATTCGCATCCTCTAGTTGGGAATCGAGCCCGAGACCGCTGGATTTGGAAGCTATCATGGCAATTACAATAAAACAGAGGCGGTCTTTGTTGATATTGTCGCGGCGACGCGCACAAAAGTTTCGGTGCAGAGAGATAAGCGCGGCTTGTGTACACAAAGAGCCTGCAGATAAAGTTAGAACATTCTGGTAACATCTTGATTGATGGAGAGCGTTCGGTTTCTTAATTGTTCTGGAACAGTCTGGAATTATCAGGTATTTAAGGAAGCGACGACTCAGTCGTAAACAGATGTTGTAACGAGAGCTTATGTTGTAAACAGATGTAATCAGAACGCTTTTGTTGTGGTCATCGACCTTGGTAGATTGTGATTGTGTATGTGATGTAATACTGCTACTATGAGTGTATTTCTACGCAAATGAAGAACGATTTGAATTTCTGCAAATTGGACTTTTAATTCTACGAACATTGTTTTATGACTTGTGAAGTTCTACTCAAGAATTTTAACTTTGTTTCAAGTACGAATATTCCAAGTTAAAAAATTTAACTTGTTACAGCGCCAAACTGTATTCAGGTCTTCTTGAATAAATACGTGCATCAAATTTGTACTGAAACGACAATAGTTTTAGAAGTTTGAAACTGTGACATCACGCGTGCATCTCCTTCGCAAACAATGTAATTATATAAATAGACAAAACTAAAAGGCACAAACCTGCAATTCAGCCTTTCAAGTCCTGTAGCAGCAGATATAATATTATATCGAAGAATATGGACGTGCCTAGGACTGACAACACTACTGAAGTTGCTAACCTAAAAACTGTACAGTAGTGGTACAAAGACATTTCTGTCCGGATAAGGTGCGTGACGTATGCACACGATCGTTGCTGGGTTCATTATCAAAACAGTCGAGTTTTCTTGTGATAAAGAGTTTTTTGACTTAGTAGCAACTTACATTTCATGTGGTATCTTTATAGAATACAATTACGATTTCATTTTCAATTTAACAAACATGTGTATAGATATTAAAAATCTGGACAAAGAAGCTAACAGGATAAGAGGACATAAATATAGGAGTGGAGATGTTTGAGGTTAAGGGGAAAACATATTCGCCAGAAGAGCGAAATTACTAAGTCAACTGAGTTACCTAGATCTGAACTTTACAATCAGTTGAGTAAGATACTAAACTTCCTTGTAACACTTCTTTTTAAAAGCGTAGCAGTTATACATAAGTAACCATTCAAAATTCACCGTAACGTGGAGATGTTGGAACAAATTGTAATGGGAACGGCTATGCAGAACATTTAATAAGTTATTTCTTAAAGCAAATGAAGCAACATTTTTTTATAATACTTTTGGCATTTGAAATCCTTTTTGATGAATTGTGTTAATATATACGAGGGCTGTTCAATAAAGAATGATCACATTTTTTGACGTTTCTTTACTCATCCTCATAATTTTGATGGTCCATCTCAAAATGGTCTCCCCTGAATGCGATGCACTTGTCCCAGCGTTTCTGCCACTCTTCAAAGACATGCTGGAAACCATTTTTTGAAAGATCCTCCAAAATCGCCTCCGCAGCCTTCACCACTGCTTTTGATGATGGATAATGCCTCCCACGAAGGCGTTTCTTCAAGTTAGGGAATAGAAAAAGGTCACATGGAGCTAAATCCGGACTATAGGGAGGGTGAGGGATGTACTTCACGTTGATTTTTGCAAGATATTCAGCAACAACATTGGCAATATGCAGCCGCGCATTTTCGTGGTGTAGCATCCAGCCTGCTTCATGGAAATGTAATCTTTTGCGCCTGATATGGACGTGAAATGTTTTCAGGACATCCCTATAGTATTGTCCAGTTACTGATGTGTGTGCAGGTACAACATGCTGATAAACCATTCCATGAATATCAAAGAATGAGATGACTATAGCTTTCCCAGCAGAAGCAACCACTTTTGCTTATTTTGGGGATGGTGATGAAGGAGATTTCCACACTGAGCTTTGCTATTTGCTCTCAAGATCAAAATGATGTAACCTTGTTTCATCAGCAGTGATTATGTTTGAAATAAACTTCGGATCTTCCTCTAACATCAACTTAAGGTGCATGTTACCTCCATTGCAGCGGTAGGCGATACTGAACATGTCTGAACGTGCCTGGTTCTCACAGGCGGGAGCCAGGAGTACCAACAATGAAACTACTACGGCGTGTTTGTTTCACATTAAGCTAACAGAATATAATAGATTGAATTTTAGTGCGAAAAATTATGATCATTCTTTATTGAACAGCCCTCTTACATGCATCAGTGAAATGTGTGACATTTGACTTAGTCATGACCTATGCTTTGTGATAAATGAGTCCTTAAAAACTTTCCTTGAACTTCTTGGAGACATCTCTTTAACCTTCAGCTGTTCTCTAGTTTTATCTAATTTTTTCCAGGTCAGCTCGTATGTTATCTTTAGACCAACTTTTAGAACCTTGGAGTATGGTAGTGATTACATTTTATTGCAGAAAAATGTTTCTTGATAAAACGGTTACAATTTGAATAGTGCACCCGGTTAGCATTCGAAAGGTAGATATATGGAATAAAATGACATCGTTTTTCAGTGCATTTTCATTGGCCTTACTCTCCCATCGTCGGGAACTAGGGTGGGTGGGTGGCTAATCGAAACCAAAGCCAGAAATATTAAGACATTCATTGAATCCATTTAACATCTGGATGTAGATGTCATAAGACGTAGTTGTGCGTGACTTTACTTGTATCCTACTGCTCTCTATGGTTCAAGTTAATGAGAGAATCGTTTCCAAAGATGGTTTTATTACATATATCCTAATAGATACAATGGGAATAGTAATATAGAATAAGCTTAAGTAATAGTCATTTCTTTTAATAGCTAGTCAGTATGTGACGTTTTTGAAATCTATTTTAGAAAGAAACAGTTTCCCCACTGAGAAAAGTAAGACTAATTTTTAAATTCAAAATAAGAACAAGGAATTTCTGGGGAATGGTCCTCACCCCTAACTACCACAAGGCTGGCTTTAAGGGGATTTAAAATTTTTGTGTAGTAAAGTTTTCTCTGTATCTTAGGCTTACCAGTTATGCAAAGCTCTTGCGAGGCTATTCCAAAAAAGTTCTAGATATATATTTAATTTTTCATGAAAGTCTTATATGTATAGAATTTTAATTACATTCAGCAGAGCCACTGTTAAAAATATGGAACATTTTGAAAAATAATCCATGTAAAGGATAGTTTGTTATCTAGAAAAATGTTCTTCCTTGAAAGCCGCTGAATCTAAATATCAAGTCTGACTTTTAACAACATTTTGGGTTATGATATTCTCAGGGAAACAGAAGCAACAGTTTTTATTTTTATTATAGAAATGTTTTTTTTTTTTTTTTTTTTTTTTTTTCGGTGGCCTCAAATCATTATTGCTGGTGAAATCTCGACGTCAAATTTTGTTACACCAACTTTTTCAGTTTAAATGCACTTTACTGAGCCTCGACTTTTATATTTTGTCACTATCTCCATTGAAGGTGAAAGCGTTTTTCAATCGGTGAGATTCGATTGAGCAGAAATATTGTGCAATCTCAAGTCTGAGTTCATGGACCGAGGAGTTCTTTTGTTTTAGTAATAAGCACACGCCTGGATGGAATTTTCTGTAAGTTTATTTCCAAAGTAACATTTTGTGTGACTTTTACTAGTTCTTGAAGTATGTTTTCCAAAAAGAAATGAACGAGGAATATATCTTGACTTTTGAAGCTATGTATTAATATACTTAAATATGACGTATTCTTCTTATAGTAATGTGGACATTAAAACTTTCGACTCCGTTCTGTTTCAGTCAATTAATTACCTACATTACCAACTTTCGTATAAAAACGATATGATCAAAACCTAAAAGATCTTGAACCATTCTAGATCCTTCTCAGAAAGATTGAACATTTTTTAGAGATGCACAGGGAATTATTTTTATTTATTACTTGGAAACGAGTAAACGTATCACTAGTGACTACTGTGCAAGCTTACTGCAACGTTTGATTGATGAGGTGAAAAGAAAAATACGATTGGCAAAGAAAAGATCTTGTTCCTTCACGACAACCCAGCCCATCGTTCAGTATGGGAGAAAATGAGCGAATTAAGTTTTGAATTGCTTGAACATCACCCTATTCGCCAGATCTAGCACCCAGTGACTACCATCTGTTTCCGAACCTCAAAAAATTTCTTGCAGGACGAAGACTTCACGGCCTTTATGGAGATTATCTTGAGAAATAAATAACAAAGGATTTATTTGTGTTTTATTGAGGCCCAGGATTTCTCAGCCGACCCTCCTAAGGCAGTAAATCAGTCATAATGACAGGACTATTTCTATAACTCATATAACTATACTTATAACTTATATAGTTATAACTTATAACTCATTTTTGACCCTTTTCAGTTATAGAAAACTAATTACCTGATTCGGAAATACAGTTCGTAATATTTGTCTAGCATTACCTAGAGTTGCATGATGCTTTGGTATAAAAACATGGTTGAAACTGGATATTTTCCTAGACGTGGTCCATAGAGCAGCACTTAGGTAGGTGTTCCTGTCCTCAATACAGAAGTGCACTTAACAAGATGACTACCGAAAGCTATAAATCCAGACATTATCGAAAATAGCTTCCATAACTCAAGCTGACGGTCTGATTATGTTGCTCTAAGGCTACACTCAACTTACGCCTTGGGAAAAGTAGTAAAAACTGTCGCGTATTAATATTGAGTTATGTATGTCTGTAGTGTCCCGTTTTGGAGCAACAGACTAAGGCTGAGAGTGTAAGAGGTGCTAATTGAATCTGCAAAGTGGCGAGGGACCGTTACTTCACAGCTGAAGGACAGTGTGTGAAACTACCTGTTCGAACTTTCTGGAACCAACCAGCGTCCGTGGGTGGCAGCCAAAATGACGTATTGTCTAGACGATGGAATAATGTCCACTGATTCCTTCTTAAGATCTTATAAAGTTCGGACAACTCGGTCCAAGGCTATTTGTCCCTTTCGTATAATCGTTCTGAAGAGAGGTGTTGTGGCCAGGAATGTTCATCGGAATAGGTTTGAGTATTCTGAGGTAAGTAGAGAACGAGGAAGCACAATTAATTATTGTCAGCTATATAGCCTCTCTATAAATTACTCTCAGTTGTCTGGCATTACGTTGAAAGTGCAGTGTCATTTTTAAAACACATTGAGTTTATGCTGAAAATTTGAACACGTGACGTAACCCATTGCGTAACAGCCCCGAGTGGACCAGAGCCTGACCACCTGACTGCCGGCCTCACGCTCACATACGCAAGGTAAAGGTGGGTGATCATCCAACCGATACGGGGAGCAGATGTCGGCAGTATCCCGACACCCCCAGTCGGAAAGTTGCTTTCTAGACCAAGGTTCGCTTCTCAGTTTCCTCACGATGTTGAGTGGGCACCGTCCTATACCCGGAACTTAAAATCTGCACTCCAAAGAGCTGGGATCGATCCTGGGTGCATTCCGGACGCAGGGAACCAAAGCACACGCTCTAGTCGACTATGCTATGGCGCAGGACTGTTATGTTGAATACTATGAGAAAAAATAAACACGTAAAAGAAATATTTCTTAGTGTTACCTTGATACCATGTACTTGTGAACATTTAAATGGGATTTTGAAAATGCCCAGGAGGAAAGTAAGATAGCCAATTGGTACTTGGCTCAGATTTATTTTTAGACATTAAAAGAAAAATTTTGGAGCTGATCACATTTAGTTGTGGATATTCTTAATGAACAGGTGCTCTGCAAAGCACGCTATATGAA
Source organism: Mantis religiosa (assembly GCA_030765055.1). Taxonomy (NCBI): domain Eukaryota; kingdom Metazoa; phylum Arthropoda; class Insecta; order Mantodea; family Mantidae; genus Mantis; species Mantis religiosa. The sequence goes on from CM060959.1 coordinate 115,524,808, forward strand.
TGTGGTTGAAGATGCACATGTAGCACATAAATTATAAAAGGAAGTGGGACACCTCGCTCACTGTTACCTATAGAGAGTATATTGGCTACCATCCTGCGGGAGGAACAAGTAAAGTGAAGAAGCTGTAGGATCCTACAGGCCTAACAAGGGAGCTATCACTGTGCTCATACCTGTATTCGCCTATCAGTTTGATAGCATCATTTCTGCTTTATGTGGGGCCTGTATGCCAAAAAATCGGGTGTTGAGTATAGATGGACGTACCCGAAAATGAGTCCAGAATCCGTAGGAACATATAGGTATAATAACAACATTGTACAGGAAGGATTGTTTACCCCTAACGGACAGTGGGCTACACATGACGTACGTAAGGAGCTCCGTTCCCCACAAACGCCACAGAGCTGACGGGAGATGTCCAGCAGCTACTTGTAAGTGATCGCAGCGGCACTTTCCAGGTTTCAGATTTAGGTGCCGCTGTTCTACTGCGCAGCAGAGTTTTGGTACACATGGTTTATATACAGCAGGCATTACACCATCAAACTTTCAGGTGCGTATCCGTGTGAGTACAGTGATAATTCCCTTGTAAGATATATGTGACAGTTCCAGGGTCCACGGTGTAATGTAATGTTAACATGTAAATATGTACAATTTGTAAATTCAACTGTTAAAAGATGTAATGTAATGCATGTAATACTACTATGTAGTGGGACATACTGATTGTTATCAATAAAGAAAAAAAAACGGTTCTGTGCTACCACTGTCTAGAGAGAGCGAGGAACCGATCGACCAAACAGCTCACTAGTATCCACAACGGCTACTTTTTCATTTGAGCAAGCATCCGTGCAATTTGTCCGGCATCAAGAAGCCTAGAAACACACCTGAAGGATGAGAAAGAAAGACTTATGAAAGGGAAAATGGTGTGGGAAAGTCTCGCTAGATGTCAAGCCACTCAACTTATGCCTATCGACCAGGGAAGAACTACGAAGAATATAACTCACAATGGGTGGTCAACGGGCATTGAACCCAGTACCTCTCGAATGCAAGAACATGGACCTATTCGGTGAATGATAACGTAGATAAGTTAGGCTGTAAAACTAATTCTTAATTCCTAAATACGTATTATCTGCAGTTTTGTCTTAAGCAGCATGTCATTTTAATATTGAAGATGCCTTCAGGTATTTAAGGGTTGTTTTATGCTTTTTCATTATTGGAAGTAAACAAGACTTTCGTAAGACCCTTCCACTACAAAGAAAGAAAATCTTACCAGAAATGTTACGTGGCTACATAAACAAAATGCGATTTCTATCATGTTGTGTGATTCCCAAAAGAGTTTATTATAAATCAGGCATAATTTGAACAAGTAATGTGTAATGTGTGATTCTATTACAGTAAGCTTTGTAAACATGAAGCACAGAGTGATTGGGCATAAGAACCTCGACGGTAAAAGAGTTTGGCGTGTTCGTGTTTGCCGACTCGCACATATTGTCGTGATCGTCAGCGGAACGAGCAACTGAATGGCTGAGCTCAGTTCCTGTGCATTGTTTCGCAGAAAACAAGTGCCTGTCGGAATAATCCGACACCTCAATGGGCTTGCACATTTTCCGCTTTGAGCACGTGGACAACACCTTGCCATTTGCGCCACCGCAGTATATTTTTTTGTTTCTTCCTTCTTGCACTTCGGTGTTCTTCCGGTTAGCAAAGGAACTACGCCTTCCTTAGCTGTTGGCTCTCTAGACTCCTTCCTTAGTTTCATTCCTCGACAAACGAATGAAGGCGTGAATTACAAGACGAAATGTACAGAAGCGTTGGGTAGATTTATGTAATATAGACTGACGTTATGGTAACCTAGTCTGTTCCCTCTCTATTCTGCTGAGAATCTGCAAATTTCACATACACATGAGTCTCTTTACGGTCTTCTGTACTTATCTATAGTAAATGGAGGAACAATTCCATTCCTCACAAAAATTTGGTACAAATATTTCACAAAAATACGATCCCTAAATAAAAAGGAGCATTTTAATAAGAACTCCATATGTGTATGAGCAGCATAACTAAAAAAAAAAAAAAAAAAAAAAAAAAAAAAAAAAAAAAAAAAAAAAAAAAAAAAAAAAAAACAGCTGTTTCCAGGAATGTGACGGTATTTTCCAATCCAAATTACTCTTCCTTAATGTTAATTATTGTTTTTTTTTTCACACAAAAATGGCTCTGGCGATTTTTATTAAAGTACAAATATCTTTGCATGACAGAATACCTTGAATTTTCTGGGAATTACGTGTGAACTGCTGCTAATTTGAATTGATTTTGTATTTCTTGTAAACCGTTACAATTAGTGGATATAATGATTTCTTCCACACTAGCCGTGTGTAGGCTAAGATTTGACTGAGTAGAGCTAGACTGAAAAATTCAATACCATAGCCGGTATTTGAACACGGATCTGCCATTCTCCTTGCAGTTGCTCACGGAGCTACTATGGCAAAAAATTTTCATTCTGGCTCTACTCATTCAAACCTTAGCCTACACACGGCTAGTGTCGAAGAAATGATTATTTCCATCAATTTACCTGAATAACATAGTGGTTTAGCTATGAAGCCTGGGACTGTACTTACAGCATAGTAAGTCGCCACAATAGGTGTGTGTCTCACAGCATAAGAGAGCACCCAGTGGTCTACCAGGAAACATACGAGTCAGTTGGAGAATTTAATGTGACGTCGGCATGTTGGCCATAGTAGCTCAGTGGTTTAGAGCAACCGCACGGAGAGCGGGAGATCCGTGGTTCAAATCCCGGCTATGGCATTCAGTTTTTCAGTCTGGCTCTACTCATTCGTTACAATTAGACTGAAACTTACTACACGAAATGTACATCTCGATCAATGGATATCAAATGGATTTTTTTGTGGCTTTAAATATCTCAAAGATATTCTTTGTAATTGGTATGAGTTGTAAAATATTTCATGCCTTTTTAAAAGCTGTATATCATCCTTCCTTTTAAAAAAATGTGAAGAAAAAATTTTAATTTGTTTGTTAACGAAATTGTAAGGATGACAGCGTCGGTGTGCCGCAATTTCAACCCTCAGGAGCTATTTTACATGTCCGTAAATCTAATAGCATGAGAGTCGCTTTTAACCATCGACCTAGGCCGGGTTTGAACCCGCGATCTTGAGATCAGTAGGACGACACCTGCAGGTCTTAGCAGGAATATCTACTGACGTTTCATAAAGCAGGCTATGCACATTTTCCTCAAAGTTAATTATGAATTAGGTCTGCTTCAGTGGGTGGTGTTTAGCACCTCCATCCTAACCATTGTGGTGGACAACACGGCGCTGGGGCGGGTTTTCTCCGGGATCTCCGGTTTTCCCCGCCATCTCATTCCACCGGTGCTCCATCTTCATCTCATATATCAGTGTCATCGCCTGCGGTGCCGTATGTAGTAAAAGCGGGCGTTAAACACTACACATTTCATTTCCATCCTAACCAAGGGTCCACTTTCGGTTCCCGGCGAGCTGGAAATTGTTCTTTAACCAGGATTATTTTCCATCTTCTCCAAAGGAAGTGTGAATGTGTACATGGATTTAATGTAATTACCCAAAGGAATATCATCCAGCTGTAAAATAAGTGAACAATTGTTACAAAAGTAAAATGAAGTGGATAAAACCTGAGTTATTATAGGCGGGATAATTTTAAAATCCTGGCACCGTAACATTCTAAAAATACCTATACATCGCCATATTGTTTTTACCGGTGTTGCCTGCCCTTTGGCGGCGTAGAATTAATTAACCAGCATGTTTCTTGTAACTGGATTTATCATCTCATGGAACATGAGAGAGCAGTCCCATTATTGTGTAATATCTTCCATATCTCTAAGGAGCATCTTCTTTAGAAATCATTAACGTTGCTCATTAGCTCTCAAGGCTGTCCAGAAACTGTGTGTAGAAAAGCTGGACATGGCTTCCTCTACCCTCCAATAGCTTCTAGCATCAAGCCTTACTAAAATGTTAATTAAATGTTGCTCAGCAAACTAAAAATAGGTTTTTTGGAAAGATAGAAGTAATCGGGGTTTGAACCACATATTGGGCTTCCATGCTGCTGCTCTGACCATTGAGCTTCGCATCAGCATGCAGGTATGACCCTAAATTATTCAACCGACTCCCATTTTTCCTATAAACTTCAAAGCGTCCGCAGGTTTATTTTGAGAATATCATACCCCAATGGCATGTTAGGCAAAACCGTACATCTGTTTACGGCATCTTTTGTTATCGCCTCAGTTCTTATCGTTAAACATGGCACCTCCGTCTTTTTCCCCCCTACATTCATAGCTTCCAACATATGACGTAATCGTGTGATTAAGGGCCCTAAGCCGCAAAGCGTAATAGAGATATATTTGCACTAGACGAGTGAAATAATTACGGCTGAGCGATGACAATTGAGGCTGAAACATCAATATTCCTAAACTCCAAAGAATCCTTTAGGTTTGGAAAGGCACAGTCAGCCTGAAAAATACAATGCCAGCAGGGATTTGTACCATCTGCCTGCCACAAGAAGGCAAGGCAGAGGAATGTACAACGTGATCACTTTCTCTGTGTTTATGCTCACCTTCCGGAAATGATATGGACGCTAGAACCATCTATAATACCCAGTGTTGTCACATAACTCATCCATACATAATACCTATCACTGCAGTTACTGAAACGAGCATTAGATCTGGCAGCATGGGTGACTCAAATGCACTCTCAAGTATTCATTTCGTAGTAAACAGATCCACTACCAGAGCAGATAAACAGTTCACACCCTCTCCCTCTTCATGCCCCACTTATCTTGTGGTGGGCGGCAGCACCATGGGTCTCCCAGTCTCCGTTCGCTTGCTCTAGCCACTGAGCTACCATTGCAACCTGCTAGCACGACAAATTCTTCAACTGACTGGCACTTTTTCCCGGTAAACCACCAGCAGTATGCGCGCCTCGTTAGCGTAGATGGTAGCGTGCCTGCCTCATGTTCAAGAGGTCCCAGTTCGAATCTCGGTCAGGATGAGTCTGGATAAGGTTTTTACCGGGTTTTTGCGTTATCCTTAAAGACGAATGTTGGATAGCTCTAAGCTTCATGGACCCTGGACACATTTGAGAATCACTTCACCCATTTCATTCACAGTCCGATATGACTTAACGTTGGAGGACGTAAAATTTAAAAAAATCAGTATACACGTATGAGACACTATCTTAATAGCGACTTATAACGTGTAAGTATTTTAAGTCCAGGGCTCTATAGGCCAGGCGGTACTTTTAGGTCAATTGATGCAACTTAATTCTTTCACACAAGCCGTATGTAGGGCATGGTTTGTTTTACTAGTGGTTTATCGGGAAAAAATGCGAGTCAGTTGTAGAACTTCATGTCGTGCTGGCACGTTACCATGGTATCTCAGTGGTTAGAGCAACCGGTCGGAGATCAGGAGATCCGTGGTTCAAATCCCGGCTGTGCCATTGAAATTTGTTGTACGTTTCCAAACCTTGTCCTACACACTGCTAGTATAAAATAACAAATTAAACTCCAACCCTTTAGGTTGGCATCACTATGCCCAATTTACTCAGTGATCACAGAATTACCATGTTTCTTTACTTATCTGTAACAGAATAATATACTCCGATTACCTTAAAAGGTTGGGTGGGTTACGGGCTTTCAAAGTGGGAACAATCTATTCCACCCATCAGTTTCATGTAAACCATTTTAATGTACGTCGCAATAATATCTTATCCGCGACTTATAAATTCCTAACCAGTTTAAATGTTGGTCTTTTGGTTAACTATTTTTAGGTCACTAAGTGTAATTGTTCTACCACACTTATCCTGTGCAGGGTACATTTGCAACGGTAGTATTTACGAGTATGTAGTGTCAGGCGTGTTCGTAGATCTAGCCGTTTAGTATCCATGAAGTTCGCGCTATGTTATCACAAATGCTGCTAGTTTATAATTACGTCAGTTTTATAAGCACAGAAAGTGTGGAGAAATGAAATTGAAATTAATATAGAAAGCGATGGCCTGGAATATTGCGTTATTAAAATAATGAAGTTGACCCCGGAAGTGCAAGCTGAAGTAGCACCACAGAATCTAATTAAACTGAAGCTGGCCAAATGACAGCTGCAAGGTGCTGCAGTTATGGTGTACTGCCGTTAGGAACTCAGCAAAACATAATATTCAACAACTATAAAAAGAGCAATTACATGTTAATGGTGTGTTAAATTCTTAAATAGATTTTATATAAATTTTGATGACACAGTTTAAAACTGTTATTTAATTAATAATTGATTTTAATTAGTGCTGCGTGATTTAATCGATTAATCGATGGATTAAAATTAATCGATTACAATAAATATTAATCAAAGGTCTTTTAGTCAAATTTGGCCCTCTTTGTTTTGATGTATTGCTTTCAACCTAAACAGACTTTCCAACACATCAAGCTTTCACTAGACACGTAATGTTCCTTGAACTTTGAGATAAAGATAGCTAAAAGAAATCACTCTGAACCACGAGAGAGTCTAAACACTTCTGTTGTGAAATATTCTAAGAGGTAAATAGCAACATACAGATGCTGATATAGAGGTTTCTTTCCTTACAGCTTGTGTGTGACAACATATCGTATACACTGATTATTTATCGCTTGCTAGCATAAACTGTACTGTACAACCTTGAACCGAACACTTCGCTTACGCAGCTATGGTAACAATAGCGAAGGAGACAGAGGACGGCCGACCCAAGGGGCCATGACAGTACAGAGGGCAGGGTCCCTACAGTTTACTTGGATAGAGACGTCCCCCGACAGGCCAGGACAACGAACTCTCTCCCCTACAGCGGGACGGCAACGAGCCTAGCAGCCGAGCCCTAAAGATCCGTGGCAGGCCATCCGAGCCCCAAAGGTCCCTGGTTGGCGGTCCCGAAATGGTCCCAGCAGAGGAGCTGAGGCCGGCAACCGACCTACTGGAGGAGGAATAGTTTTCAGTTCCTCAGAGCTTATCATCCTGCCATGCACCGCCGAGACACCCGCCGGCACTTCTACCCTGAAAGAGATCACCAGATGAGAGATTATATGAAATGATAATGGGCATGGAATGGAGGAACAGGAAATTCGGGGGATGTAATTAACCTTCCCAGCATTCGCCTAGCGACACGGAAAACCCCCGAAAAACCCATGGGTCAGGTAGCTCGACCTCGGGAATCGAACCCGGGCCTTCCGAATGCGGGCCTGAGCCAACCCGCTCGGTCTACGGACCCTGGACTCATTTGAACATCATTTCCCTTATCGTCCGACATGACTTAACGTTGGAGTCCTGTAACGCAGTGTCCTGCCCTACTTGGTTTGCCCAGACACAAACTAACCGCAGTGCACGAGTCTTCTTTGCCGTTTAGCAGATGGCATAATTTGCGTATATTCCCGTGGGACTTACGCCAGTAATGCCAACAATGGTAAATCTCAGAACGAGAGATTTTTCTCATTCTCTGTATGCGTACCACTTTTGCTTTTTATTGCCTCGTGTGTTCAGGCGGCCGTGACTCGTCTTCCGTCACGGTCACGTGGCACGGTTATGCTCGGCTGCGCAGGGCATGCTCATGAAAGGTAGCCAGTTCGAACCTCCGTGGGGTCCGGCATCGCCCTCGCTTCTTCGATATCATATATTGCATTTTGGTTTGCGATCGGAAAATCAATGATTTTAAACCTGAAGATTTGTGATGGCGAAAATTAAATATCGGAGGTTCAGTTTTGTTTGTTCGTTTAGGTGAGTTCAGGACTGTCTTTTACACATATATGCCAGTTGAAACATTATCCGGATTCAGTACTTGCACTCTTGTTAAGCAGTACGAGAACAGGAAAAAGCGATCATTCAGGTACCTGGAAACTTGTACCCGATTACACTTGGAACAGTATAGTTGAGTCGAGTACGTGTTAGTCCCTGATTACTTGAATGTGATTAAATAAATAGTTTTGTTAATATAATTAGAATATCCACTTTCTACTTCAAAAACAGTATGAGACATGACAAGATTCGAAGGGGAGACTTTAGCACCTGGACCTGTGGAAGATCCTTTGTACCTCTGTCCCATGAGGAGGGAGGGGTGACCTGAAAGTAAACTGATATAGATGGCAGGATCCCAACAGTTTTCAGATTTAAACTTCCCGATGACAGCATCGGCTCCCCTGTAGGTTTACCATCCTAGAGGCCTGGGACTCAAGAGGTCCTCTCGATCAGGAGAGCATCGTTTTTCGCTACCATGCAACGCCGATACTCCCGTCGACATAATCGTGTAACAGGCAAGCAGACTTAAAAGAGAAGTGAGTAAAGGGGAAGGACAGCATTCGTTTAGCGACTCAGCGAAACTCCGAAACTCCCTTAGGGTTCGGAAGGTCAGCCGCGGCGATCAAACCCAAGACATCCGAGTGCGATTCATAGTTTCGCCACCTTGCCCGGTAACAGCAAGTATATATAAGAGCAGTTTGATGAGAAATGTCTTCACGACGTTATCAACAATACATAAGTTCATCGTCTTCATAATACGTTCTGCAAATGACATTACGATTACGCTGCCTCTTTAAAAAATGGCAAGGCGTACTTTGTCACGAATGCCTGGAAGCGTGTAGGTTTACCATTCAAATTAACATTCCGGGGGAGTTGAAGGAGGAACCCTTATCTGGTATGTAAAGAGGCGGAGAGCGTTCACGAGATGCCCCGGGTGAGCCCATTCTCGACATTGCACTTTTCATTTGTTTCACGTAAGTTTCTAAAAGACGTTCTTAAGCTTCGTTTTATTTTCTTTCAGTTGAACTCAAGTTATATTATAAACACTCGGGACAGAATTAAGCCTAATGTTCAGTTGCAATGAAGTAATAGAGTGCCTCAGTTATGTTAAGAGCACAAAAAGGTTTCCCCGAATTTGACGTGTTAATTTTAAAACGATACATGCGTTCTTTTTTTTTTCTTTTTTTTTCTCCAGAGAATATGAAGCATGATTAACCATGAAGTGAAAATGTCAGATTTTACACGACTCCTTTAATCGCCTATTTAATTATTTATTTATTTCTAGTGTTTCCAAAATGTGTTTGTTTCTTATATGTACATTAAGGCGTATTTTTTTGGGGGGGGGGGGAATTGATAAATGCAAATGTGAAAGCTAATGATTATAGATACTACCTAGAATTTGAATTATTTATTCCAAAATATTAAAATCTTTGATTGGAAATCAAATGTACTTAAAATGACCAAAGGTTAATTAGAATTAATTGTTCTTTCACACTAGCCGTGTGTAGGACGCACTATGAAAGAGTAGAGCCAGACTGAAAAATGCAATGCCATAGCCGGGATTTGAACCACGGATCTTCTGGTCTCCGTCCAGCTGCTCTAAACCATTGAGCTACTATGGCCAACGTGCCAACATGACATTAAATTCTTCACGAGTCAGTTGGCATTTGAATTGAATTTTTCAGTCTGGCTTTAATCTTTCAAAGGTTAATTGTTTTTAAATACAATTGTTTCATAAATCACATTTTTCTCATTACAAAACTGCAAATAACAATGTTCCGTTTTGCTCCAGATATTTAAAATGAAAAGAATTCAATATATTGGGAATTACAGAAATGATGGCGAACATAGTTTGCCTTGTCACTAAATTTTAAACAAGAACAGCAACAGCTTGATGCTTTTCAGTTTTTATTTTATTTTTTATCAATCTATCATTTGTTGTAATACAGACTCTGGATTGGTGTTGCACAAGAATAACCATTTAATAGAAGTAAAGGGTTTCAGAGTAATACACATTGTAGGCAAATTACTTTTTACACAAATGCAAACTTCAGTGTTTGCAAATTGCATCCTTCCACAAGGTATACATATGTACATCACATTCTTGGGCTGCTTCTGGTATCATGGAGTCTAAGATGTTTCCCTTATCCTTGCTGAACCATGTTTTATAAGTAAGTAGTGGCTGGACTTCCAAAATAAATACTCCGTAATTCTTTCTAGATTTTCATGGGCTATCTTTCGCTGAGTTGCTATTTTGAAAAGTAATTTAAATTGTGATGCCATTTTAGTTAATTGGTGGAAATTAATTATTTCTTCGCACTAGCTGTATATAGGCTAAGGTTTTTGATAGATAGAGTCAACATGAAAAATTCAATGCCATGGCCGGGATTTGAACCACTGTTATACTCCATTTGACTCGTATATTTCCCCGGTAGATCACTAGGGGCTCTAGCATCTGAGATACACTGTTTGTGGCGACTTACTAACGTAAGTACTTGTGTCCCAGGCTTCATCATTTAACTCTTATTATTTTAGTTAATTGATGGAAATTATTTATTCACACCAGCCGTATATAGGCTAAGGTTTTTGATAGATAGATTCAACATGAAAAATTCAACGCCACGGCCGGATTTGAACCACAATGGGTTACAGCGACTGGATGGAAACCAGGAGATCCGTGATTCAAATCCCGGCCATGGCATTGAATTTTTCATGTTGACTCTCTCTCTCTCTCTCTCTCTCTCTCTCTCTCTCTATATATATATATATATATATATATATATATATTGTGAGGTCATATTTAAATGCATTCCCAAATAAATTTATCTATCAGTGTCGGATGGTTTTAAAGGAAAGAGCTAAATAACTACTCTGTGTTAAGTTTCGTAGCTAGTAAGTGTGAAAGGTCAAATCTAGGTACAACAACGCTGATGTGGCAACACTGGTAATCAAGTACAATCACAAATTAGCGGGAACTAAACGCCGTTTTGCTTTTTATTTCGAGTAGGAAGCATTCAATCATTATTTTAAACTGTACGAAACAATGTCTCACAGTATATAATTTAAAGACCTTAAATACTGTCACCGTAACCCAATAGCTGTAGTAAGAAATGCCCTTTGCCAAAATTATTTCTGGCCATTAATAAGACTGATACGATCCTACATTTAAGCATTTATGGAGTTGAGAACTTCTTCTAACAGACTATTCCTGTATTCAGAAGCATTGGAAATGTTTTTGGGAAAGGAAAAATTGTTTTTCCACAATGTGGCAGCCAGCTTCCTTTTATATGTAAATCAATGTAAATAAATATTTAAGTGCAATTGAAATCAAGCATCATTATTGCATTCAACTAAAGAAGAGCTTGCCACTGTTGGTATTATCAGCACTAGTCTGTAAATGATGAGCATTGCAGGCAAAATATTGAAGTTGTGAATCATGCGATTCCCCAAATTTCCACCCTTCCTTGACTGGTGATTCTGCAACGCTTGCGCTAAATTTGTGCAACGCCACGTGACTGTCGAAATGATGACATAACACGTTGAATGCACGTGGTTCTGTGTCGAAGGAAAGCGAAACATGCCGGCAACCTGCTGGCCAAAAACAGAAGAGGTCATTGGCAAGCGTGGAAAATACAGCGTTGTCATGTGTACCTGCGCGCAGATCAGTGACGTCATCGATACGCTTCGCTGCTGTTACTGTCGACCTGGAGTTCGACCACATTTTTGGCATGTCTTGTCTCCCTCCTTACACCCATGGTTGGCACACGCACACTTCTGCATGAATAGTTGTAAGAAAGCTACATGAATTTTGAGAAATGTGTTCCTAGCAAATCAGGATTGGTTATGGAGATGCCCATGGAAATACAGGTGCTCAGAAATTATTATCCGATCTATAATCTATCTCAAAAATATTAATCAAGACATGTGTATGACTTACAGAGAGAGATCGTTTTAATAATTGGCCTCAGTTCCACAAAAACTGACTTATGCAAGAGTTTTTGTTTCTTAACTACTTTTGCTGCGCTATATTCTCAAATATTTCCGCTTAAATTGGTTTCTTAGGTCTCTCATTTTCTGTTGAAAATATCGATATAGAATTGCCTTCAGCCCAATTGATGTAAAAATAAAACAAAATACAATTCTGATGCATTACCAATAAAAGAAGAAAAGTACACCAAAATTCCCAATATTGAAACATTTTCTAGATTGGTTTTACTTGCAGAGGTTTTTGCTTGACTTATCTCTTAATTTTTTTGTCGTTAGGCGAACATTTATTATTTTAAAACTTATACAGATTGTATTAATACGTTATAAAGGCATTAAGGAATCAAATCTGAAACTGCTATAAAAATATCACATGCTCGCCCCAAAGCTCAGTCCGTCGAGCTCCTGCCTGCCATGCGAGGGGTCCCGGGTTCGACTCCCGGCTGGGGGTGGGATGTTTCTCCAACCAAGATGATTCCTCATTTTCCCCAGAGTCTGGAAGTATGAATGAGAGTGCCAATGTGTGCGTGTGCATGATCTACTGATTAAAAACAGAAATCCAAAGTACCTCCAACCCAATGTCTACGAGATAACACCATCTCGATTATGTTCCAAAAGAGAACGGCCGCCGATAGCAGTAAAAGTCAATAAAAAAGAATATCACAAGATTTTTGCGTAATTTTTTTCAGTGGTGGTTGTAAGTTGTGCTTGTAGTACCGATCACCAATTTGTTAGCCGACGTAACAAGATATGTAAGACGGACAATTCGGTAAGGTTACCATGAGGGATGGATGACAGTAGGCCATTGGCCGCCCGGCAGGTGTCGGTTACTAACCCAGTGACACCTCGACCGGTCTGACAAGCCGGGCCACACCTCAACCTGCCTCCGATTTGTTTATTTACCGTCTATTGGCCCGAACAAACGAATCCTCTAGGAAACACCGTGCTGCTTATTCAAGGTATAGGAAGTGACATGGTGACCATTATAATCTGTCTCACTAGTTGTAAACTAACGGCAGGCAAGAAAGATCTGTGTGCAGGTGCATCTGACTGAATAGCATAATTAAGAAAACTCACTTGGTTTTATTTAAGTTCAGTATCTGTCAAGGATACTATATGAAGCTTTTTTTTAAAGGTAACCTTTAGACGTAAAACGTAAACATTTTAAATGTTTACAAAAAAGTACAGTATGTTTAATATATTCTAATCACAAATGAAAGATATGTTTTGAATTTTTTAGGAATACCTCTAAAGAACTCTTTCTTCTAAATGACTTCTGTATAACTGGAAATGACCAGAGGGAGGGAGGGAGGGAGGGAGAGAATCTTACTACACAAGAAAATGCAGATTTCGATCAAGAGCACCCCCTTTTTAAATTCAACCGTTTCCGAATTATTCCTTGTTATTAGTTTCACTTTTAAAATACTTTCTTTTCCTTAAACGATTATTCGATTTTTATCTCGTTAAAAAACCAGGCCTATCCCTTAAAGCTTACTGTATCTACAAGAAAATATACAATAAATACGTTTTGCAGATGTTTCTTTCAATTAGTATGACATAGAAAAAAAACCTTGTAAAACCAAAAGAAAAAGAACAAACGTACTAGCCTTAGAAAATACTACTCATATATTAAACTTAAATTTTGTATCTTAACAACCTCCAAATATTCCTTTTTAGGTTAATTTTGTTTAGTATTTTAAGCATTGCACTTTGAAAAAGTGGCTGTTCTTTTGTTTCTTTAGAGTTGAAACAAAATCTGTAGTATAGCAGAATGTATCAATTTGCTCTTTTTAATTAGTTCACCACATGCTTTTGAAAAGTATTTATCATAATTAACAGAAAGTAGGCAGCTTTTATGTGCACACTTTCTAGCATAACTAAAAAACGAGCGATCGATAGAGAAAGCCATGTCATTAAGATCCAAATAAGCGAGCACATATATATATATATATATATATATATATATATATATATATATATATATATATATAGAGGTTCTCGTAAGCTGGTTTTATCGACAACGCAGTCATTTGGTTTTTAAGACTGTGTATTTATTAAACATATTAAAATAATTTAACATATATGTCTCCCACATTTTAAGACATCCTTTTTTTCCAATTTAGTAAAATATTTTCCAAATTCAATGACGTGATGTGCTCATAGAACTCACAATTTTGATATGATTTGGAAATATTCTCTTAAGAATACATTCCAGAGTAAACAAATATAGCCCGCCTAGGTAGCGTAGATGGTAGCATGGCTGCCTCGCGTTCAAGAGGTTCCAAATTCGAACCTCGGTCAGGGTGAGTTACCTGGATAAGGTTTTTACGGGGTTTTCCTTTATCCTTACAGACGAATGTCGGGTAGCTCTAAGCTCCATGGATCCTGGACACATTTGAACATCATTTCGCCCATTTCATTCACCGTCCGATATCACAACGTTGGAGGACGTAAAATTATAAATAAATAAACATAAATATAGCATACAGCAATACATGAAGTGTTTCCCGTTTGAGTTAACATGCATTCTTATTTATTTGTATTCTTCCATTTTTCTGGCCAGAAGTGTACAATTCAAATGAAAAAAATCTACTTTTCTTACTGGGTATGATCCAGCAAAATGTTTTGTCTCTATGCATTATTAAAATGCTTACAAAAGATGTATCTTTTGGTATGCAAAGAGTGACAATAATGAAGATTCGCCGCCTCTGTAGCATAGATGGTAGCGTGTCTGCTTCACATTCAAGAGGCCCCGTGTTCAAATCTTGTTCAGAGTGAGTTATCTGATAAGGTTTTTTTTTCGTTGTATTGAAAAATAAACGTCAGGTAAATATAATCTGTATGAGCCCCAGACTCACTCTAGTATCATTTCGCCCATTTCATCCATCATCATCATAAAGTACATAATTAAAGAAAGAAAATGGTAAAAAATCATCTCGTTTGGGGTTGATGGTCATATCTAGTACATCAAAACACTTCGTTTAGCAGTGACAGCTTTTCTGTTAAGCTTGGTACTGCTAAACAGATTTCTCTACTTTATTTATTTCATTATTTTCTAGCTATTCAGTTTATTTTCTTACTCGCCTATCTTTGTATATCTTTTCTTTTCTTTTCTTTTCCACCTTCAGCTGAGAGATCAGAATTGTATTGCTGTGCTGATATAGACATGAAGCGTATGAAAGTAGCGCAGTAAAAAGTGATCAAGTGGGAAATTCACTTGCTTGACAGTGATAGTGAGTGTGTTGGGTAACCTAGATGACTAGGAGTCAAGGTGAACGATGGCGTGACGTGGGCTTCTGCGGTGTGTTGACCCCCATACCGCCTTATGTAACGTCGCCAGGGTGTTGCCCTCCAAACTGCACTACTCTGTAGAATTGCGCACAGAAAACGTATCTCAGCGTCGATTTGGATCACTAGACGAGGATTTAAGTCCTTCTAGTGGTTGTTTGGGGCATAAGTTCCATAAAACCTTCGTATGCCTTTGTAATTTCAGTTTCTGACAACTGTAGTTTGTTAATTTGCTTCCCTTAAATAATGAAGTTATCTTAAGGAGGAAGGTGTGCTTAAAACTTTCAGAAATCTATTTTTAAAAATAATGTACTTGGATGTAGCAAATGTTTAAATGTTTTTTGCAAAAATAATTCTTTAAATATCACCATTAGCTTGAAAGTAGTGAATTAAAAGGTGAGATGTTGCATCGTTCTGTGTTTAGATAGAAGGTACTCACGATTTAACACCTACGTTTTAAAACACACTTCCCTCTCACTTTCCCCTGACTATTTAAAATCTATGCAAGAGATTTAATAGAAATATTTTGCACATATTAATCTAGGGAACTGTACTCATCCTGTTTGATACCTTTTGTGGAAAATATAAAAATCTTAGTGCTGCTCATTTCCTTTAAAATAAAAGGCATATAACTGAAATATCTTTAAAATAGTTAGCATATTAAAGATAATATTGGTTCCAGCATAGCAAGGTCTACTAAATTGAAATTAGATTTATCGTACATGTAAAAAGTATTAGATGTGATTTATGACTTTATTAGTAGTTTTGTATGGTTGATCCATACAGAGGAATTACTGAAAATCACTCATTTTTATACCTGCCCTTTAACCATTGTATTAATAATTATATTCTTGGATAGACAGTGCCAGACTGAAAAATTCAATGCCATGGCCGGGATTTGAACCACAGATCTCTCTCTGTCTCCATCCGTTCGCTTTTAATCATTGAGCTACCAAGGCCAACGTGCCTGCCTCGGTAGCGTACATGGTAGCGTGACTGCCTCACGTTCAACAGGTCTCGAGTTCGAATCTAGATCAGGGTGAGCTACCTGGATAAGGTTTTTCCGGGGTTTTCCCTTATCCTTAAAGACTAATGTCGGGTAGCTCTAAGCTCCATGGACCCTGGACACATTTGAGCATCATTTCACCCATTTCATTCACCGTTCGATATGACATAACGTTAAGAGGACGTAATATTAAAAAAAAAAGGAACAACGTGCCATAATGGCATTAAATTCTCCAACTGACTCATGTGTTTCCCTGTAAACCATTAGGGGCTCTCATACAATGTTTGATGGCATATTGGCCATGGTAGCTCAATGGTTAAGAGCGACCGGACGGACACCTGGAGTTCTGTGGTTCAAATTCCAGCCATGGCATTGAATTTTTCAGTCTGGCTCTACCTATTCAAATCTTAGCCTACACACGGCTAGTGTGGAAAAACGATTAAATTATATTCTTGTCTGCGTGTACGTGGTTTGGCAGCATGCAAACAAACCCTGTTTCGAGTACTGACCGGACGAAAGCTTTTCAATAGTAGACGCTATTGGGCTCAAAACCAAGGGTAGAAGTGTCATTTCAGTTCATTGTGATAGACAGTGGAACACCATTGCAATGTCACCTTATGAATTTCTCCTTGGACAGGTCAGTTACCATCGGCGGCCTAGCCTAAGTAGGTGGGACTAGCGTTCAATGTCGAACACTTATTGTATTAGTTCTAATTGAGTACTTTTATGAAAATTCTCTTTTAACACTTAGAAGTTGTAACAAGTCATACTGCTTTCTTAATTCATACAGTGCTTATCTTATTCAGTCATCTGCGTGTTAATGAAATACGTCCGAAGTCACTCGTATTCCCGGATAGGTTAGTATTTCCCCTTCGCAAAAGTTAGATGGTTAGTGTGGATATTAATGCACTAAATACATACACAGTAAGCAGTAAAAGGTCATTAAATATTCAAAATTGAATAATAGATATTAACATACAAGTTTGCAATAGTCTTATTTAATCCTTCAGGTATTTATAGGTATACTTATTGATACTCATATGCAATATAATCGATTTTATAACTAAATTTTCCCGTTTGAATCTCTTCCCATTTTGTGTTAAAATTTGCGATTCAGTGCAGGCAGCATATAAGTGGAACACTTTCGGTGCAAGAAGCCATTTCACCTCTAGTTGACTGGTTTGGTCGGCACTCAACTAATTGATTATCATTTTGCAGGATTACGACCATAATACCGTTTCTGAAAGCTGACAGTGACATATTTCATTTTTGCCTAAGCATTTGTAGTATCCACTATCATCGAAAAAATAGTATGCGTTATCTGCTTTGCAGAAACATGGATTCTGCAAAGATGCATTTACGGCCCTCGTATTGGGTACATAACATATTTTGTTACTTGTTGGTGTTAATTTGCAGATTCAACATTGCAAATTGTTAAGCTCTTTACTGGCAAAGAAGGATTCAGCAGTTCATTGCCAGTGCAAATACCACCTTCGTGGCTTTAATTTTTGGTAACATTATACAATTACAATGTTGCACTTCAGGAAGTAAAACTTCAGTGGGTTAGTGTGACTTCCAGTACCTTTGAATAACTCTCTAGAAGTCAGAATAGTAGCGTTGTCGATGCAATAAACGTTAATTTCTTTAATAGGTCTTTTTAAATATCACCTGCATTGTTATACAAAAATGTTGTAATCTACAATTAATAAACTCTAAGAATGAAATTTAAAAGCTGGTTAAAAGTAAAAGATTCAAATAAAAGGGCAAAGAGGGAATAAATCCGACTAAATTGACATTTATATTAAAATCACTTCTAATTTGCTTACAGCCTTTGGATATCCTTTCCCCCCCCCCCCCCAGAATTATGTTTATTTATAAATTTGTTTTTACACCTTAAAATGTTAAGAGTAAACCTTCCTGATAAATTAACACTACTGTTTAATATTTTGTCTCTGTGTCTAATGTGTATAAGCCAACAGCTTTATCATGAAGACTTTGGTTTCGAAGAGTGTTTTCTATGTTTGCTTCGTTATCTTCCTTGCTGTAGAAAAGACAAGGTCGTTCTTTATTCTCATTCCAACTTAACTTCGGCGATAGCAAGGAAAATTAAATTAAAAAACATTGACCTGACTACACCAGTAGACGTCACTTAAACGAAACGAATGGTGGGTTTTAATTATGAAAAAAGACAGTCTACTTGAAAAGTTCATACTTTAAACGCAGTTGTAGATAACTTCCAAAGTTTTTCCAGCTTATTTCTGCTTCTTACTGAACATTTTACCTGCAGCAAGCAGTTCGTAAAAGGGAAATGGTGCTATTAACCTAAATTGATAAAGAAATGTCCATCTTTAGCATGTCCAGAAGGCACTGCAAAGCGAGTATGCAAATCAGTGCACGGATTTATGTCTATTTTCATAAATGCGCCCGTAGGAGTGTCGCCCAATATGGTTCTTTTTATCTCAGAGCGCTCCACTTAATCGCCCATTTCTGTGAAGGAAATATCCGTGATAAATAAAAAGTACACGTAGCTTTTATTATGCATACAAAGGGGGGGGGGTGGAAATATAGAAATTCTTGCACTTTAGTGTCTTCATGGTGCAATCAAGACAACGGGCGTTCACAAAATGAATACAAAGTAAAAATAGTTCACACGAACCAACCGCAAGGCAGTTTTAATTAAAGTATATTTGTGGTCAATTGAAGAATAACATTGCTAAATTATTGTTTATATGACATGAAATAGGAAACAGTTCTCTGCACTCTTATTGTAAAATAAATGCAAGAGGTTTCACATTAATAGATATTAACTATAGCCGATCAAGTCTTAGAACCGAACTTATTGTAAATAAAACATTTCTCCGTTTCGTATCAGCTGTGAGAAACAAACGTCACGTAGACTAATGTATCATGTATGTGTAGTCTGCCCACCACAAGAAGGCAAGCGGGGAATGAAAGCGAGAGGAGGTCGAACTGTGTCAACTACACTAACTACGATCTGTTTACTACGAAATGAGTGTATGAGAGTGCATATGGGTCACCCATGCTGTCAGATCTAATGCTCGTTTCAGTAACTGCAGTGAGGTATTGTGCATAGGTGAGCTATGAGAAAACACTGTGTATTTCACATGAACCTACCATCCGAAAGACACACATGAACAGCAAAAGTGATTACGTTACACATTCCTCTGCCTTGCCTTCTTGTGGTGGGCAGACAGTAATGCGGTACAATATACCACAGCAAAGAATGTCTCCGCGGCCTGAGACGTAGGGGGTTGGAGAAGGTTCCCACACCCTCCCTGAACAGGTTTATGACACCCCATGTCAGTTTAAAAACCTTCTGACGTCTTCAACTTTTGTAAATAAATCTTCTCGGTTTTACTGTACAGATTAAACTGGGCGCATATTTTTTAATGATTCTACTCCTTGTGTAGCATGCGTTCTCTGTCACGCACATTCGCTGTCCTTATCCCACTGTGTAAGGGTGGTACTGGGTGGCACAATCCTCTCAGGGACTTACTTTTCGTTGTAGTCTTACTAAACTGGGCACATTTCCTCCCTAATTCTGTGTTGCATCTGCTTCTTTTCTCTATATTTACAGTGATCCAGTTTCCGAGCCTGTTCTTTACGCACACCTCTCTGGTGTAATGTTATTTACGACAGCTGGTATATCCTTCACTAATTTGCAAAGATATTCGACACAATTATTTGCTTCTCTCCACTTTTAACGGCTTACCTTCAGCTTTATTGTCAGTCGCCAAGCTAAACAGCATTGTTAGAAGCGGCACGTTTATCACCTTAACTGACTGCTCATCATTAAGGGAGATGAACGTCAGAGGATAGAATTAAACTGGAATAACCTTCTTTTATTTTACTTTTCGTATGATTCATACTTACACCAAGTTGTACTCGAAAAGTAAAACAAATACAGTGACAGTTATAGTCTATTTGAACCTCAGCAGCATGGTAGTGGAGTTTTAGAAGAGGCAGACCACCAACAATTGTGCATGTAGCAAGGGCAGGACACGTGGCTCGCACATAGGGGTATTGTTGAAGGACATCCGTTGATGGTGGATAGCTAATGGCATTGTCGTGTTTGCTCCTGCTGCGCGAGACAGGAAAACACGTCATGTGGTAAGCCTGATCGCAGTTGTATTTGCACACAAATAGTTCCGCGAGGGTTGTATGAATATTTACATTGCAATTTTTACTTTCTTTACTGTTTACTCATAGTACGCAGAGAAAGTATTGAATTCCACCCAAATATTCAAGATTTCTCTGGGAATACACGCCTTGAAGCTACCTGTTGTGTGAGTGAGTGAGAACAGCGTAACTCAAAAAACAAACGAAATGGACAAAACTTTGCTGCACAAGACATGCACGTAGATATCCCTATTGTGGTATTAATTATTTCCGAGATATTCGTTGTCATTGATTTAATAATATTTTTTCCTAACGTTTATTTCAATGAATAAAAGGTCGACAGAAAAATAAGCTTTTATAGAGCTGATGAAGTAAGTCATGTGAACTATACATATATTTTCTATTACCCTTTAGAAAATGAAGAAATGAGTTTTTAAAACTCTCGGATTTTATAACAGAAGATATGAGAAGGTGTTTCTGACAGGCCTTGTTTATATTTGAATTTAAAATCCATGTTCTCTTCGCTGTTCTTTAATGGAAAACATACAAAGGTTGATACAATCGTCTAGCATAATTAGAAAACAAGTAAACAGTTTACAAACTCTGTAGTTAATATTACCAGGATGAATTGATAAGGTGACATTATTGACTCTGCAAATAATGAAACAACTATTTCGAAGTAAGAACTTCAGTAAAATTGAATGAATGTGGTAAAGTAGATAATGGAAATTTAATCCTCCAAAGGCGATTTTTCAAACCAAATATAGTCGAAATAACAAAGAAACTCGGGATATTTATTCTTAAATTGACGTTTCATTGCCCATTAGGCTTACTTTTGCTTACAAAAGGAAATCGTAGATGTTTTCTCTTTGTACAGTTTTACAGATTTATTATTCTGAGTTGGATATTCAAAAAGCCAAAAAATTCGGTCTCCATTGCAGCTTCGCAAAATGAGATCACGCATTTATGTGCATCATGACCCTGCCTTTAAAAACGTCCGAAAGTTACCTATAGGCTCATAATTTTCACAAAATTTTCTTCTACAGTCAATTACAGTATCTCATCCACTACTAAAATGTAAGGCAAAGTAATTATTTCAATTAAATCAGATTTATTGTTGCTGGTTGGGAACGTGATGGCAGCAGTCGTGGAGGTATATAAATAAACTGGACTTGATGGCAGATAGCCTAAGTGTAAATTGAATGTGCACGACAAAGGAAGAAATATTTATTCCTTAACGTTCTAATGAGTACACTGAGTTCGTCTCTAACAAATGTTAATTAGCATTCAGAATAAAAAGATCGTAGCAATGGATTAAAATGTTTTAATTCTCTACCAAGGTTAAAAATAGTACTTACAACGATGAAATAAACTGCATTCCATATGAAAACGAATAAAATATAAAACAATTGGTAGCCTGTGGAATCTACAACAGATGAATGCATCACAGCTAATATCATAGGTGGCATATTTATGTAGTCTCTAGAAGGCACGGGTGGTGTTGTGGTTCGGTTGCTATAGATACCGCTGGTTGGTGAAGCTTGTCCTTGACCATCTTAGTCTTGTTCGAAAATATCAAAAGTCAAGTGTGCGAAAGCAAGAGAAAGGTTGCGGAGTTCCCCAGACATCCGCCTTTTGACATACAAAAACGGCGTTCAACATGGCTTGGAAGAGAGCGCTTTTTTATTCCTATTTTTATTTGTCCAAGAGGAAAGATAAAAATCAGATTTAACCGAGAAACATTCTTGTGGCTTCTTCGTAGCTGAACTACCTACACATAAAAGAAGCAGTGCAGCAGAAAATCTGAGTGAGACCTTTCAAGTGAGGGTAAACTCCAATAATTTGATATTACTTTTAAGAATATTCCCTCATAGGGCGTGGTTAAGACACTGATAATTCCTTAGGATAGATATCATTTGTCATTTCATTTTATATTAATTTAATATTCGTTTTAAACTACTTCTTAATATTATCCATGAGAAACTGTAATTGATTTAAATCTCTTGTTTTAAAGGCTTGTTTACAATAACCGAAGAACGGGAAGCAAACCACTTATAAATTTGGTTCACACTATCACAACGAAAACGCGAATACACCTCGATCTTATCGATAGCAAAAAGGAAATAGGATTTTGTGCATTGGGGCATCATTTTACGTAACTGATCACTTATTTTTTCACCTGCTTCCAATGCTGTCCAATTATTCGATACGTAAATAGTGCAAATCATAACTGTTTCCGGGTCCTTGAGTCGTAGCACGTTTAATATATTTATTACTAGCGTACGTAAAGTTGTTCATTGTTCTTTGTTAACCCCTTTGGGATATTGTTGTTTTTGTAGGTTTTTTCTATTGGTGTTTAGGCATTACCCTTTTGACTGCAAGCGAACCTTACGCTGGAAGTAAGTGGATGTGAGGGAGTCAGAATCTGTGGTGAGGACATGCATACATTAGGATTTCTTCCAATTTCATTTCGCCATCTTGCGGCTAGAGAGAGCTCTAGTATGTAGCTTTGAAAAATTTCTGCAATGAAGAGTCTAATATGCACAATATGAATCTAATGCGATGCCTTGGAAAGTTAACGAGAGGGCTAAAGGTTAACAAAATGGCCTTTCCCGTTCTGGAGGTTCCCCATTAATTCTAAACGCTGAAATAATGTTCATTAACTTTATCGTTCATTTCTGATCTCGGTTATTGTGAATCAGTTTAATATATTTCTACTTTTCGTTTGAATTAACGGCGTACAGCACAATACGATAGGTTTCGTTCTTACTCTGGCGTTGAAATCTCCAGCAAAAATCGTACAGACGACTGCAGAAAGGTTTCCATTACTACGCGTAGCGTTTAAACGATGATAAAAACATTGTGTTTTATTGCTGAACCAAGCTCTCTTTTGCTTTATACACTTCAAACATCATAAAATGTTCATTTTGAAAGAGCATAGAGCTTAATACTCTCATTTTGTGAGATAATATATTTCTACCAAATACGTTTAGTTTCTGAGTAATGTGAATGATAAATAGTAATAAATACTACTACTACTACTACTACTACTACTACTAATAATAATAATAATAATAATAATAATAATAATAAAAGTAAATCAATGAACCATAAACGTATGAGATTTTTTGCTTTGTGCGAAATCATTAAGTTCCACAGCAGAGTTGAGATGTTTAGCTGGAAATTACATCAGCTTGATGTTCCTAGAATAGAATTATATGTTGATTTGTGTGATGGTGCTCTTGAAAGTTTGAGACTGATCAGGAACTTCTGAATCGAAATAAGTTGTACTGTCCTAAATTGCACACTCTCTAAGAATACACAGCTGTGAATTTTAGCTTACGAAACTACGGTATGGTATAAAAGTAAACAAAAGTGTACATGAAGATGCATTTATGACGATTCAAACATGTAATGAGGGGAAAAAATGAAAGTGGGGGGATTGGGGAGTTAAAGGAGATGTAGAAAAAAGTGAAAAGATTGCATTTTGGTCTGCACCAAAGATTATTCTGCTATTTGTAAACTTAGGCAATAAGAACAGTAGTTTGTGAGCTGCAATCCACTCTGGAATTGATACTGCACTTTATAAAATGCGACTTCAGAAATACAAAAGCATCACAAATTACAAAATATTATATCAGTTTTACTTTATAATGCTTGCCGAAGTACTTCACAACCTAAGAGTCAATACACATTGTTTCTTCCTTGTTTCAGGTGAGTACACAGTTAACTTCTCCGTGCAGAGCTCAGTTGGTGAGTACAGGTTTGAAAAATACTTTCATTTTGAACTTGTTAAAACTCTACCAGAGCTTTGTGCAATTCCCGCATAACAAGTCAGGTTTTAGTACATGACCAAGGACAGGCATACGACAGCCTGGAAGAAGTTCCAAATAAGGGATAATACCGCTTTGATGTCAAGAAATGGTTGTGTGTAAGTAATTTAGAGGGGTATATCGTATGGGGAAAAATAAGTAGGCGTTTTTAGCTTAGTTTTTTCCACTACCAGATGGAATACAATAAATCAGAAATATATAGTTCGTCAATGTGACAGAACAAATACTAGAATACACTGGCAGCTGTAGAATTACAATGCGTTATAAGTACCTTCTCGATAATTTCTGATGGCTGCCTCTGCGATCTTGTGGTTAACTTGCTAAGTTCTAAAAGCAGATCGCCAGGTTTGCTTTCTGGCTGAGGGGAAACTTCTCTTAAACTAGGACTACTCCGACAGGGGAAGGTATATTCGGTGTAAACTTAAATAAAACGGTAAGATTAGAATTAAATGAGAAGCAAGCGAACATGAATCTGACAGTAAATGTCTGCAAAACCATAGTCACTGATGTAACCTTGGAAGTTGGCGACATACAAGCTCACGTTTGATGGGGGTGGTGGAGAACTGGACTTTCAATTCTTCCTGAAAAATGGAAGACAAAAATTTCTCAAATATTAAGAGAAATCCTACTTTATAAAACTAATAGTTGTGATTTTTACAAATTAATGAAGTAATACGAAGATTTAAAAGAATATGAAAATTATACCAACGTATTATAAAGTATGCATATTTTCACTTGCTAATTTAATTATGTAAAGTATAAAAAATAATCAGCAGCCTTGGTTTAAAATATGAAAGTTCAGTATATCTCTGTTCAGAATTGAGAATGTATTTACTTAAAAACTTCTCAAGGCGCAGTATCCTTTAAGAAAAACGTGTCCAAGCAAAAGAGTTAGTATATTATATACTAACCGTGCATTGCTTGTCTAGTGCAAAGAGGTGTTGGTACATATTCGGAGATTAGCTTGGCGCGAAATCATGCTCATTATGTAAATGCGGGAGCTATAGTTCTAGTTCTTACGTTTACATTAACATTTCAACATCAGCATGAAGTTACGTTTAAATTACTCAATCTTGCATTACTTGGTATAATTTCTTGAGATGAGGTATTGCCCAAACGCGTTTATAAGGCTCATACAGTCACGCTTCTTCCTTCTTTGGCACATTTTCGCTGACTTTGTAGTTACTATGGAAAACTCAGCTTAGAGATAGCAACAATGCCAGCTTCAGTAATTTGTTTCTCATAAGCATTCTAAGGTGCTGTTTGGTATTACTTCTGCGATGAAGAGAAATTTAGACATCAATGATGTCACTGGTGCTAAACAGTAGGCTTGAGTGCCTACCCTAATAGGCACTGACCTTTTATATGGAAGAATGCTTGACGAGGCATTAAAGCCCTTGTGTTTTTGACGCTAGGACACCTCCGGGCAGAATTCCTCGAAAATCTCATATAATTTGTTCCACCGAATGGACTTCATCCCCAAACATGGCAGTTGATTACTCGATAAACCATGCGCGAAGCTTGTTTTCGGTTCCTTGGTTCAAAACCCTCCCCTGCTGTTCTGTTTGAGCGGAAATTTAGTAGCCGCAGGGGCTTTGCGCGCTTACGCCAAACGGTAACGAACCGAGAACTTTTGTTCAAAGAGCTAATCCAGAATAATGAACTTGTTGCTGGTGAAGGGGTGAAAAATTGTAGCGCAACTCTTGCGCAAAGTTGTATAAGCTTCCGGTGTTCTACTGATATAAGCAAATGCAAATTTAAAAGCAGCATATTCCTATAAGAACAGATTAAACGTAAAGTACATTTATTGCAAGTCCAATCGAATGAGGGGTAAGATTCATGAGAGATGTGGTTGGAATTCTCCTGAAAGAGCAGGAAGAGATTAAAATTTTATAAGAAAGGTGGGAGTTTGTTTATGGAAGTTATAGCGGCTATTGAGATATAGGAAGAATTTTAAAAGATTTTCGTGCAAAGGAAAGATTTATAAAAACCAAATCTAAGACTAAATGAGAGATATTTACATAGTAGTATAGTGCTAAGTACCTTGTAGTACGAATGCAGTTATGTAAGATATGTTTTGCAATAAAATTGCCATTGGAAAGTATGGTGATATATTTTACAATTACATTATTCGCATATATTTAGATTATTTTCGTCATAATTTGTATAGTCAAAATAAGACCTGAAGCCTTCCTGCCGACGAATGTCTCAAGTTTTTCTCTGGGAAACAAACCAGGTGAAAAGACGATTAGAAATCGGCTCCCATCATCATGATATTTTAATAAATGTTATAACCACAAATGAATCACTGGATATAACGCAAATATAAAGATACAATACACTATCAATATTCCATTACTAAACAAAAACACTGCTTTCAGTAAATTAAATGCCAGGTCAGGAGATGGCGTGAGTATAGAAAAGTAATTGGGTCAAAGAAACGTAGCTACTTAACTTGATTATCAAGCTGTATAGATCTGTGCTGCTGAAATCTTTTCACCTGGCTTACTTCCCGAGAAGTACTTGAGCATTTGTATAGTCGTTTTAAGATTTCATCATAGCCATGGGATAGAAGACCGCGTGGGCGTGTTACTACAACATTCACTGCAAATGTCTGAGTAGAGAAAGTGTTGTGAAAGCGTGCTAGCATGGCTCCAACGTGCACAGAATAGAGGACTCAGGTCTATATATTCTGTGGGTCCTTATGTTCCTACCAGGTTGCTACACGAGGCCTCGAGTCTCCCATACGTGGAGGACGAAATCAGGCGCCGGGCATCAAAATTGTACGCAAGTTTACCATCTCATAGAAGCGCCCTTGTCAGATCCCTGGGAGATTATGACCCCACTAGACGTCGCTCTAGTCAGCACCGGTTACCCCGCATGGCTTGCGGGCATCCGAGATAACCAAGGAGCTAATCCGAACAGCAGCTAAAGCTGAGCTCCACATAATCCTTCCAAGCTGCTTGGCATCAAAATTATATACCCAAAATTTAAATAAATAAAAACACCAGGGTGCAAGGTGTTGCATCCTGTCCTTCAACCCCCAGGTACTACTAGTAACCTCATAAAAATTCATCATCCTAAAAATCAACATTTCACCCTACAATATCCCGATATTTACCTTACCTGCGGTAAAACCCTTAACGGGTGGGCACGCAGCAAAAACCTTCTGGCTTTATACAGCCAACCAGCACCACATGGCATGGCATGTTGTGAAAGACATATACGCACACTAGTGGTATTATTGGTTTCATGGAGATAGACAACGCGATGTCACAGAAGCATCGCCGATGAGTTTCACGAATTATTAAACCTTTGTAGATCATCATAGTTCTCGTACTTAACACAGGAAAGTGTATGGTCAAAGCAGCTAGAAAACTATAGTTCAATATTGAAAATTGTATGATAAATCATAAGCATGGATGCCAGCCTGTATGATAATTGTGATGATATCAAAATTTCAACGCAGGATATTGAGTACTTGAACAATATTTTTAAGCTATTAATATTTTGACTATAATGTAATTATGGCATTACAGGATTACATTGCATTTAACGTTTAACAAACACCCATCATTATGTTGGTAACAAGCTTAAATCCGCAGGCATTCTTAGGTATGATGTGTTATACGATTTCCCCTTCAGATTAAGTCAAACCGTTATGACTGCATAAAAGTATCATTGTGGAGTGGTTGATATAAATGATTGTAATAGTGCAATGGTTCAGTTAAGCTTTGTGTATTAGTTTCAAAGATAATTTTCATGCCTTGTCAAACTGCCTATGATTTTCGTCGAAGAATATTGTAAAGTTTCTATGTTTTATTGCCGTAAATAATAAAATGACTAGATTGAAATTACGGCAGTCCATAATTTTGAAGTGTTCTCAAGATTCTTTTCTATTTTTAAATCTTGCAATCTTGATCATGTATGCTGTCGCTCCACATTACCCCGATGTTTTCACTTTCGCTCTAAACATAAGTTTCAATGCATCGGCTCGAACATAGTAAAGAAGGAGGAGGAGGTTAGATGAAGACAACTCTGTTGGCATAATGTTTTGTGTTGTCATTCCAACCACTCCCAGATGATACATTCTGGACCGCAGGCGAACTTCTTCCTGTAATTTCGAAACGAAGATGTAAAACAACGGAGGATTGCTGCACGGCGCCATTCTTTACCCGCCCTTGAATACGAGTCTTGCGTAACTTGTCTCACAAGGAAGCCAAGATAATCGAAAGCTTTAGAAGGATACAGACAGTTGACTGGGAACAAATTTACTGTCCTTTACGAGTTTCAATGTCGACATGATAAACAGTCGACACGGAGGGTGTTGTTTACCTCAATACAGTGAAATACTAAACACATTTCAGTACATGAATCATTGGGATCAGAAAGTAAGAAAAAAACATCTTAAGGAATATCCCGTGGTAACCCCGGTTTCAATCCAAACTCAGCATCTGTTTGTCCTCCTATTTCAAAGAGTACAGTTCTAGGTTTAGACCATTTTATAATTAGACTGACATCACAATTAAAGTGTTGACAGCAGTAAAATGAAATTTGCTCCTATTTCGTGATTTACTCCACGCGGAGAACATATTTTGAGGTCTCTAATTGGCTAAAGTTAGATACAAATCTATACCTACAAGATGGAAGCGGAGTAGCAACGTACTACTTCAGCCAATGAAAGATGAGAACAGTCAACTAGAGAGTATTTGAGATTTAGAGTTGGTATAGTTATGGAGACGAGATTTAGTTTAGTGTGTATATGGTTATACCATGTTAACCTACATCTGCTAGATTAGAAGACAACAATTACGCCAAACGCGAACAGTAAGGCTACGAGAACGACTGAAATAAAACTTTTTGAATTTGTATATTTACGTTATCTACAGATAGCCTGCTCACTTCTTGATGCAACTGGCCTTCCCCGTTTTGCTTTGGAGCAAATATTTGTCAGTAATGGCAAACACGCGAGGTGGCTGTTGACAAGCTATTCCCGTTATGTTGTTGTTGTTGTTGTTCATCTTAAACGTACATGAATACAGCTTCTCCATGATTGCAGCTTGCTTTTTCACTTTCATATTTCAGCATTTCATTTCTCTCGTTTAAGGTTACCAACGTGACAACATTACGAAAGCATTGTGTTAGCATGGAATTAGGACGTTTACTACTAGATGGTTTGCATTGTTCTAGGTCGCGAAACTGTGTACCAGTTGGGAATTACTTTTAAAAATACTTGTTATTTTATACATTTTGATAATTAAAGTCGTAAATTATGGAATATATTAATAAATATGCTATTTAATCTAAAATCGTATTAAAAATAAAATAATAGATGTGGTACAACTTACCGAGAAAATAAAGATTCACAAAATAAATTATCTAAATTGCAGCCTGTGTGTGGAACCATGAAAACTCTTACGTCGGAAGATGAGTTATATAAAACAAGTTATACGAAACAATGGTATTCATTCGTGTGATATATAAAGGAATATTAGATAATTAAATCAAAGTACTGAAACGAACTATTAGAGAAGAATACGAGTGGGTTGGTCTAGGTGGACCTGGCTTCCATCCCAACCTCTATCTTTTCGAGGTTTCCCTGGTCGATATATGAATGCTGTGATGGTTTCTCATGTACCATGATTTCCTTTCCCTCGTTTTCATTCTTTTCCTTCTCATGTTTCAGACGTGCTTCTAGGTTTCGTGGCATGAGGCAGTGCCTGGCAAATGGCACGGATGCTTGCTGCCCGTGGACACTAATTGCACGGATCGTTCATCTGGACAGCTCCAATGTGGGGTCAGGTCTTCGATTCAGGAAATTTTAGAGACTTCGCGCGTCTCTGCGACCTGTAGCTTCTTGTATAATCCCTTCACTTCATCCCTTCCTCCTGGGAGCTGGAGGCTACAATTTCTTAAACATGCTTAGTGTTTAACGCTGGTTTTTACCAAAAGTGGTGGTGTATATGCAAGGTTGAAGATAAAATCTTAGCATGTAAAGCAAGAATGAACAAGGAAAAATACCAAAGAGAACTTTCCTGTAAATCGAAGAGGGTTAAGAATTATTGGCCGACCCCGTAGACTCTACTTGTTGGAAGATGTCGCATAGTCTAAACCCTGCTACTTCTGAGGATGATGATGACAGTTGCTATACATATTTATAACGCATCTACCTAAATTATATATACACACATTCGTTATAACTTGTAAATATGTTAAGCTTTGTACTTATGACGCTACTTTGTCAGCTATTGTATCATCGATTCCACTTTGGTCTGTGTTGTGCAGTTGTTGACTTTCAGCGCATTGATATCCCCACTGGTGAATGAAGTAGGATAAATTGAACCTGGAGAGAATCAGAGACAATAGGGATCCTCTTCAGATATGAGCAGATGGCACGTGTAAAGGAAGAGAGTGTATTAAAGAAAATGATAAGGTCAAGTTAATGTGAGAATCTGTGGCTGTTGTACCACATTATTATTTCCAGCAGCTAGCAAGGCAGGCCTGAGAATTTAAGATGGATACAAAGCTTTGGTATGTCTTAAGTTAAAGGATTCTTATTTTGCAAAACATGACTTAGATGGTTTGGAAGCTCGTCCAGTTTGTTGGTGCAACAGAGAGGTGCGGGGGAGGAGGAGAAGGAAAATTCCTGGTAGTTACCTGTTTGTTTAGCGGACCTTCTGCGAGCTGTAGAGCAAGTCAGTGATTCAGCAGTTTGATGGCCGCCTTTGTTGCTGCTTTCTGCTAATCCTTTGCACTCAGAAACTAACACGTTGGCAGAATTGTGATAGTTTCTGGCACTTTGAATTAACAGCTGCTTCGTTATTGTTCAATTGATGTTTATTTTGAAGTGGATTAAACAAAATACTGAGATCATGATACAGGTGAGTTTGCTTTGCAGCGTTTGATGGAAAGTTTTGATCAGAAACACATTCAAGTGTGTTTTTCGGAGCTAACAATGACAGTTTACAAGAATTCCAATGTTATCTTAAAATTGGTTGCTGCTTGGTAAACTTTTCATCCTAATGCTGAATGTCTTACCTAGGTACAAACTGTTGTGGCCTTCTTCCAAATAAAGGTTTCCGATGTCAGAACTGATGTTTCAGTCTTCCTCTAGGTCTACCTTGATCTCTTTCGCCGTGGAGTTTGGATTAATAATCTCTTCGGTCCGATCTTTCCACAAATTTTCGCTTATTTTGATATTTCCTAACTTCTTCAACTAATTAACTTTCTGAACTGCTACACTTTATATTTAAGAGTTACCTTTTGCTAGTTGACAAGCAAACTCCCAGGTTTTTAGGGTCTACACTGCACAAACTTTAAAGCTGGTTTCACAATGATATTATGCATTCTTTGTTCTGCTCCACTGGTCATTTTATTTTATGTTTCTTTTAATTCTTCCATTCAACTTGTGCTTTGAAATGTTTTCCACCATATCTAAAATAATTCACATCGTTAGGTTTTCAACGCTGTATCTTTAATATTTCTTCTGAAGCACACCTGAAACTTGAAGGAAATGAAAGGGAAATGCTGTAGAGGAAGTCGTGTTAAATGAGAAACTATCCAACAAGTATCGAGCAGGGAAAACTTCGGAAAACTGAAGGTCAAATTAGGGTTCGACTGGAATCGACCTGGGAAGCTTTCAAATGCGAGCCTCGTAAGTAGCTAAGGTGGTCGGTATCGAATTATACTAAAATGAGAGTTTCTCCACAGCAGAACCATTTGATAAAGCAACATTCGAATTTTAGCCAACTTACCTTTCAGAACAAAAGCTGCAGATGAAAGATGTATATAAACGTTCAAAATGACGGCATACGTTGAACTGAAAATCTGACTTAGAAATATATTTTCTCAACGGAGTGATTCTGAGAACTATTATTCTTCCCATATTTATTGGGAGTGCCTTCTAGGATGTCATCCTGGGACGACGACAGAACGCACACACCTGTAATGGAGGAAGACCGCCTTGGGCAATGGTTAGAGGGAAATGTGTAGGGCAGTGGGCCCCCAACGTTGCCCCTCTCGTGCCTATTGATTGGCCAGCAGCACGTGGTTTGTATATGTTTACAGGGGAGGTCAGTAACCCGAGGCAAGTGACTTCTGCGATGTCGTGCAGAGATTTCCTCATGCATGGTACAAACATCCTCCTCATTACCATCGGCAGCAGCCTGCCGCCACTGTCGCAGTTTGCTCCTCGCTGATATATGCACATCGGGGTATAATACGATTGGGGTTGTTTAATTCAGCGGATTCTTGTGATGTGCCCTTTTATGTAAATACACATTTTGATTCCCAGATTAGAACAATGCTTATTTATTAGGTCATTTTGGTTACTTTATGCCACTTAGGAGTTTTAGGATATTTGTTTGGATTTTATAACATCAGTTTGTAATTTTCTTGCTCTTGTCTTGATTTAGTGATACATTTACATTGATTATGTAAGAATTGTTATGCTATTGATATTTTACATAAGGATAACTTACAAACCGCCCACGTTTCAAAATTCGAGCGAGAAATAAGAGTAACTTTGTATTATACTTTATCTCGTTCTTAGGGAAAAGAAAAACATTTCTATTTAATGGTTAGTCTAGATTAGAAAGAGTTGCTTATGTTATTATCTTATTATTAAGGGTTGGTTATTATTCATAACCACTTTTAAAAATGTTGTGTTTTAAGGAATTATTCGGTTGAAGAATTTAAAATGTGAATTTAAAATGTAAAAGAAGTGACAAATTTATCTAGAAAAATGACGAGTTATTTAGATTGTCGCACATGTAAATATTATTATAAATGAATAATTTCAAGATAAAACTATACTACATAAATTCTAACATCTCAGTAAAGCTCCATATGTTCACAACGTAACTATATCCTACTTTCAGAGAAGTTTATTTTAGTTTAGTTTAGTACATTTTAAGGCATATGACTTTCAGCAGCATTTTGACTTTAATAAAAGCATAGCTGGTGCTCTGATTGACATTTATAATTAGCCCAAATACAATATTTCTTTCTGTTTTATTCAACAATCATGTCATGACACACTAGAGGGGATTCTTAACTGTTAATTAGTGTCACTTTCTACACTCCCATATCATCATCTCCTTGTTCTTCAACTTCCCTAGTTTTACCACTGATATTAGGGGAACTCTCATATCATCCTTGCAAAATGGTACATACCCATTTTACTTTTAGTTCCTTGTGGAATCCGTTTAAATTGTGTCTTTGTTCTCCTGTGATGCATTGAAGCAATATATGCCAAGCTAAGCAATACATTTTTATTGTAAGCATTTTGAAATGTTTATTTTTGAAGTCCAGTCTGAAATGAAGGACAGGTTTCTAATTTTTTTTTATGTAAACGAGTAATTTTTTGCTAGGTATTAGTGTTCATGAGCATTATCTTAATTTTCAAAAGGAAGTCTTTTAAGATTATCTTTTATCAAACTCTTCTGACAATAATTCCCCTCGTAGGTTTTCAAAACGCTGCACCTTCTAGAACTTAAATCCTTTACCTTTACTGTATTTTAGGTATCAATTGTTACTTTTGAACTTTCTTGTTTCTTTTACACTTCTGAAAATGATCTAAGTCTGAAAGAAATATGTTAGATCATAAATAATACAATTTATTGTTCGAAGATATACAATCTGATATGAATGATTCGCGAACGGGAAGTGCGCAGTTCCAATTCCACCAGGGCTCTCCTCCCTGAGACCCTCCCTCTAGCTTAGGCTTATAGTTGGCAAATGTGGAGGCACCATAAACTTAGGCTGGAATGTTTCCTTCTCAAACTTCCTTTCTTGTGTCATTTCATTGCGTATATCACCAGTGCCCACCTTTTGAGGTACTATATCAAACTACAGCAAACAAACAAACAAAAAAGTTATAAAGTCACAGAGATGATCGACAATACACGTCTACTCTGGCCAGCCAAAGATGGTACCGGGCATGAACAGCGGAGAAAATGGAGCATGCGCAGCAGTGAGACGGTAGAAGGCGGTTACCGAAGGAAAGTGAAGATGGCAGTGTAACCACATATTATTATTTTGTCGCTCCACTTTGTGTGTAAAGTAGACCCATAAGAAAAATGCCCATCCGAGAGGTACAGCTTCATTTAAAAAAAGTGCAAAATATCCGTTTTTCAATGTATATATGTTATTCAGACCACGCCGTGGCTGACTGATTAGACCGCATGGCTCTCACCAAGATGGCCCGGGTTCGATCCCAGACGACCGCAAAGTGAGGTTTGTGCTGAACAACACGGCGTTGGGGCGGATTTTCCCCCAGGATCTCTAGTTTCCTCTGCCATCTCATTCCACCAATTGCTGCATCATCTTTCCTATCATTTCATCTCACCCTAATTCTGTCATCCACTTCCCTCACCAGGCATCGGGCTGATCACCCATCCTGGATTCTCTCTCTCTCAATGATCCAGGGATTCTGTTCCTCAACCTGCATAAGAGTAACAGGAACAAGAATACCCTGACATTCCGTAGTGGTATAAGAGGGCAGTTAAAGAAGTCATATTATTCATGATTTATTTCTGTAGAATAAACGATGTTAATTACATTTAAATATAAAGGAAGTCTAAAAATCAACAATCTGGTCTACTAATGTTTGACTGAAAACTTAGGATGGACTCGTAATAATCTATTAACTATTGGTTCTTGACATGGTTTCGTCGGGCTTAATTCCCTTACAACTCGTCATTGTACTTACCATGTCAACTTGCTAGTCTATTTTTGGCCCAGAAACAAAGTCGCTGTTACCCAAATCAGTGCTGAACGTCATCCAAAGAAGCAATCCTGTTTGTAGCAGAATCTCGGTTCCAATGATATTCTTGGAGAGCTGTGCGAGGTAGCACAATGTGTAGTTGTTTTTCTCGTCCATATCCGGTTTTGTTGTATTAATATTGCGTGCTGAATCGCGCAGACTGGTGCTTCGTCCGTCCATCCGTCCGTCCGTCCGTCCAGTTGTAGAAGTCAAGGCCGCACACTGCCCTCACTATCAGCTTGGCTGAGAACGTCGACCCTACCTTACTTCCTTTCAAAACAAAACTTCACTATTAACCGAGAAATGGCAACGCATTTAGGATAGCAAGCGCGCTCCACAACTGTACACATCAACAGTTGGTTGAAAATGCGGTTGTCATAATTCCCGCAGGAAATGTTCTATACACAACCACATCAAAACATGGGAAAAGACCTCCGTAAAACGTTACAAAGGGAGTGCAAATACTTCCGTTTCGTGGATACCACAAATCAATTAGAAAAGGTGAACACTTTAAATTCACACAGGAGGGAGGTGATGAACAGGTTATTATTATACATAAGTGGCTACATATGTTGGCCTTGAAATTCCGTGCTCATTCCATGGCATTAGCGAGAAACAGCTGAATAGCGACAGCACGTATTGCAAAGGTGAAGCCAATAAAACGGATATTTCGGAAACAGCAATTATCTGAACTAAATTATGTGTTTTGAAGAGTTCTTTTTTCTGAAGTACATTTTTATCATTGTCTTAGGTTTCTCCGTTGTATGAAATGCTTTAAAATTCCTTGCGAAAGAACTTCACAGGCTGTTCCCAGAAAATGTCATTTATACATTTTAGTTCTTCTTGGTATAGGACACAGTCATGTTCATTTATGAACATTTACTCCTTACGTCATTTAGGCATCAAGTCAGGGAGCCACCACTAACGATCACAGAGAGAAATCCAGGGATGGGTGATCAGCCCAGTCCCCGGAATGAGAGTGAGGGAAGTACATGAAGGGAATGAAGACGAAATGGATAAAAGGAAAGATGACAATCAAGTAATTGGGGAAATGATGGCGGGGGAAAGTGGAGGTCCCGGAGAAAACCCTCCCAGCGCTGTATTGTCCACCACAAATCTCACTTTGCGGTCGTCTAGGATCAAACCCGGGCTGCCTTGGTGAGAGTCAAGAGGCTTAATCGCTCGGCCTCGGAGCGGCTTACATTTGATTTGTCTTGTAAATATCTTAAATATAATGATAGACGATTTTATTAGAATCGTTAAAGCAATTTTTTTTTGGGGGGGGGGGACTTTCTAAATGTTCCATATAAGGGATAGTTTGGAGTTGGGGATATTCTTGAAAATCCTCTTGTGGCGAATCTAGAACATTTTGAATTTAAATATCAAGTTAAATGTTTATTCGACATTTCGTTTTTGAGTTATGGTGATCAGGACGCACATAACCTATACACAGAAACGTCTCTAAAATATCACCACCTCTCATTACAATAAACAAATGTCAGCATTTAAGTGATCCATTTAAATATTATGGTGAATATTCTATACTTTTTGTTGAGCATGTATAAAGACAAGTGTAATAAATATGATGGTTTTGGAATAAGAGAAAGTTCTCCACTAAAAGGAAACCAAAATAGGAGCATCCTTTGGTTTATGATATAAAACTGCAAGAGAAACACAACCTGTCAGAACAATACATAGTAATTCACCCTGACTTACAAATGGATTTCCAAAAATATATAGTTCAAAGTTTCCTTCTGGATTGTCATAAATCTTTTCTGTAAGGCATTTTATCCTTTGGTTTTTATTACTTAGTGTCTACTCCCCCGTCGAGTGGGATGGCTCCGCGATGTCTTGCATTCTAGAGAACTAGAGTGTGATTCCCGCCGGCACGGTCATCTGGCTATCTGCTATTCATTGTTTACCTGAAACGATAGGTGAATGTTGGGATGGTTCCCCTTTTGAATTTTCTGCTCCCCCTCCCATTATTTCACTTCGTAGGGTTATAGAACCAGGCGTCAGCGGTTGGTATTTTGTGGTAGGTCGGTGGAATTTTCACTTTGGAATGCTTTTACATGGAATTTTGGAGAGTACTATGGCTCCAGTTCTTGCTAGATGTGTTTCATCTATTCCCATACGTTGCGGATGGCTAAGGCAGAGCTAGCCGTCGTCAGGATTGATGCCAAATCGTTAGGGACCCCGCCCTTGCTAATACACATCGATCTCCGGTTCCGGTGGCTCTTCCCACCCCCTTAAGGCCACTATTGAATTTCAACTCTTCCAGTTCATTACAATTTTCTTCAGTTTTTAATAGCATTTAATGCTCGTGTACTATCTACATACGGCACAGGCGTTGTCAAGGGTTTTATTTGAAATGAAATGAAAGTAATAATTGCGAAAGAAAAGGTCCCAAAAGTGTAAGTTTAGGATACCTTCCCGGCATTTACCAACTAGGAAACTGAAGAAATTTGAAAACAAATAGAGCCCTTTTGGGATTTGAGCCGCAGACCTCCCGTTCGCGACCCCCTTTGCTATTTCGACTATTCCTTTCGGTTTCAATTCCTGTGGCTGTGGCATATTTAACTTCATTTGTTCCATGCCGGTACTGATTCCGAGGTTGCCTTCTATTTTGCTATTTACTCGTTCTAGAAAAATTCCTATCATTTACACATCCTTTCGTTCTTCTGAAATATGAGTCTTTAGTTCATGTCTTTAGGCACTCAAGTTTGTGATTGAATTGCGAGCTTTTTATGGAAATAACGTAATCAGCCATATTGTAAGATATAATGGTTTGCAACCCACTCTCATTACAGCTTTATAATCGAGTATTTCTGCAAACGAAGAACTTTTTTAAACCTATCACTATACATTTTTAAAACAAAATGTTAAGCATGAAAATATGATAACCCGCATAAAGTTTTTTTTTTTTTTTTTTTTTTTTTTTTCAGATATTAACATGACTTTAAATTTAATAAGAACCAAGAGAAAATAAGTGGTATCCTCGCAGCATGCAGTCTCAAGTTTATATGTCCATACTAGGTCGTCCCTAAGTTGAACAGTTGAAGTTAAGTAAGCAATGATTCAGAAACCGATTTGAGTGGATCTGGCTAGACGGGTTCTCCTAAAGGAACTCCTTTGGGTAGGTAACAGGAACTCGTCAGCATGACTAATACTAGCTTCCCTATGTAAGGTGATACATTGATGAAAAGAATTTTGAGTGAACTTCGGAGCTATAAAATTATTTCTGCAATTTATCAGTACAGTTATAATTCCATTCCATTGTAGGAATGAAAAAATATTATGTAATCTAGATCGTCAGTCAGATATTTTAAAAAGATGGGTTTAAAATTCCATGCTCTTTGTAGATCTACGAACATCTTCGAAACAGTATAAGTAATAGAAAATTCAAACCAATTATAAAGAATACAACGGAAATTGTTAACATTACAAAAGTGCTATTTGAATATAATTTATATCCTCTAATGTGATCTATTATATTTGTATACCCTTTAAGGTTTACTAGTTATTCAAAATAAAGAGGACTTCTGAGGCTATTCCAAGTAAATTCAAGATATACACGTTATGTGTCATACAGGTATCGTTAACATATGGTAATTAAATAAAATCATTTTACTAATTTTTGAGAAAATAAAAAAATAACAAAAATGTTTCTCTCTAAAGCATAGTTTGAGATGGTTAAATTTTCTTGAAAATCTTCTTGTCTCATCGTATTAAGATGAGAAAAAATGCCAAAAGCTTTTAAATGCCAAGTTTGGTATGTTATCGGCTTTTTAATTAATTAGAGCCAACTGAAAAATCTAATGCCACAGCCGGGATTTGAATCACGGATCTCCTGGTTTCCGTCCAGTCGCTCTAACCCCTTGAGCTACCATGGCCAACATGCCGACGCGACATTAAACTCTCCAATTGACTCATATTTTCAGCTTTTTGATTTTGAATTATGCTGTACACACACACACACACACACACACACACACACACACACACACACACACACACACACACAC
This sequence comes from Mantis religiosa, assembly GCA_030765055.1. Taxonomy (NCBI): domain Eukaryota; kingdom Metazoa; phylum Arthropoda; class Insecta; order Mantodea; family Mantidae; genus Mantis; species Mantis religiosa. The sequence goes on from CM060959.1 coordinate 115,563,623, forward strand.
ACACACACACACACACACACACACACACACACACACACACGGATCACCGATTCATTCCTAATTTTATTCAGGGGAGTTAAAATATGTATTTCTACGAAAATCTCTACTTAAAGAGATTTGTATATTTAATTTTTGTTTGTATTGACATATTCAGATATTACAAATGTAGTTCATAATTTTCGGTTAAGTAATATTTTAAAATAAAAAAATTCTTGGAAATTAATTATTCTTTCACACTGGCCGTGTGTAGGCTAAATTGTGGAAACGTTGAGTCAGACTGAAAAATTCAATGCCATAGCCGGGATTTGAACCACAGATCTTCTGGTTTCCGTCCAGCCGCACTACCATTGTGCTACTATGGCCAACGTGCCGATATGACATTAAATTCTCCAACTGACTCATATTTTCCCGGTAAACCACTTAGGAGTTCTCATAAACACATGAGACAACTACCTTAATGGCGACTTACTACATGTAAGTTCTTTATGGCCCGGGCTTTATAGTTAACCACTATTAGGTTAATTAATGGAAATTAATTATTCTTTCACACTGGCCGTGTGTAGGCTAAATTGTGGAAACGTTGAGTCAGACTGAAAAATTCAATGCCATAGCCGGGATTTGAACCACAGATCTTCTGGTTTCCGTCCAGCCGCACTACCATTGTGCTACTATGGCCAACGTGCCGATATGACATTAAATTCTCCAACTGACTCATATTTTCCCGGTAAACCACTTAGGAGTTCTCATAAACACATGAGACAACTACCTTAATGGCGACTTACTACATGTAAGTTCTTTATGGCCCGGGCTTTATAGTTAACCACTATTAGGTTAATTAATGGAAATTAATTATTCTTTCACACTGGCCGTGTGTAGGCTAAATTGTGGAAACGTTGAGTCAGACTGAAAAATTCAATGCCATAGCCGGGATTTGAACCACAGATCTTCTGGTTTCCGTCCAGCCGCACTACCATTGTGCTACTATGGCCAACGTGCCGATATGACATTAAATTCTCCAACTGACTCATATTTTCCCGGTAAACCACTTAGGAGTTCTCATAAACACATGAGACAACTACCTTAATGGCGACTTACTACATGTAAGTTCTTTATGGCCCGGGCTTTATAGTTAACCACTATTAGGTTAATTAATGGAAATTAATTATTCTTTCACACTGGCCGTGTGTAGGCTAAATTGTGGAAACGTTGAGTCAGACTGAAAAATTCAATGCCATAGCCGGGATTTGAACCACAGATCTTCTGGTTTCCGTCCAGCCGCACTACCATTGTGCTACTATGGCCAACGTGCCGATATGACATTAAATTCTCCAACTGACTCATATTTTCCCGGTAAACCACTTAGGAGTTCTCATAAACACATGAGACAACTACCTTAATGGCGACTTACTACATGTAAGTTCTTTATGGCCCGGGCTTTATAGTTAACCACTATTAGGTTAATTAATGGAAATTAATTATTCTTTCACACTGGCCGTGTGTAGGCTAAATTGTGGAAACGTTGAGTCAGACTGAAAAATTCAATGCCATAGCCGGGATTTGAACCACAGATCTTCTGGTTTCCGTCCAGCCGCACTACCATTGTGCTACTATGGCCAACGTGCCGATATGACATTAAATTCTCCAACTGACTCATATTTTCCCGGTAAACCACTTAGGAGTTCTCATAAACACATGAGACAACTACCTTAATGGCGACTTACTACATGTAAGTTCTTTATGGCCCGGGCTTTATAGTTAACCACTATTAGGTTAATTAATGGAAATTAATTATTCTTTCACACTGGCCGTGTGTAGGCTAAATTGTGGAAACGTTGAGTCAGACTGAAAAATTCAATGCCATAGCCGGGATTTGAACCACAGATCTTCTGGTTTCCGTCCAGCCGCACTACCATTGTGCTACTATGGCCAACGTGCCGATATGACATTAAATTCTCCAACTGACTCATATTTTCCCGGTAAACCACTTAGGAGTTCTCATAAACACATGAGACAACTACCTTAATGGCGACTTACTACATGTAAGTTCTTTATGGCCCGGGCTTTATAGTTAACCACTATTAGGTTAATTAATGGAAATTAATTATTCTTTCACACTGGCCGTGTGTAGGCTAAATTGTGGAAACGTTGAGTCAGACTGAAAAATTCAATGCCATAGCCGGGATTTGAACCACAGATCTTCTGGTTTCCGTCCAGCCGCACTACCATTGTGCTACTATGGCCAACGTGCCGATATGACATTAAATTCTCCAACTGACTCATATTTTCCCGGTAAACCACTTAGGAGTTCTCATAAACACATGAGACAACTACCTTAATGGCGACTTACTACATGTAAGTTCTTTATGGCCCGGGCTTTATAGTTAACCACTATTAGGTTAATTAATGGAAATTAATTATTCTTTCACACTGGCCGTGTGTAGGCTAAATTGTGGAAACGTTGAGTCAGACTGAAAAATTCAATGCCATAGCCGGGATTTGAACCACAGATCTTCTGGTTTCCGTCCAGCCGCACTACCATTGTGCTACTATGGCCAACGTGCCGATATGACATTAAATTCTCCAACTGACTCATATTTTCCCGGTAAACCACTTAGGAGTTCTCATAAACACATGAGACAACTACCTTAATGGCGACTTACTACATGTAAGTTCTTTATGGCCCGGGCTTTATAGTTAACCACTATTAGGTTAATTAATGGAAATTAATTATTCTTTCACACTGGCCGTGTGTAGGCTAAATTGTGGAAACGTTGAGTCAGACTGAAAAATTCAATGCCATAGCCGGGATTTGAACCACAGATCTTCTGGTTTCCGTCCAGCCGCACTACCATTGTGCTACTATGGCCAACGTGCCGATATGACATTAAATTCTCCAACTGACTCATATTTTCCCGGTAAACCACTTAGGAGTTCTCATAAACACATGAGACAACTACCTTAATGGCGACTTACTACATGTAAGTTCTTTATGGCCCGGGCTTTATAGTTAACCACTATTAGGTTAATTAATGGAAATTAATTATTCTTTCACACTGGCCGTGTGTAGGCTAAATTGTGGAAACGTTGAGTCAGACTGAAAAATTCAATGCCATAGCCGGGATTTGAACCACAGATCTTCTGGTTTCCGTCCAGCCGCACTACCATTGTGCTACTATGGCCAACGTGCCGATATGACATTAAATTCTCCAACTGAGAATTTAATGGAGAATTGGAGAATTGAGTTGGAGAATTTAATGTCATATCGGCACGTTGGCCATAGTGGCACAATGGTAGTGCGGCTGGACGGAAACCAGAAGATCTGTGGTTCAAATCCCGGCTATGGCATTGAATTTTTCAGTCTGACTCAACGTTTCCACAATTTAGCCTACACACGGCCAGTGAGAAAGAATAATTAATTTCCATTAATTAACCTAATAGTGGTTAACTATAAAGCCCGGGCCATAAAGAACTTACATGTAGTAAGTCGCCATTAAGGTAGTTGTCTCATGTGTTTATGAGAACTCCTAAGTGGTTTACCGGGAAAATATGAGTCAGTTGGAGAATTTAATGTCATATCGGCACGTTGGCCATAGTAGCACAATGGTAGTGCGGCTGGACGGAAACCAGAAGATCTGTGGTTCAAATCCCGGCTATGGCATTGAATTTTTCAGTCTGACTCAACGTTTCCACAATTTAGCCTACACACGGCCAGTGTGAAAGAATAATTAATTTCCATTAATTAACCTAATAGTGGTTAACTATAAAGCCCGGGCCATAAAGAACTTACATGTAGTAAGTCGCCATTAAGGTAGTTGTCTCATGTGTTTATGAGAACTCCTAAGTGGTTTACCGGGAAAATATGAGTCAGTTGGAGAATTTAATGTCATATCGGCACGTTGGCCATAGTAGCACAATGGTAGTGCGGCTGGACGGAAACCAGAAGATCTGTGGTTCAAATCCCGGCTATGGCATTGAATTTTTCAGTCTGACTCAACGTTTCCACAATTTAGCCTACACACGGCCAGTGTGAAAGAATAATTAATTTCCATTAATTAACCTAATAGTGGTTAACTATAAAGCCCGGGCCATAAAGAACTTACATGTAGTAAGTCGCCATTAAGGTAGTTGTCTCATGTGTTTATGAGAACTCCTAAGTGGTTTACCGGGAAAATATGAGTCAGTTGGAGAATTTAATGTCATATCGGCACGTTGGCCATAGTAGCACAATGGTAGTGCGGCTGGACGGAAACCAGAAGATCTGTGGTTCAAATCCCGGCTATGGCATTGAATTTTTCAGTCTGACTCAACGTTTCCACAATTTAGCCTACACACGGCCAGTGTGAAAGAATAATTAATTTCCATTAATTAACCTAATAGTGGTTAACTATAAAGCCCGGGCCATAAAGAACTTACATGTAGTAAGTCGCCATTAAGGTAGTTGTCTCATGTGTTTATGAGAACTCCTAAGTGGTTTACCGGGAAAATATGAGTCAGTTGGAGAATTTAATGTCATATCGGCACGTTGGCCATAGTAGCACAATGGTAGTGCGGCTGGACGGAAACCAGAAGATCTGTGGTTCAAATCCCGGCTATGGCATTGAATTTTTCAGTCTGACTCAACGTTTCCACAATTTAGCCTACACACGGCCAGTGTGAAAGAATAATTAATTTCCATTAATTAACCTAATAGTGGTTAACTATAAAGCCCGGGCCATAAAGAACTTACATGTAGTAAGTCGCCATTAAGGTAGTTGTCTCATGTGTTTATGAGAACTCCTAAGTGGTTTACCGGGAAAATATGAGTCAGTTGGAGAATTTAATGTCATATCGGCACGTTGGCCATAGTAGCACAATGGTAGTGCGGCTGGACGGAAACCAGAAGATCTGTGGTTCAAATCCCGGCTATGGCATTGAATTTTTCAGTCTGACTCAACGTTTCCACAATTTAGCCTACACACGGCCAGTGTGAAAGAATAATTAATTTCCATTAATTAACCTAATAGTGGTTAACTATAAAGCCCGGGCCATAAAGAACTTACATGTAGTAAGTCGCCATTAAGGTAGTTGTCTCATGTGTTTATGAGAACTCCTAAGTGGTTTACCGGGAAAATATGAGTCAGTTGGAGAATTTAATGTCATATCGGCACGTTGGCCATAGTAGCACAATGGTAGTGCGGCTGGACGGAAACCAGAAGATCTGTGGTTCAAATCCCGGCTATGGCATTGAATTTTTCAGTCTGACTCAACGTTTCCACAATTTAGCCTACACACGGCCAGTGTGAAAGAATAATTAATTTCCATTAATTAACCTAATAGTGGTTAACTATAAAGCCCGGGCCATAAAGAACTTACATGTAGTAAGTCGCCATTAAGGTAGTTGTCTCATGTGTTTATGAGAACTCCTAAGTGGTTTACCGGGAAAATATGAGTCAGTTGGAGAATTTAATGTCATATCGGCACGTTGGCCATAGTAGCACAATGGTAGTGCGGCTGGACGGAAACCAGAAGATCTGTGGTTCAAATCCCGGCTATGGCATTGAATTTTTCAGTCTGACTCAACGTTTCCACAATTTAGCCTACACACGGCCAGTGTGAAAGAATAATTAATTTCCATTAATTAACCTAATAGTGGTTAACTATAAAGCCCGGGCCATAAAGAACTTACATGTAGTAAGTCGCCATTAAGGTAGTTGTCTCATGTGTTTATGAGAACTCCTAAGTGGTTTACCGGGAAAATATGAGTCAGTTGGAGAATTTAATGTCATATCGGCACGTTGGCCATAGTAGCACAATGGTAGTGCGGCTGGACGGAAACCAGAAGATCTGTGGTTCAAATCCCGGCTATGGCATTGAATTTTTCAGTCTGACTCAACGTTTCCACAATTTAGCCTACACACGGCCAGTGTGAAAGAATAATTAATTTCCATTAATTAACCTAATAGTGGTTAACTATAAAGCCCGGGCCATAAAGAACTTACATGTAGTAAGTCGCCATTAAGGTAGTTGTCTCATGTGTTTATGAGAACTCCTAAGTGGTTTACCGGGAAAATATGAGTCAGTTGGAGAATTTAATGTCATATCGGCACGTTGGCCATAGTAGCACAATGGTAGTGCGGCTGGACGGAAACCAGAAGATCTGTGGTTCAAATCCCGGCTATGGCATTGAATTTTTCAGTCTGACTCAACGTTTCCACAATTTAGCCTACACACGGCCAGTGTGAAAGAATAATTAATTTCCATTAATTAACCTAATAGTGGTTAACTATAAAGCCCGGGCCATAAAGAACTTACATGTAGTAAGTCGCCATTAAGGTAGTTGTCTCATGTGTTTATGAGAACTCCTAAGTGGTTTACCGGGAAAATATGAGTCAGTTGGAGAATTTAATGTCATATCGGCACGTTGGCCATAGTAGCACAATGGTAGTGCGGCTGGACGGAAACCAGAAGATCTGTGGTTCAAATCCCGGCTATGGCATTGAATTTTTCAGTCTGACTCAACGTTTCCACAATTTAGCCTACACACGGCCAGTGTGAAAGAATAATTAATTTCCATTAATTAACCTAATAGTGGTTAACTATAAAGCCCGGGCCATAAAGAACTTACATGTAGTAAGTCGCCATTAAGGTAGTTGTCTCATGTGTTTATGAGAACTCCTAAGTGGTTTACCGGGAAAATATGAGTCAGTTGGAGAATTTAATGTCATATCGGCACGTTGGCCATAGTAGCACAATGGTAGTGCGGCTGGACGGAAACCAGAAGATCTGTGGTTCAAATCTCGGCTATGGCATTGAATTTTTCAGTCTGACTCAACGTTTCCACAATTTAGCCTACACACGGCCAGTGTGAAAGAATAATTAATTTCCATTAATTAACCTAATAGTGGTTAACTATAAAGCCCGGGCCATAAAGAACTTACATGTAGTAAGTCGCCATTAAGGTAGTTGTCTCATGTGTTTATGAGAACTCCTAAGTGGTTTACCGGGAAAATATGAGTCAGTTGGAGAATTTAATGTCATATCGGCACGTTGGCCATAGTAGCACAATGGTAGTGCGGCTGGACGGAAACCAGAAGATCTGTGGTTCAAATCCCGGCTATGGCATTGAATTTTTCAGTCTGACTCAACGTTTCCACAATTTAGCCTACACACGGCCAGTGTGAAAGAATAATTAATTTCCATTAATTAACCTAATAGTGGTTAACTATAAAGCCCGGGCCATAAAGAACTTACATGTAGTAAGTCGCCATTAAGGTAGTTGTCTCATGTGTTTATGAGAACTCCTAAGTGGTTTACCGGGAAAATATGAGTCAGTTGGAGAATTTAATGTCATATCGGCACGTTGGCCATAGTAGCACAATGGTAGTGCGGCTGGACGGAAACCAGAAGATCTGTGGTTCAAATCCCGGCTATGGCATTGAATTTTTCAGTCTGACTCAACGTTTCCACAATTTAGCCTACACACGGCCAGTGTGAAAGAATAATTAATTTCCATTAATTAACCTAATAGTGGTTAACTATAAAGCCCGGGCCATAAAGAACTTACATGTAGTAAGTCGCCATTAAGGTAGTTGTCTCATGTGTTTATGAGAACTCCTAAGTGGTTTACCGGGAAAATATGAGTCAGTTGGAGAATTTAATGTCATATCGGCACGTTGGCCATAGTAGCACAATGGTAGTGCGGCTGGACGGAAACCAGAAGATCTGTGGTTCAAATCCCGGCTATGGCATTGAATTTTTCAGTCTGACTCAACGTTTCCACAATTTAGCCTACACACGGCCAGTGTGAAAGAATAATTAATTTCCATTAATTAACCTAATAGTGGTTAACTATAAAGCCCGGGCCATAAAGAACTTACATGTAGTAAGTCGCCATTAAGGTAGTTGTCTCATGTGTTTATGAGAACTCCTAAGTGGTTTACCGGGAAAATATGAGTCAGTTGGAGAATTTAATGTCATATCGGCACGTTGGCCATAGTAGCAAAATGGTAGTGCGGCTGGACGGAAACCAGAAGATCTGTGGTTCAAATCCCGGCTATGGCATTGAATTTTTCAGTCTGACTCAACGTTTCCACAATTTAGCCTACACACGGCCAGTGTGAAAGAATAATTAATTTCCATTAATTAACCTAATAGTGGTTAACTATAAAGCCCGGGCCATAAAGAACTTACATGTAGTAAGTCGCCATTAAGGTAGTTGTCTCATGTGTTTATGAGAACTCCTAAGTGGTTTACCGGGAAAATATGAGTCAGTTGGAGAATTTAATGTCATATCGGCACGTTGGCCATAGTAGCACAATGGTAGTGCGGCTGGACGGAAACCAGAAGATCTGTGGTTCAAATCCCGGCTATGGCATTGAATTTTTCAGTCTGACTCAACGTTTCCACAATTTAGCCTACACACGGCCAGTGTGAAAGAATAATTAATTTCCATTAATTAACCTAATAGTGGTTAACTATAAAGCCCGGGCCATAAAGAACTTACATGTAGTAAGTCGCCATTAAGGTAGTTGTCTCATGTGTTTATGAGAACTCCTAAGTGGTTTACCGGGAAAATATGAGTCAGTTGGAGAATTTAATGTCATATCGGCACGTTGGCCATAGTAGCACAATGGTAGTGCGGCTGGACGGAAACCAGAAGATCTGTGGTTCAAATCCCGGCTATGGCATTGAATTTTTCAGTCTGACCCAACGTTTCCACAATTTAGCCTACACACGGCCAGTGTGAAAGAATAATTAATTTCCATTAATTAACCTAATAGTGGTTAACTATAAAGCCCGGGCCATAAAGAACTTACATGTAGTAAGTCGCCATTAAGGTAGTTGTCTCATGTGTTTATGAGAACTCCTAAGTGGTTTACCGGGAAAATATGAGTTAGTTGGAGAATTTAATGTCATATCGGCACGTTGGCCATAGTAGCACAATGGTAGTGCGGCTGGACGGAAACCAGAAGATCTGTGGTTCAAATCCCGGCTATGGCATTGAATTTTTCAGTCTGACTCAACGTTTCCACAAAAAAATTCTTGTTTAACATTTTTGTTGGTGGATATATAGATCAAAATGTTAATTTCTTAGCTATATGAGGTGTGTATTTATTTTTGTATTTTATACCTTCGTTCGTCATTAGGCATTTGTGGATCATAGACTGCTTCTCTATGTGTTGAACTCAGATGACCCACCTCCATGGTGTAGGGATAGTATTCAGTAATTCCTGTATACGATTCGAATCTTTTTGGAGATCTGTTTCTTGGATTAATGATATCTTTCCGGGTTTTCCCTTAATTGCTGGAAACTCAAGAAAGTTTAGTTCATATGCGATGTGACGTATAAATTGATTTTGCAAAGGAACTTGGGAACTAAAGCGCTGAAGTTGTCTAATATTCAAATTAAGTACCGAGAGAAGTCACCTGATTAAGCCCATTACGAGAACATTGCCCTTCAAAATTATGGTAAATCAGAAAAAACAATGAAATATCACCAGTAGTTGAGATGAAATTGAACTCGTAGCTTGAGATATCATCTCAAATGTTTGACTCATTTCTTTTCCATATTCCAAAGGAATGAACATAGCTTAACCTCTACACAGCTGCTGTAAGTCATAATGATAAGTGTAAGGATTTGATGGGGAGGCTTTTATAGATAATAATGTAATTCTGTCTGGTGGTGGTGTCACGATTTGAAAATGTTGACACGCCCCTGACTCACATGTGACACACGGACCCACATTGCTTAGGAGTCGAGCGGTTTGCGGGTAGGTCGGGCGTTATTCATTCAGACTGGCTACTGCACAATAGATAATGGGTATCTGTAATCTTATTTCAGCTACAAGTATATTCTTATACATAGTTGATAGTGGACATTCAGTTGTACATGATACAGATGAGTATACTTAGGATTGAATTATATCATTAATATGAGGTGGGGAAAATTTTGGCTTATGTATTCGGTTTGTAGATTAGTCTTTTTGAAATTGTCTACTTTCATGACTCTCTGGATAAACCAGTTGTTACTTATTCATACTTTTTAAAAGAAAAAAAAATCGTTCAACGTTTTCGCTGGTACACGCAAACGCCCTTCAAGTCCTCCAAAGTTCCAAAAGTATATCGGCATAGTATAAGTTGTAGCCAAGAGGGTGAACTAAGGTCGATAGCAAGAAAGTTCGCGATATACATTTTCGAGCCGTAAAGAAAAGTGGATATGAACAGCCTCCACCTTCAAACCGATCGTTTATAATTGTAATTATAATTATTAGAGAAATGAAAGGAAAAATTGGTATACTGTGCTTCCATATAGTCCGCTCGGTGCTTTTGCAGGAGGGAGACCAGTTTTGTATTTAAAAAACATAAAATTTAATAGAATAAATTAGTTCTTTTGGGGGTAGGGGAAGGAGTTGGCTTCAGCCTTACAACTACGATATAATCCTTAGTACGGAATGAAAGAAAAAAAGCTTGGAATAAAAGAAAATAACGATTGAGACGGGACTAGATGATACGAATAAAGCAGTAATCGAACTGCATAAGCAAATAGAAGGTAATTTGGTTGGTGCTCACGTTTATGCATAGCAGATGCCACGCTGTCGACCAGATTTTCAGATTAGAATGTATGGGTTTTCATAAACATTGTTCCCTTCGGGTACAATTTCTGTTGATGTTTTTTATAGAACCCACAAGAACAGCAATGTTGATAAGAAGACCAAAGCACCAAGGCTTATCCAGATACGATCGCACGGCGCCCCAGTTTCTGAAGATTTGATGGGAAATTGGGCGCCTCTAACCCCTTACCCCGCAGGGAAGATTATTTACGCGCGGAGAAACCCGAAACTCGTTCCGGCAAAATGGTAGTGTTTTGTGGGGCCGCTGTTAATCCTACCATCTCAAGTAACTAGCTCTATCTTACTCTGTGCACATTACAAGACCGGGTTACGGAATTACATCCTAATCCAGCTTCCTTTATTGGTAGGATTTCGTTGCTTCTCGTTGTTATTGAAGTCTTCCAAGGGAGACAATAGTTGTTTGTTGTTAACCTCATTGACCCAAACAGAAACACTTTACGCTAGTTAATTATCTCTTAAACCTCTGTGGAAAATTGCATATTCTTACTTTCTCTAGTACCTGCTTAGAGTAGATGGACAAGGTTTCGTCGGGAATACAAATGTTGACGTTCCTGATTAAAGAAAAGGAAATTCGAGACAAACTGGAGGGTCGAACACAGGACTTTAATCGCTCGCAGTAGCACTCACTTTAAATCTCAATTGTCCTCGCAACCTCATTAATCGAAAACGGAGTAAAATTTACTAAACATCGTATCAAGAACTCACTACCTCGAGTACACCCACCGATATATAGTCGTAGCAGCTTCGGGAATTTCGCCGGAGCAGGGTAAGAAACATCCAGAACACATTGTCTATCAGTAGTGCTTCTGGTGTGATTATATTGGGTGAGAGCGTTGCGCGATTTCCTCCACGTGACAAGCACGATTCAAAAAGCTGCCTCAGATCCAAGTAATGACGATGTCTTGATTTTGCTTCCCCATCGAGTATTGGTAACGTTTGTTTCTGGAGAGCATCTTTCCCCTGTGGAAGGTGGGTGCTAGGAAACCTCTGACATTTAAGAATTCCTGGTTCAGTTGCATACCCGTTGCCTTCGTTCCATTCATTGTATCGGAACGGCCTTGCAGTTGACTCTAGAGAAGAAGAAATTCACTGGTGCCAACCAGAAAAAAATGATGTTCAGTAGAATCCACTGGGTTTCTTCATTTCTCTCCCAGACGTTTCACCAGCTACTGTAGTTAGGAAGAGTACAAGGAGGACTTTTCTACGCCACTGATGATGCTTACCGCTGTTGTAAGCGAAACGTCTGGGAGAGATATGAAGAAACCCAGTGAACCACGGCCTTATAGCCCGGAATCTTCTACTGAACAAGACGCCGGCCGTGAAAGCCTACGGTTGTTATTTCAAAGATAGTATGAACTTGTTGAATTTGAATCTTATCATTCGGATTCGTGAGAGAGAATAAGTAGCTCTCCGTCCCCGAACTTCAGTGGGTTGGAGGGTAAATGTATGATTACATTGTCTCTGTGGTTATTGAGAATAATCATTGTGGCAGGTAAAAGGTCTGAATTAGGTGATATATTGTAAATCCGTTAAGAGAAGCTTTAATAAATAACGTTCCCGTGAAAGCTTTAACTCTTACAAGGTTTGTCTTCTTTACCAGGTCTATACATGTTTATGATGAATTACATGATTGGACTATTCTGAATGAGATGTTCCACTGCCAAAGAAGTATAGGCTAGGAAACATTTCCAGAACTTGGGTGGGAGGTTAAGGAAGTCAGAAGGGAATTTTTTTCATCATTAATAGGAATAGCCGAGTCTCTGCGAAATTACAGTTATAAGGGTTAAAGGGGAGGATTTACCATATAAAATTCTCATTGTACAATGTCATAAACAGTAAAGGGAGGTAAATTTAGTGCATTCGTGTTTAAAAAAGGCATCTGTGAAATATCGGGTTAGGCAAATATCCTACACAGAGGGAGCAAAATGTTTACCATAGAGTAAACTTCTTTAGGCAAGACTGTAGTAGATCCCAAAGTTGGTATTCCTGGAACTCGGACAGCACTAAGTTTCGGTTTTTGTGTGCTTGCTGGTGGCGGTTATCTGCAGGCCATCTCCTGGATTGCTGAATGTTCGTGTGCAGCAAGTTAACTACGTACATCCAAGCTTCCTCCGTTCCTAGAATTTAATAAGCAACGGAAACATCATTGTTATGTTTTGTTCATGTCATTAACCCATTTCCCGCTCAGCATGGAACCCCGAGGTAAGCAGCACGTTACAGTAAAGCAGGTGTGACTTATTCATATCTAAAAGCAGCATAGCAACCAACTCATCTATCCAATAAAATATTTTTCTGCGAAGATTTGAACGATTTGCTTGTTATTTCTCATCACGTAGAACAGAATAAAAGGAAACACTTCCCGACTACTGTTGCAGTTGAAGGTATTATGCATACTTCAAGTATTTTAACAATAGATGTAACTGAATTTGGAAATATATTTAAAAGTTCAAGGAATTTTTAATTTTACCGGGAAGAAAGATGACAGTGGCATAGCTATCGTGGGAGACTGCGCAGCAGAAGGTCCAGGTGCGGCCCTTAACTGCAGTTTCTGATAGTGAATCCAAGAGTTTTGAATCCTATTATATAAGCAAAATTTAGTGTTAAACTTACATGTATAATCATACTTAGGTTTATAAATTTGAGTAACAGCGGCATTAAATGAGATGTTTGATAGCCTTTGTATTGGGAACGTGTGGCACTGATAGCTGTAATAATTCCAACAGAATCAGAACAATGTTATCTCAAACTGAAATAACTACTTGATTTTCACCCAGAAATAACTCTGCAATAAAAACAAACACTAAAATTTAACAACTCTTGAAGCTCACATCTTGATATCAAGAAAGTAAATTATTCATTCAAGTATAAGAACGTTTTTTGATTGCCTTTCGCAAAGAAATAGACCACTTTATCACATCAAACTGTCGTGCCCTTTCGTCATGTAGAACCAAACTATTTAGACGTTCTTGTCTCATAGATGTTCTTAGTTTTGATGAACTGTAATTTATAAAATGGCCTATCAGTTTTGTCCTCTGTAACTGGAACAATTAAGTACCTACAGCAAAGAGTATATGCAGAGATAAGTCAAATAACCATGTTCTGTCAATAGTATACATTTTGGAAATTAATTATTCTTTCACACTGGCGTGTGTAGGCTAACGTATGGAAAGATAGAGTCAGACTGAAAAATTCAATGCCATAGCCGGGATTTGAACCTCGAATCTTCTGGTTGCCGTCCAGTCGTCCTAACCCTTGAGCTACTATGGCCAACGTGCCGACATGGCATTCAATTCTCCAACTGCCTCGTGTTTTTCCCGGTAAACCACTTAGGAGTTCTCATAAACACATAAGACAGCTACCTTAATAGCGACTTAAGGGTGTAAGACAATTAATTTCCATTAATTGACCTAATAGTGGTTAACTATAAAGCCCGGACCTTAAAGTACTTAACACGTTGTAAGTTGCCATTAAGATAGTTGTCTCATGTGTTTATGAGAACTCCTAAGTGGTTTACCGGGAAAAAACACGAGTCAGTTGGAGAATTTAATGTCATGTTGTCACGTTGGCCATAGTAGCTCAAAGATTAGAGCAGCTGGACGGCAACCAGAAGATCCGTGGTATTGAATTTTTCAGTCTGACTCTATCTTTCCACAGTATACATTTTGCCAAAACATGATTTTTGGAACCGCTCTTCTTTGCCACTGGGTTGTAACCATTAGCCAGCAAAAGGAGACCCTCATAAACAGGGCGAGAGGCCTTGTAGCTAGTCTTCTACTTCCTTTATTTCCTACAGATACATACCTTGTAAACCTAAACCTCAAAGTATCGCTGCCTCTGACAGAGTAGTGGGGCAGAGGTGTCTTGTTTGGGAAAAAAACTGTGGTGTTTTGACGAGGCTGGACCTTGAAGCAGCCTATCGCCATTTAAGCCCTTCACTCGAGCTCAGTTTGGGTCCCTGTTACGGTTCAGCGATAGCACCAGCCTAGCTATACCTCTGTTAAGCTTTATGCAAAACAGACAACTTATTGGCGTAAATGCAGTTTGGTAAGGATAAATTTATAAATAAAGTATGTTTCCATGTCCTCATATAATTTGCAATTGCTATACAGTTATTAATAACGATAAATGTATTATGTATTATAAATGCAATGTATTATAAATTCTTATTTTATTCTTGGAATTTTTAAAATAGATGATGCATATATGAGCTTGATGTCAAATGTTCTCACTTTGGTTATAAAAACAGTAGAATATCAAAGGCAGGTAACCAGAGAGCACGGCATTCTCTTTCAAGTTAGCCAGTAGAGCGGTCAAGGCTGTCTAGTCCAATACATATTGCTTATAAATGTCCTATCGTTTATGTACGTAATTTACAGCTCAATTTCAGGGCAGTGCACTCCCAGCCTGAATTTATGTTCCATTACGCAAATCGTTTGGCTAAAATTTCCACATCTCTTTCAGCATATTCATGTATATGAGAAAGCCGACAGAACTCAGTTGCAATATCTAATAAGGAAAGTTCTCAAGGTCTCACGAGACTATCCCAGAAGTTGCGAAATGGTGAATAGTTTTCATAGTGGAGTTCAAGGGCTTGAAGGTCTGTGCCCTGCCCGAGAAGCTTATTATCTTGGAAAGAATATGCCGTGTTTCGTTATGTATACGCTGTTCATGCAGGCCTTAGTGTCAAAATTCTGTAAATGCATATGCGCTGGCAAATACATCTTAGACGCATACACTGAGAATGTAATCTGCTTTAATCACGCTCATATAAACGATAGATGCCGATCTTATATTTAGAAAATGATTTACTGATCATGTACGTACAACAATGCTGTTTCTACGTCACTTTGAACGCTAACTATCCATATTTTAATTTCACGTGGTAACGTCAGTCAATATTCATTCAGTATAAATAAGCCTGAAAACCACTATCTCTGCTTGCAACTATGCTTACCTCGAATATAAACATTCAGTGTACTATGAAAATATAATCAGATTGTGCTCTAGTGATAAACTGTAAGATCCTTTTTCCTCGGTGTCTCCTCTTATTAATTAACGTTCCTCCAATGTTGAGTCATAACGGACGATGAATGAAATGGGTGAAATGATGCTCAAATTAGCCCAAGGTCCATGGAACTTACGGTTAACTGATCTTCATCTTTAAGAATAAGGGAAACCCCGGTAAAAAACCTTATCTCAATAACTCATCCTCACCGAGATTCGAACTGGAGACCTCTTGAACGTGAGACAGACACGCTACTACCTACACTATAGTCATCACGAATGTAATTTAGCCCGCCTCGGTAGCGTGGTGGTAGCGTGTCTGCCTCACGTTCAAGAGGTCCCGAGTTCGAATCTCGGTCAGGGTGTTACCTGGATAAGGTTTTTCCGGGGTGTCCCTTATCCTGAAAGACGAATGTCGGGTAACTAAGCTCTATGGACCCTGGGCTCATTTGAGCACCATTTCACCCATTCCATACATCGTCCTATATAACTTAACGTTGGAGGACGTAAATTACAACAAAATGTAATGCCGTTATTGCCAAACTCGGAAAACAAAAACACGCGAACTAATAGCGAATTACAGAATTACTCAAGTCGCACAGTGTGTAGTTAGGTGACGCAATGAGGAAACGAAGGGAAATGGACGAATGAAAAACTTAAGCTTACATGTAAAACTAAACTGGACCTAACCTAACCTAAGCTAAGAAAAGATCACAATGCACTTTTCCTTTACTATCATCTCTTTCTAGCAAACAATAAACTTCACATTTCAACAACATAAACTTTTTCCTTCTACAAAAATAATAAACTGAACTGTGATTGAAAAATTCAATGCCATAGACGGGATTTGAACCACGGATCTCCCGGTCTCCATCCGGTTGCTCTTAATCATTAAGCTACCATGGCCAACGTGCCGATATGACATTAAATTCTCTACCTGACTCGTATATTTCCCGGTAGACCACTAGGGGTTCTCATATGCTGTGAGATACGCACCGTTTGTGGCGACTTACTATGCTGTAAGTACTTAAGTCCCAAGTTTCATAGTTGCCGCTGTTAGGTAAATAAATGGAAATTAATCCGAAAAATACGAGTTAGTTGGAGAATTTAATGTCATACTGGCACGTTGGCCATCCTAGCTCAATGGTTAAGGGGGACTGGACGAAGACCGAGAGATACGTGGTTCAGATCCTGGCTATGGTATTGAATTTTTCAGTATGATTATACCTATCGAAATCTTTGTCTGCACACGGCTGGTTTGAAAGAACGATTAATTTCCAATCAATTAAACTGTTTTAACTCCTGTAATTAAAATAAAAGGAACATTCCGTATATTTACCTTTTAAAGTTTTCGGTTCCGACAAACATCCTCTACACTATATATGGGCACAGTAGTACTATTAGGCTATTCATAATGCACCAGACGAATCAAAGAAGAAGACTAGTGTGTTTCAGTTCCTGCACTGTGTTGTGGTATATGAAAACTGCGTCATAAATTGGGAACAAATAGTCGTTGAAAACGTAATGTGGTCCTATTATTGGCGAGGGAAGTACTCAAATGTTATTCACAACGCCTTATGTGAGTAAAGGTAATGATTTTAACGTGATATAGTTACCTTTGGATGAGTCGTAGCGAACAAATGACCCAAAATACCTAAGACCTTGAAAGACCTCACCTGGAAGAGGAGGTTCACTCTCCGTCGATAACGAGTGTTCTTGCTCCAGTGTTGAGATGTATGGTAGGAAGCTGCTAGTGTGGGAGAACGTTTCCCAACTGGAAGAAGTCCTCCAGCAGAAAGGAGGCAACGTTTTGATGTCGCAGTAATGTCAAGGATACACGTAGGTGTACAAACACATGGTATGCGTGGTGGCGTCTTTTCCTTCTCTTTCGAACCTCTGTTGCGGAATTGGAAATAATAATCTGAGATGATAAATATGTCCGTCATTTCTTTACCATTTTTAGAGCTTAGATCCGGCTACATAAATTCAAGAAGTCCAATACAGAGGAAACAAGCCCAGGTTCCGAAACCCCGAGTTGCTTCACATTTTTATCAATTGCAATTAAAAATATGGGTTTCCAAAAGTAATCAGATACATTTACAATTACTTTTCTAAAGGATATCGATTTATCTTGAACTTGCATATTGGAATTCGGGTACAAATATCGAACGTTTTTGAGTAAGTGCTTGAAGGTATATTTGACGTCATTTCCAAATTGTTTTATAACATAAATAATGCCTTCTCTGTAATCTAGTTATAATCGTGTACATCCAATATTTGCGATGCCTGAAAAATGATGAAAGGTAATAAAACTATTTCATCATCAGTGCTTCCAAACCTTCTTCCGCAACTGCTATACCAGCGGCCATCATTAGACACATATTTTAGGCCAACTTATGTTTTAGGCACCTAAATTAGGCGTTTATATCTTGTTTGGGTTGTATGCATAGGAGAATTACTTTGAAACAGAATCCGGGATTTGAACATGCACCTTTTGTGGCGACTTACTATGCTGTAAGTACTTAAATCCCAGGCTTCATAGTTAAACCACTATATTTTTTCAGCTAAATTGATGGAAATAATCATGTTGGCATGTTTACCATAGTAGCTCAGTGGTTTAGAGCAACCGCAAGGAGAGCGGGAGATCCGTGGTTCAAATCCCGGTTATGGCATTGAATTTTTCAGTCTTATGCTATTCTCATAGCATATGAGAACTCTTAGTAGTCTACCGCGAAACATACGAGTCAGTTGGAGAATTTTATGTCATGTCGGTATGTTGGCCATAGTAGCTCAGTGGTTTAGAGCAACCGCACGGAGAGCGGGAGATTCATGGTTCAAATCCCGGTTATGGCATTGAATTTTTCAGTCTTATGCTATTCTCATAGCATATGAGAACTCTTAGTAGTTCACCGCGAAACATACGAGTCAGTTGGAAAATTTAATGTCATGTCGGCATGTTGGCCATAGTAGCTTAGTGGTTTAGAGCCGCACGGAGAGCGGGAGATCCATGGTTCAAATCCCGGCTATAGCATTGAATTTTTCAGTCTTATGCTATTCTCTTAGCATATGAGAACACCTAGCAGTCTACCGCGAAACATACGAGTCAGTTGGAGAATTTAATGTAATGTCGGCATGTTGGCCATAGTAGCTCAGGGTTTAGAGCAACCGCACGGAGAGAAGGAGATTCTTGGTTCAAATCCCGGCTACGGCATTGAATTTATCAGCCTGGCTCTATTCATTTTTTTCTGGGTTTTCCCCCTTATCCTTAAAGATAAACGTCGGATAACTAAGCTCTACGGACCCTGAGTTCATTTGAGCATCGTTTCACCCACTTCATCGTCCACATGACAACGTTGGAGAACGTAATTAAAAAAAAAAAACAGAAAGAAAAGAAACCTCGCTTCCCCAATGACTCAAAACTTCTCATTTCTCGTCTCTTGGGCATATGGAGTGCTGCGACGTTTTACACAAGCTGCAGTTGTTAAGTGTAATGCAATATACAACATCTTAATACCTAATACTATATATAAAATTACATAAACTCAGTATATCTGTGGCTGCATAAATAAGAGCAGTGTGTCGGTTGGTTTGTGTGTGTGATAGAGAGCACTTTGTCGATTTTTGACGTCACTTCTCTTGGTGCATTCTTAATTTTTTCTTCAACAATAAGGCATGTCCTTGACAGTTAAAACTGTAAGGGAAGATGGAACTTCCTTGGACCACTGTGTGACCTGTAGGACCCCAGATATGAAGCATCTCAGAAGTCCTGTTGCTACGGTAATTTTGAAACAAAATAGAGTAGAGTGAGTTCAATATCTTAAAAAAGTAAACATTCTACAGGTTGTACAGAACCTATTTTGAAAGCCTTGTTTTCCACTATTCTTTTGTTCTACAGACCATAACACATGTAATGATTGTAAATGTAATCTAAAGAGTAGACTAAAAGTAAAGCATGGCAGCGTTAAAAAACTTTAAATTTAAACTCAACTTGTGCAGCCAAGATATCTATACACCTTTTCAAATGGTGGAAAACTTACTCAGAAATAAACTTAAATCCCACACTGGATATTTTCTGTACAGCTTCAGATGTTTGAAGCTGTTGCTGTGCTAAACGTTTCCACGTTTGCGGAATATGTGCATCATTTGTTGAAATCTCCAGCAAGAGAAATGTCAAGGTCATGTGCGTTGGAGACTTGGCACGGTGAGAGACGTGGGTGTGGCCCCATGAGAGAGAAATCTTAACTTACATACATACACCTTGGCAATGCTTCCCTAACGCAAAACGAGTTTGGTTGGTTGCTTAACACACTCGAGTTACTATGGAGCAATGAGGTTATGCTGCACATGCATCCGTGGTCCAGGTCAAGCTCACGGTGTCGACCGCTCAACCAATAGAGCACGAGTATAGCTAAAATTATACTGACGTCGTAACTAAGATTTTCGTAGCAGTGAAACGAAACCAGCTTCTACGTGATTTACGCCACATGTGAATGATACTCTGATGTCCGATTGGCTAACGTTAGATGTGAATTGATTCCTACTGGATGAAAGCGAAGTAACAATAAACTCTACTCCAGCCATTGAAGGATGCGATGTCAGTCTAATTATAAAATGGAATATAAATCCAAGGACAAAATTGATAGCACTTCTGCTTGATTGCAAGACTGTGGTGTGAGTTTAATTTTAATATACATATTATGTGTCGTTACAGAAGGACAAATATCTGTGGTTCGAATCTTAGGCATAACTTAAGTTTTTCATATCTGATTCACTTGCCAGCATATTTATCAAGTGTAAATGCGATCATAAATTGTGAATTATTGATACAATAAAATATTTCATCTGTGTTTCTATATTTCGGTAGTGTGCATCTCTCCCATCATCAGGGCCGCGCCGTGGCTCACTGGTTAGACCGCTTGGCTCTCACCAAGGCGGCCCGGGTTCGATCCCAGGCGACCGCAAAGTGAGATTTGTGGTGGACAACACGGCGCTGGGGCGGTTTTTCTCCGGGACCTCCGGTTTCCCCCGCCATCTCATTCCACCGATGCTCCATCTTCATCTCATGTGTCATCAGTGTCTCCGCCTGCGGTGCCGTATGTAGTAAAAGCGGGCGTTAAACACTACACATTTCATTTCATTTCTCCCATCATCAGGATATTTATTAAATGTTATAACCACAAATGAATCACTAGATATAACACAAATATAAACAAAAGCCCGCCTCAGTAGCGTGGTGGTAGCATGTCTGCCTCACGTTCAAAAGGTCCCTAGTTTGAATCTCGGTCAGGGTGAGTTACCTTGATAAGGTTTTTTCCGGGGGTTCCCTTATCCTAAAAGACGAATGTCAGCTAACTCTAAGCTCCATGGACCCTGGGCCCATCTGAGCATCATTTCACCCATTCCATTCATCGTCCGATATGACTTAAAAAGTTAAACGACGTAAATTACATACATATATATATAAACAAAGACAAAACACTATCAAAATTCCCATTACTGAACAAAAAACGGCTTTCAGTGAATTAAATGCCAGGTCAGGAGATGGCGTGAGTATAGAAAATTAATGGGGTCAAAGAAACCTAACTACTTGATTACTAAGCTGTATTGATCTGTGATTCTTAAGTCGACAGATTTCCATTTTAAGGCCGGTTTCCAGGAGGAGCTGAACGGAAATCCGGCATTACGATTAAGCTTAACACGATTTATTAGCATTTAATAAATATGCTGATGATGGGAGAGATGCAGACTCCCGAAACGTCGATTTATATTCGTCTTTTCACCTGGCTTGCTTCCCGAGAACAACTTGAGCATATTTGTCGCCAGGAAAGCTTCATATCTTTACGTTTTAAGGATACTGTATACAGATTAGCAAGAGCAATAGCCACTTATTAGTTTTTCCAATTTCTTAACAAACTTATTTCCAAGAAATTACCCTTTGCTTACCCATTCTCCTCCCCATCCCGGTACAAAATCATTAGTGAGTACAGTTTGTCCAGATTCTTAACAACGCTGAGTTCTATAGTACTCACTAATGGCCTTGTACCGGGGGAGGGTGTTGGAGTGGAATGGGTAAGCAAAGGGTCATTTCTTGGAAATAAGTTTGTTAAGAAATTGGACAAGCTATATTTGACTTCTGCATTCAGCAATTTCTTTCGATGAATTAAAATGAGCAAAATAGGTTTTTATTCATCGCCTGCGCTGTTAAGGGGGGGGGGAGACCTGTGTATAAAGTATGCTTCATTTTGAATGGAAAAAAGAATATCTACTCTCTTATCTACATAATAATAGCGTTGCATGCAAGTTTTTTTCCTTTCTGCTATTAGGAGCAATCTACCATGTGCAAGATAAGCTTTAAAATTACTGTGAAAGTAATAAGAACAGCGAGTCTTGAATAACTTAAAAGTTATTTTTAATAAAGATGTAGAACATTATATTCACCTTTGCTTAACCGTAAGATAAGCAAAGTCGTTTGTAACGGCAACAAATCATGCCCTGAAGTATTAGGTAATAGAAATAATGAAATTTATGTACGTATTACGTATCACAAAATCAAATAATGAATAAATTTATCACAAAGTTAATCATGAATTATAATCTTCCCATGTTCAGTTGTTGGAGTTTTTATGAGATTTCCGTGAAATATTGTTTTAAATAATAACAATTTGCTTTAGATCCATGCTGTTGTGACTGTCTAAATAATTCTGCAGCAATCAGTGCTTAAAAAGCATTAGTGTCCATTAATGGACATTATTTCAAGACGACTCTCAAACGCTTGGAACGGCTCTTGTTTTTACTAGTCGCCAACGTATACAAGACGAAAAAACAGTGACGTATCCTAGAGTTGAGGGCCCTAAGCCGCAAAGTGCAGCCTACTATCTGTGAAACTATATCCAGTCATCCAGGATCGCGGAGAAAAAGCTTAAGTAATATGTATATACATTTGTAACAGCTGTGTTTGGAAGAAGAACGCTATATTCGCGGATTTCGGTTTTATTCATGGGTTGGTACTTTCCACTGCGCTTGCACAATAATAACAAAATGGAATACTTTGTTGATATTTAGCGGTCGTGTATAAGGTGTCTTATAAAGGAAGGATGGGTCCGTTACATTATCAGCGCACAATCCGCTCTGATTTATTACATATATTTTTAAACTATGAATATACGTAGATATAATATAGTTGTTGATATTAAACCTTTAGTTTAAATTATTAATATCTATTTCAGCTTGCTTCAGTTGTTTTCAGTTCTGATTGTTATGTTTTATGTCACTTAATACAAATTAAATATAGAGAATAACACTTTATTGAAGATACACTTATATTCAGTACAATAGTTTAATAATCATTCTTTTTTATGACAAACTCTATAACAAAACGTATTCTTTAATAAAAAATCTTTGGAGTAAAGAGTAGTGTAAATATTTACTTTTCTAGTTTCTAGAGTAGAAGTAGTATTGTAGTGCATCCAAAAAGTTGATTATTGTCTTTTCAAAGTTGACAACTGAGTAAAGCTCCTATTACAAACTTTACATTGGTGTGGCTTCTTACAGATATGCATTTCACCAAAATGCATATTTTGAGATCCACCTAATCCAGAAAAGAAATGTTTTTAGGAAAAAAATTCATGTTTGTATGTGTCAGAGAAACAAACTGTTTCTATGTGTCAGAGAGAACATAGATATAAAACAATCTAACATAGATCTAAGTACACATGTATACAATATAGAACATTACATTACTCTGAAACGGTAGAGCCAGACTGAAAAATTCAATGCCATAGCCAGGATTCGAACTACGGATCCTCCGGTTGCCGTCCAGCTGCTCTAAACCATTGAGCTACTATGGCCAACGTGCCGACATGACACAATTCTCCATCTGACTCGTATTTTTCCCGGCAAACCACCAGGAGCTCTCACAAACACACGAGAGAACCACCTTAATGGTGACTTACTATGCTGTAAGTACTTTAAGGCCCGGGCTTCATAGTTCGCACAACCACTAGGTACAATTAATGGAAATCAATTGTTCTTTCACACTAGTTCTGTGTAGGATGCACTATGAAACGGTAGAGCCAGACTGAAAAAGACTTTTTTTTTTTTAATTACATTACTCATCATCACAATAGATAAGGAGGTACCGACAAGGAAGCATGAGGCTCTTTAGAGTTGCTACTCTAATGAGCTCATAGCAGCAACTTCTTGCACTAGCAGGAGGCCTTTGCCCTTTCGGGATTGATTGGCTATTTGTTATTATTATGTAGAGATAGAGAGAGGAGTATAATCATAAAGTCATATAAATACCATATTTGACAAAGCATACCTACCACAAAAATATTTTCAAGTATATTCATCCATTCCAAACTACCTTTTACATGCAAATATTTTATTTTATTTGTTTAATTTCTGCATTAAATTACTGCGAATATCTGCAATGTCCTCTTCATTTAGACCAAATTTTGTATAAGTTGTAACCATATGAGATAGAAACTTACTACAGGAGAACTTGTAAAATTCATAAAAGGACACAAATTATTTTAAATAATGCTATGCTATGGCGTGACGTCCTGTTTTTGGATCATTGCCTCCCCAGTTGCTCTCCTCCAAACTTGTCGATCTCACGCAGTAACTATCCAATTTGGAATCTTGAATATATGTGTTGAGTTCTGTTGTACACCATCTTCCCATCTGTTACGTGGCCTTCCCACTGGCCTTTCTCCTCCAAAGTCTCCTAGGAACACCTTTGGGATTTGATGTTCTTTCATTCTAATTAGATGACCAGCCCATTTAAGTCTCCTAATACAAATAGCATGCGACAGGGTTACTTCTCCATACAGGGAATATAGTTCATTAATATATCTAATTCTCCATGCCCCTTGTACACATATGGGTCCATAAATTCTCAGGATTTTCCTTTCGAAGGAGTCAATCATCTCCTCGCCTTTCTTTTGTAGGGTCCATGTTTCACTTCCATACATCACTTTACTACGAATGAGAGTTTTTTATAACTTTTAAGCTTTGGTTTATATCTCTACTTCTGAACAGAGGTAATACTGCAAAGTATGCTCTATTGGCAACTTGGATCCTTGCCTGTATTTCTACGATCTACTCATTCTTGTTGTTTAGGTGTACACCAAGTTATTTGAGCTCATCCACCACTTCCACTTTAAATCCTTCAAGGACAAGTTGATCTTCTGTATACTGCTTCTCCAAGCCTGCATCATTACCTTCGTTTTTATTTTAAATAATTACATCATATAATAATACGTTAATCACATTGCAATTTTTCCCCAAGACCCCCACTCTCCTTGCTTTCGATTTCAAGAGCTTGTTACTATAAATACACTTGTCTATCTAAGCAGTTCTTGATTTTTTTGAAATCATTCCTAAGGGGGTAAAAGGTATTTTACATTCACATGCCTTTCTCTACCCATTATGTAACAAATATTGTTACAAAAGCCCATTCTTCATTGTAACTGAGATAAGCTTTTATACGATAGAAATGGTTATATTACATATGTCCTTCTAGGTACAATGAGAATAGGGAAATACTGTAGGTAGGCCCTAATTAATAGTCAAATCTTTTAGGTGCTGCTCGCTCTATGATGGGTTTAAAATGTTGCTTTCTTATGACCAAGAGAGAATAATGACTTTGCCTTTGACAGAAGTTGAAGTATTTGAAAATTCCAACCAATAACAAGGAATTATAGGACATATTTAACCCCCCTTCCCAAATGACAAATTCTGTGCTTTAATGTAATTTGCCTTTTAGTAGTAAGATTTTGTGTGATTTCTTACAGTTTACCAATTCAAGATATATATATATATATTTTATTTTTCACAATTTTAAACATTTAATATTTTAACAAAATTGTTACAAGCATTTTTGAAAAAATCATGATGTCTGGTTTTTCATATCATGTGTAGTTTGGATGAGAGGATTTTCTTGAAACCTTCATGTCACATCCTTCATATATGCTGAACTTACACACTAGGTTTAGCGTTTAATTGAATTTTCGTTTTTGAGTTGTTCTCTGTCTGTCTCTGTCTCTCTCTCTCTCTCTCTCTCTCTCTCTCTCTCTCTCTCTCTCTCTCTCTCTCTCTCTCTCTCTCTCTCTCTCTCTCTCTCTCTCTCTCTCTCTCTCTCACACACACACACACACACACACACACACATATTCACATTCAAGAGCTCCCAAGTTCATATCTTGGTCAAGGTGAGTTATCGAAATAATGTTTTTTCCAGGCTCATTTGAGCATCAGTTCCCTATTTCATTCACTGTCCGATATGACAATATTGGAGTATATAAAATGTAAAAAAAATAATAAAAAGTGTACATGCACATGCAGCTTTTTCTAGGAATGCTTATTTTTAATTCAAGAACCTAAAATGTGTATTTCCAATAAAATACCAGTGTTGAATTTTTGAATGGAATACAATACTTCCCTTGCTTATATTCTATGAGTAACTTAATATGCTTAGAATAATAACTGTCTCAATAGATATTGTAATACATAATGGATGCCACATCTGAATTTAACTTAGTAGACATCATTTTAATGTATCACATTCAGATTTATTTTTATTCTTGTAGCAAAGTGGAAAGTGAACTTCTGTTTTAAACCAAGTCCTGTAGAGGTCATCACTTTTTGATTGGGGACGACAATATGTATTGTAATTAGTTGAGAGAGAATGTAGTGTCTTTATAACAAAATAACATTCAAAAGCCTCCATCTTGTAGCTAAATAACATTGTGTTTTGTTGCAGGTCGGGAGGACCTTTCTCCACCTAGCAGTCTGAATGGCTACAGCGTTGACAGCTGTGATGCAAAGAAAAAGAAAGGTCCAGCGCCACGGCAACAGGAGGAGCTATGTCTTGTATGCGGTGACAGAGCATCAGGATACCATTACAATGCTCTCACTTGTGAGGGGTGCAAAGGTTGGTATTGTTGCATTACACCATTTATTTTCTTGAAAGCAGAAGTCTTGATAACAGTTTTGTGATTACAGTATTAAATACCAGATTTGTTTTCAATATGTACCTACAGTATTTTGAAAATAGATCTGTAGTCTGCAGTGATTTGAATATTTCAGGAGAATATATCTAAAACACACAACATTTTTCTTGAATCTTCTTCCAATACTCCATTTTGAAGACAAAACTCTGTTGAGACCTCAACCACAAGAATACAAAATGTCCAACTTCATATCCTATGCCATTAAAGAATGTTGACCATAAGGTCCCCTTGCAAGCCAATGCAGATTTAAAACAGCAGATTGCAAAAATACTCTCAGACTGTCTAGGCATAGGAGTCCTTAAGCAGTTGTCCTCAAATTACCCACACTCAAACTATTTTTACTAGAAAGTGCATCGACAACAGCAGCCGAGGATAAGTGATACACAGATAAAAAGTGGTTTGACTGCTATCTGAACACCAAAATATTATATGAGGGATGGGGGTGGTAGGTTATCTGTGATATCTGTACCTATAATCTAGCAACATTTCTGGTAACACATCATGAAAAAAATACAATGTTAATTTTAAATTTTTAAACAGTGAGGTTAAGTACACTATTAATTTTACATTGGTTATGTTTACACTAACTCGCCTACCTAAGTTGTGTAAACATAACTGATGTTCAAATAATAGTGAAACAAAATGGTTCACATTACAGCAGCAAACAGAAAAATTCTGAAGCATAACTGTGTAAGGAGTACTGAACATGTATAAAGGCAAAATAAATTTATTAGTTAAGCCATAGTTAGAGAACGCTGTCCTTGTGGCAGAGACACAGGCTTTTCAGTCATCAAAGGACTTATATCCTGAGTTTGAAATGGTGTACCTAAGTTAATGCAGTTTATTTCCTAATGTATGTGTAGACGGCAGTTAGTTAATCATACATGAGTACAGCGTAAGAATTTTTTGGGACACATTTACTCAATTGATATTTCTCATGTATGTGTTCAGTATACCTTAGTAATTAGTCTCTATAGACTTAAATGTAATGGTTTAAATAATTTAGATTTGATTGTCTGAGCTCATTTTAATCTTTTAAGATATAGTTATCTAGATCACATATGGTATCAGATTAGATAAAATGATACTAATGAGATTTGGAAACTTGTGTTCACTATAACTTATTCTGAACATAGTGAATGGTATCCAGAGATTCATAACAGGATCCAAGTGGATCTATATGCTTCGCAGGTAGATCTAAATTAGTAGAGGAACTGGGAATAGGAGTGTGGAGAAATGAAAAATTTCCATCAATTAACTAAAATAATAAAAGTTAAATGATGAAGCCTGGGACTCAAGTACTTACGATAGTCGCCACGAATGATGTATCTCAGATGCGAGAGCCCTTAGTGGTCTACCGGGGAAATATATGAGTCAAATGGAGAATTTAATGTCAGGAAGGCACGTTGACCATGGTAGCTCAAAGGTTAAGAGCGACTGAACAGAAACTAGGAGATCCGTGGTTCAAATCCCGGCCATGGCATTGAATTTTTCATGTTGACTCTATCCATAAAAAATCTTAGCCTATGTACGGAGTGTGGAGAAATGATAAATTTCCATCAATTAACTAAAATTAAGGGTAATTCAATTTAACCTTGGATGGCATGGAACAGTATATTTCAAACACAGTTGCCAAATTGGTCACTACATGGAAAGTTTCAGTAGAAACTACATCAAAAGATGTATTACTGTATTACGAATAAACTGCAACACTTTTAGTGAACTGTGTTGCAGTTTATTAATTATACTTAGTTTCATTCCCTGTCAGTAGCATCAGTTTTTTAACAAAAACTACTTATATTACTGTACTTTCAGATAAGCCAAGAAGCCCTCAGATCTCGTAGACTAATGAAATAAAGTCAAAACTGATCTTGCAATGCTATGAATTCCTGACTATGCTGGCTGAATAAAATTCAGTTCCACTGATGTGGGTACCAGGACATTCATGGCAGATGTTTTAGCAAAGGAAGGATCAGCAAGTCATTTTGTAGATCCTAAAGCAAGACTAGTAAGATCAATACAGCAGGAAAGCAAAAATAGTATTGGTACACAATTAAGGGATGCCAGCACGCTCAAAGTATACAATTAAGGACATTAATAGAAGCAAAACTAGTAAAGTGTTTATTATGGACAAGGTTAAACTCGGTTGTATTTTGGGCATGATAATAGGACACTACCAGCAGTAGTAGTAGAGTGGGTTTGGGGCATTCAACTGTTGGGGTTATTAACGCACACTACCAGCTGAAAGGAAATCTACACAAATTAGTAAAAGTGCTGACTTGTCATGGATGTAGCCTGAATGAATGAATAAAGAATGAATGTACCTTTATTTCCATTTTACCTAATTTGCAATATTTCACAATATTTCTATTGTTTACCTTACCCTTAGTACAAATTGTAGTCTAGCCATTCATTATCCTTTTGGCTCCCTGGTTGCCTGGTTCCCTGGCCTTTGGCTCACCTCAGGATGCCCTCCTTCTACTTCATCCTTTCTCTCTCTCTTTCTTCTGTCCTCCCTTTTCTGTTCACATCTGCTCCACTTTTTTTCTCCTATTCCACTTCTCATTCATCTTTTTTTAAAAACTCCCCCTTGTTCTTATTCTTCTTTTCCCCTTTTGTCAGCATTCTCATGGCTACTATTTGATGTACTAAAGCAGATGAGACTGCTTCTTCTACTCTAAGACTACAACCCTCTTGCATATTTTACTTGGGTAAAAGATCTCACCATTTAGAGGAACTCCAGAGAATATTACACAAATATTACTATTCGTAACAAAAACTTCACTTAGCTTAAGAAAATGATCTCAATTTTTCTTATTAATTGAGATTGATTTCATACCCAAATCGCTTGCATTGTCAGTCAACACAGTTCGTCATCAAGGATATCGGTTTCCATGTTATTATGTTTTTTCAGTATTTTGCTTGACGACGAAGTGTGTTGACCGACGGCGCAAGCGATTTGTTTGTGAAATCGATCTCAATGAATAAGAAAAATTGACATTTTCTTAAGATAAGTGAAGGTTTTCTTACAAATAGTTATAATTTGTGTAATATTCATTGCTTCACTGTAGCTAGCTTCATTTTCTACATAATCCAGAGAATATCTCTCAAAAATATAAATTCTTTCATCGAGAATACAGGTATCCTTGGGTACTAAAAAAATGGGGAAGCACAATAGATCAGCAATGGTTGCAACTGTATTGCCCTCCCTAGTTTTAACTCTAACTGTAACCTGAACTTGAACCATTAGCAATCTCCAAATTTTCTAATATTGTATAAGTACTAATGTATAAACATTTTGATCCACAGGGTTTTTCAGAAGAAGCATTACAAAGAATGCAGTCTACCAGTGCAAATATGGGAACAACTGTGAAATTGACATGTATATGCGACGGAAGTGCCAAGAGTGTCGGCTCAAAAAGTGCCTCAGTGTTGGCATGAGGCCAGAATGTGAGTACCTCATATATTTTGAAATACAGTTGAAATGACATCTTTTTAACTATTTTATCATTTAAAATAGGTATGCAAAATTTGCATAATTGGAGAATGAACAAGAGTTGGAAAATACAAGACAAAGTTTAGTATTTTCTATTTCCAAGATTCACCAAAGCACTTATAGTGCATATGTATTAAGAACTATTTGTTCTGTGATAGTGAATATAGAAATAATGCTTAGGCAAAAATAAAATTAATACTACCAATTATCACAGTTGGTTTCAGTAGCAAGGTCAGCTACATTGATCATAGTGGCAAACTGGCAATCCGTTTTCCATGGCTAGTTGATCTCAAAAACTCCATAGCCTGCAGTTTATACTTAGCTGAATGAATTAAATTCTAAGAAATATTAACAGATAAAAAGGAATTAAAGATCTAGGAAAAATTTAAATGGTCAAATTCAACTATGAAACATAATTACTTTCCATATCAACAAGAGTAAACATATCAAAAGTTAGAAAATTTAACATAGTTTTTACATATACATGCAGTGAAATAAAGAAAACAAGGAGATAGGCTAGTACACCAGTACCAAATGCGAGAAATATAGCTTTCCATCATGATAGCATGAATAGAAAGTGTTCAAAAAACACTATCATTTTAAAAAAATTGTGGTTGTATTTAAACTATGTCTAACTTCCCATACTTTATGGTGGCTTTTCCTAAACCTTGGCCATTTTTAGAACAATTGAAAGTTTTATGAATTTCTTCAACAAATACGGCACAAGCTGTGAATCTTGGAATTCAGCTCACATTATAAAGTTCACTGAAGATACTAAATGACAATAATACATTGAACATTATTAGCAGAAAAGAACTTGCAACTGATCCATTCACTTAGAAATTATATATAATTTCCTTTTTCATTTTGTAGGTGTTGTACCTGAATACCAGTGTGCGGTCAAACGGAAAGAAAAAAAGGCACAAAAAGACAAAGATAAACCCAATTCAACAACAAATGGTTCACCAGAGGTTGTAATGATGAAAGAACCTGATCCTAAGGTAAGATCATTTCAAATTTCAAAGTCATCACATAATGATTTGCTTTTTAAAAATCTGACTCCTGTTAGCTCATAGTAAATATAGTAATGTCTTTTAGTTAAAAAATTGTAACCCATGGTGTAACAGCCCACAAACAAGCCAGAGCCTGCCAAGCCGACTGCCGGCCTCACACTCACATATGCAAGGCAGAGGTGAGCGATCATTCAACCGATATGGGGTGGAGATGCAGTCAGCATCTCGGCACACCCAGCTGTAAAGTTGGCTGGTCTAGGGTTTGCTACCTAGTGTAGCTCCTCAATTTCCTCACAATGCTGAGTGGCACCAGTCCTATATCCAGGACTTAAAATCTGCACCTCCCAGGGGTGGGATTGATCCCGGTTGCATTCCGTGGCAGGGAACCAAAGCATAATGCTCTAGCCCACTATGCCACAGCGCAGGAGAAGATTCTTTAATATCTATAACAAATGTGAAATTAATGTTTATCTTGATTAACAAGAAGTAGATGGTAGAATGTAAGCTTTTACAACAAGAGTTCATAGAAGAACAAGTACAGAAGTATTTTGAATGCAATGCATCAGATTTTTTTTCCTTACAAATTTCATGAAAATGTGTTAATTGAAAATGTTATAGTTCTACTAAAATTAAATACTGCTTTAAATGGCATTTTTAACTTTGCTTAAGGATTGTAAGTTTGAGGAAATAGTATTGTGCTTTAATAACTAATATATTACAATTGCTATAACAGGTTGAACCAGAAAAGTTGCCAACAGTAAATGGGGTTAAACCTGTTAGTCCTGAGCAGGAGGAACTTATACATAGGCTTGTTTACTTCCAAAATGAGTATGAACAGCCATCGGAAGAGGACCTCAAAAGGATTACGGTAAGTTTGCCTTTTCTAATGTATTCTCTCTCTGTCTTTTAACATTTTTTAATCAAGCAGGTCACATCATTGCTGAATGAAATAGGTGAAATGATTGATCAAAGCTTCACGGGTAATCATCCGTGTCAAAGTTAATAGTGTCAAGCTTTTGGCTATTCCAAGCTCCATGACCTTCCAGATGACAGGCCATGCAGAAAACTCAACATGGAAGAACCCCAATCCAGATGATCAACTGCACAGAAAGTAAGGTTAGTGGGGTGGGGTGACACAAGCCCTACCCACATGATGAAGGCTATATTATATATGGAGACAGTTGGCCAGCTTTTTTATTCCATGGAGTTTAGAATGGCCAAAAGCTCAACATTATTAACTTTGACACGGCTGATCACCCATGAAGCTTTGATTAATAATGTTTGCCATGAAAGTTTTAAGTCTTACAGGTGAAATGATGCTCAGATTAATGTAGGGTCCATAGGGTTAGAGTAATCTAACAGTTATTTCCTGAGAATAGGGACAAATTCATCAAGCTAATCATCCTAATCAAGATTCAAACTCAAGATTCTTGAATACAAGACAGACATGTTACCCCTATATGAAAGAAAGTTCTTGAATAAACAGTCTTATTATTGTTCTGGTCTGTGGTTAACATGTGGCTTGCCTTTGCTTCTTAGAAGCCTTGCAGGTATTGTTAACTTCAGTGGAGTGAACAAATTTGCTTTTAATTAAAAATTATACATGAGGCGACTGAGAAACTATGTACTATGCATTTATATTTATTTTGGATTTAATATTACTTTGAAAATCCACCTCATAGTTGAGCTGTGAAGGAAACTTTAGAGCAAAGGAACAGTTTATCTCTGAATACTACACAAGAGCAAGCTATAATAAAAGTTGAAGGCAAGGTAAATATCATTACAGGTAGCAAAAGTTAGAAAAAGGGGGAGGGCAATTTGAGATGGAAATTAATTGGAGAAAGCCCACATATAAAGAAACTGAAGGCCACTTTTCTGAATGATTGCATATGCTAAAACTGTATTCAGCGATTTAGTTATTTAAATGCAATAAACATTCAGGTTTTTTCAAACATAACTTGTCTGTATTGATATATAAGTTGGTAAATAAGTAGTAAAGATGGAGCAAATATTTGGAGATAATTATTATAATGAGGAGATTATTTATGTTCAGACTTCCCTAAAGCTATAAAATATAGCAATGAAAATTTTTTATTACATTTTTTTTCTTTCATATGTTTAGATGCTTTCAATTGCACAGTTTTGGTTTGAATTATATTAAAATGACATTGTTCCATTAAGTTTCATAAAAGCTATTTCTGTTACAGAATCAGCCAACTGATGGAGAAGATCAGAGTGACCTCAGGTTCCGCCACATCACAGAGATCACCATCCTGACAGTACAGCTGATCGTAGAGTTTGCCAAGCGTCTACCAGGCTTCGATAAACTGCTCAGAGAGGATCAAATAGCGTTGCTTAAGGTATAAAGTTTTTCTCATACATTTCTTCTACTCCACACCATTGAGTTGACTGCTAGAGCCCATAGTGATGTCTGTTCTCATTAATCCTTGGATGAAAATGTCCTTTTACAATAAAATTTCTTGATATATGAAAAATATTTGATTCTGATTTTTGTAATTATAGAAATCATATATTTTATTTTAAAATATTTAAAACATAATGAGTTGGAAATTGAAACATTTTTACACTTTAATCACACCTCATCACTTGAAGCTGAGCAACCCAATGTTACCCAGAATATATGCACTTCCCAAAATTTGTAAACTAGGGAAGGATATCAATGCATGATCTATAGACTTTTTAAATTATTAACCTAAACATTCAAGTGTTTCAAGCAGTTAAATAATTAACTATCAATAACTTGTTTAGGTTGGTCCATAAATTGAAAGATACTATACTTTCCTATATTGGACTTCCTTTTCATTTTTCTTGTTTCTTTTACTTCCTCCCCCCCTTTTTTTCTTTTCTTTAAACAACTGAGTAAAGTGTGAAAGTGTTTCAATTTCTCAATCATTAAGTATGAACATTTTAAATTTATAATTAATTTCACTGAATGTAACTTCTCCTTTGATTAATAATGTATTGTAATGTTCACTTACTTAAATTCAATGTTAGTTAGTTGCAGCTAGCACTCATGCTGTGAAATGTGCACATTAAACTGAAAACTGATGATAGCATGTACTTGTTTGCAGGCTTGTTCCAGTGAAGTAATGATGTTCCGTATGGCACGAAGGTATGACGTTCAGTCAGACTCAATCCTGTTTGCCAATAATCAACCTTACACAAAAGACAGCTACAGTTTGGCAGGCATGGGTGAGACTATCGAGGATATGCTGCGATTTTGTCGGCAAATGTATGCTATGAAGGTGGACAATGCAGAATATGCCCTTCTCACAGCCATTGTTATCTTTTCAGGTAAAAGCACTTTGAAATATTTAGCGAACATATTGTATTAGGTTTAAAAAGAAATGGACCAAATATGTGGAAGTCAAAGAGATATCTTTTCTTTAAAATTACAGCATTTAATATTAATACTTATTTTGCAGACATATCAGATACACATTTTTATATAGAGGGAAACCTAGAACACAAATGACACTGGTTATTTAAATGTTGATTATCTTTGCAGCATATAACTTTTTATCCAAAGTTAGTGCCTATAACAGTAGCCCCAGTACATGTTAACAATGTATCTAACTTATCATCCTTCAAGCTATTTTATCTTTTCCTAATGACTTCAAATTCTTCTTTTACTTTTTCCATATCCAAAACTCTTTTAAAGTTTTTCATTTATGTGTATCTACGTCTCTCTGTATGCCCAATGAGATGTGTTCAAATCTATGTATATTGTTCATTTCATACATTTTAAGCACTATCCCCTCAACATGGTCCCATCTCTGGCAAACTTGTAACTTCACTCACATCCTTTTACAAAATCAGGAACGTTTTCAAAACTTGCAGTTTCATCATCAGCTGATTAGCGACTCATCACAGTTGGTTGTTGTCTGGATCTCTTGTAATTGGCTCCCTCTCTCGGAAGATTCTTTACATAAGTTCAGTAGACCACTCACTGACAGCACATCAAAATTTAGAATATGTGGAATGTTTTTAATAATAAAAATTTTTCCCATGTTATAAGCTCAAGTATTGTTAACAATGGTTTTAGTATAAAAATTATTTGTGGTTGGTTTATTGACACTCGTCACTTACTTTTTCATATATTTATGAGAGACTAGTTTCAAAGGCCCTGGCCTCCATTTTCAATCTCTTCCCAACTGGCATTTGTTGTTATCTGCTCTCTCTGGTGGTGGAACTATGAACTTTTTTGTCAAATTATCTGCTGGCGGGATTTCAAAGTTCATTACGCGATCCTTATTTTTCCAGATGAATATGTTCTCCCATGTTGTCAATCTATTTTGGTTTATCACTCCTTTTAATAATTTTGGATTTGGATCAATGTCATGGTTTTCATTCCAAAAATGAAATGCTACTGCTGACTTGTCTTCTTGTTTCAATCTGATGTTTCTAAAGTGTTCTTTGACTCTGGTTTTTAAATTTATTTTTGTTTGACCTATGTAGCATTTTTCACAATTCTTGCAATGTATTTGGTATATTCCAGATTTGTTACCTGAAGGAATTTCATCTTTTGTTTTTGAATTTAGTAATTTTAAAATTGAGTATCTATTAGTAGGTGCCAAGATGATATTTCAAGGAACAAAATATCATCTTGGCACCTACTAATAGATACTCAATTTTAAAATTACTAAATTCAAAAACAAAAGATGAAATTCCTTCAGGTAACAAATCTGGAATATACCAAATAAATTGCAAGAATTGTGAAAAATGCTACATAGGTCAAACAAAAAGAAATTTAAAAACCAGAGTCAAAGAACACTTTAGAAACATCAGATTGAAACAAGAAGACAAGTCAGCAGTAGCATTTCATTTTTGGAATGAAAACCATGACATTGATCCAAATCCAAAATTATTAAAAGGAGTGATAAACCAAAATAGATTGACAACATGGGAGAACATATTCATCTGGAAAAATAAGGATCGCGTAATGAACTTTGAAATCCCGCCAGCAGATAATTTGACAAAAAAGTTCATAGTTCCACCACCAGAGAGAGCAGATAACAACAAATGCCAGTTGGGAAGAGATTGAAAATGGAGGCCAGGGCCTTTGAAACTAGTCTCTCATAAATATATGAAAAAGTAAGTGACGAGTGTCAATAAACCAACCACAAATAATTTTTATATTAATTTTGACGTCACTGTTACTAAATTCCTCCAAACACACATCAATGGTTTTAGTAGTTTGATCTCCTCTCCGATGTGGTGGTTATCATTCGAGAAATGAAAAGCAGCTGCCGATTTTTCTGTTTGTTTATATTTTATGTTCCTACGGTGTTCTGTTAACCTAGTTTTTAAATTTCTCTTTGTCAAACCAATATAAAATTTGTCACAGTCTTCACAATTTATCCCATATATGCCTGATTTTTGTTCTGGTGGTATCATGTTTTTAAGGGATTGTTAAATAATTCCTGTTATTAGAAACAAATTGTTTCTAATTGTTACACATTGGTAATACAATTATTTCTAATTGTCAGTCAACGAATGCAGCGTAAACTTTGCACAACATGATGCAGCTGAAGTTTCTTAAAAGTAAAAGTTTGATGGCATGGTTCTATGCCGATGCTTACTTTGTCAGCTATTTTTTGAACAAGGTCTCTTGACATGGTTGTCATCTATTGATGTGGAAAGTTGCCCAACTTTCCCAGGCCTGGGATCCTCACCGACCTGCTCTTGTCACAATGTTTAAACCACTCATACATCCTCACTGTATGTTAGTTAAGCAATTGAATGTTCTGTGTAACACACACATTGCTTTTTAAGCTCTTTCATTGTCACTTTATCACTAACCCAATGAACAGTTTGTGCATATGCTCACTCCTAATGGCTGTAGTTCATCAAGCAACAGTCACAATAAAATGAGCCAAATGGTCCTTCATTGTCTAAACCTGTTGCGACATATACTCAGAGCTGCAATGCATACACTGCAAGCTTGTGCCAGGTGTGCTATTTCAAAACCTTTGTCTTTTTTTAACACATCTTGTGTAATATGGAAATCAATATATATTTCTACATTATTTTTATTCCTAAAAGCTTTTGTGTTCCTAACTGTGCTTCCAGCCAAGACTGTTCCCTTTGAGCATATTTTGCTTCAATTTCTCTACCCCAAACTATTTTTCTCTCAAATATCTTGCAGGACAAAGATATTTGTTTTTTAAATCCTCAGCTTTCATAATCTTTAAAGAGTCCATGGAGCTCCCAAATCTTTTTGTTGTAATTTCAATTGCTTTTAAAAACCTTAAGATTATTTCTATATATGCTTCTTTAGTATAAAGAAGAACATGTAATGAAATCCTTTTCTTCTAATATACATACTGTAACGGTTTTCTATGTTGAAGATAGGATGCATGTTGACTGTTTCGGAGACCCAGGTTGGGAAGCCAGATGTCACAGGGTTATTTCGTTGTAGTTTGAATTGTTTCTTGATGATTGTGCCTGCTTAAATAAGAGTCATGAGATCTCTCATTTTCAGGTGAGGTTTCGAGTGAAATAAATACAATTTTGGATAAGTCCAATTTCGTAATATATAATTTAATTGTATAATCTGGATTACATTTTACTCAAACTTTCTTTTCTAGTCAATCATTGCAGGTTACCTCCAGCATATTGATAAATCCTTACTCCCTTAATAAATAGTTTCCGTTAATTACATAAAATTGCTCACTACTGCACGTCCACTCAGCACTATTAAAATTTTTTATCTTGCCCACATCGTCTTTCCACCATCAACATTACAGAACATATCTCTTTTTCAAGATTATTGATTTTCCGTTACTATGCAAAACTTTTATATTCACGGCGACATTTTCCCATCCTCATCAAACAAGATTATTGCTTTTCTTCCCATAGCAACCTTTCATCATTTTTTTTATATTGTCATTACATGGCTCACTAATGGTCAGATCAGAAAACAAAACTCATTTTCAAGTTTAAACAAAAACTATCGCTACAAGCTTTCGTAATCTTTAAGAGTCCATGGAGCTCCCAAATCTTTTTGTTGTAATTTCAATTGCTTTTAAAAACCCTAAAATTATTTCTATATATGCTTCTTTAGTATAAAGAAGAACATGTAATAAAATCCTTTTCTTCTAATATTCATACTGCACATGTATATAATAATTTTGAGTGCTATTTGTTAAGTTTCAGCCATCATTCTAAAAAATCTTTC
Source organism: Mantis religiosa (assembly GCA_030765055.1). Taxonomy (NCBI): domain Eukaryota; kingdom Metazoa; phylum Arthropoda; class Insecta; order Mantodea; family Mantidae; genus Mantis; species Mantis religiosa. The sequence goes on from CM060959.1 coordinate 115,601,962, forward strand.
TTGTACTTTGCAGAACGGCCTTCACTCATTGAGGGGTGGAAAGTAGAGAAGATTCAAGAGATATACTTGGAAGCACTAAAGGCATATGTAGACAATAGGCGGCGGCCACGCTCAGGCACAATTTTTGCCAAGCTCCTATCTGTGCTCACAGAACTGCGCACCCTGGGTAACCAAAACTCTGAGATGTGCTTCTCTCTCAAGCTGAAGAACAAGAAGCTGCCACCCTTCCTGGCCGAGATATGGGATGTGATACCGTAGTGGTTGCCACATGTTATAGTTCGCACAGCGTGGTCCAGCTTTGTTCATCAGAGCTACAAAAACATGTCTATTCCTTTGCATGTTTCACGTTTCTCTTGCCATCCCATGCTTATAGCAGTTTGATGCAGTTATTAATCCCCTCAAAAGTTTTTGATACTTAAATAATATAGCTGTGAATCTCTGTTTTTACTTTTAATGCTGTTTGAGATAAAGATAACTGCACTGCATGGGATGCTATGAAGGCAAATGGTAACGAGAGCTGAGTTTTTGTAGCTTAGAAAGAAACAAGAATGGAATGGTTCAGGATGTATCAATTTGTTTCAGAGAGTAATATCTGCAAAGCTGTCATTTTGTTCACAGTGACTAGTTAACTTTGCAGTGACAGTATTATGCTTACAAATTGCAAAGTCTGATGATCATGCCTTATTGTTGCATTAAGTTTTGAATAGCAATTGAAAGCAAGGATTGCATATTACAGTCATTAGGTTGAATATGGAGCATGATATTGACTGAAATATCCAACTGCATTTATAATATCTTCCTGTTGTTCAATATATAAGCTTTTCTGATTAATTCTGGCACATTTCCTGAAGTTTCAGTAAAATTTGTGTGTGAAGAATATTTAAAATTTAGGAAAGTGTGAATGCATTGTTTTGTGGAGATTATTAGTGCATTTCACTACTCAATTAGCTGCGTCTGCAGCAAAAGGATTTTATAACTATGTTTTTTGCTGTGCTGGTAATTTTTGAAAGCCAAAATGATTGATCACAATGTATTTTAGGAAGAGAATATTAACAGTGTTCATAAGGAGAAAGAAGCTGTATATGCCATACTCTGTAGCTTTGAACAAAATTTGATTTTCTTCTGAAAGTGCTGAATATTTGCAGAAGTAAAGAAGGAAAGCACATTTTGTTTTTCTTGATAATGGTTATAAGGTCCCATGCATTTACAATTTTGGTCCATTTTAACGCAACTTTTTATTGCATACAAATTTTATCACATAAGTTTTACAAATTGTGATGACTGCAAACACTTTTGAGTATACTTTCTCATAGTAAAAAATTCTGTTAAAGGTGGCCCAACATGTAAATATGTAGTAATATATGTGTAAATATATATTAATGGGCAATTAGCAAAAATGGAGGAACATTCCTTTTTACTTTTAGAAATAATGTAATTGAAAGTTTCATCAAGAAAATCAAACTACTCAAAACTGCAGAGAAAGGTCAATTTTATTTTTGAATCTGTACCCATGGCCCCAGAAAATACTGGCAGAGAAAGCAAGAATAATGTGCATTAATTGAATTTTGTCAGAAAGCATATGGTATTTTGTTAATACTTCTCTGACTACAGAATTGTAACAATGCTGTCACACTTTTCTTGAAATTTGAGATTTTGCTCTGGCTTCAGCGAATACCCACTTTTTTTTTTTTTTTTTTTTTTTTTTTTTTTTTTTTTTTTTTTTTTTTTTTTTTGTTTAACTTGTATAAGTAAAACATGTTTTGTCATGTTAGAGTGCTGATATCCGGTTTTAAAGTATGGAAATCCGAAATGTCTTAGCCCTAAATTTATTTCAAATATGAGTTTATACTTTAAATATGAGGGCTGTGACATAATTATTGACCAGTAATTAATATGCCAAATGATGTTAGAAGCCCTCCATGTGTGATATGTGTGTATTTTACACTTTCGCATCTACTAAAGGCAGTAAATGCTATCAGTAACATTGGTATAGCTACTACAAGAACCTTGACATTACAAAACAAGTGGGAATTGCAAGTTAGTATAACAGAAGAATATACAGGAATTCATAATGTATAATAGATATACATATAAGGCAGTAGTCACATGTGTTTGTGAGAGCTGAATGAGGTTATCGGTAACGGCTTGCAGCTTTGCTGTCAGTTAGTGCCACAAAATACAGTGTAACCTTATAACCTATAGATTAGGTTGCATTAATGCATTCTCTGTCATGCAGTTTAAAGAAAAATAACGATCTTGCGCATCATTACCTATAGATTAATTCATTACTTTTGAATATTTTTTGAAATAAAAGTGAAAACCAATGATTGGAAAGCTCCAGTACTTACATTTTAGACACAAACAATGCACTTGGCTCAAAACAGAGCCTCTCTCTTCTGCATCAACAGCTACTCAGCTGTTTACTTTTGGGATTTTAAAAAAATGCTATTGTTACCTCCTAGTATCATCTTAACCACGCACCCGCCTCGGTAGCGTAGATGGCAGCATGTCTGCCTCATGTTCAAGAGGCCCCGAGTTCGAATCTCGGTCAGGATGAGTTACCTGGATAAGGTTTTTCCGGGGTTTTCCCTTATCCTGAGAGACGAATGTCAGGTAACTCTGAGCTCCATGGACCCCGGGCTCATTTGAGCATCATTTCTCCCATTTCATTCATCGTCCGATATGACTTAACGTTGGAGGACGTAAATTACACACAAAAAAAATCTTAACCACATGCTATATTTCCCTGCACCAGCACTGAGTGCTAAAGAAATACATAGCCGCGTACTTGTTAAACTAATTGTAGTAATTCAAGAACATGTGGAAAAATAATATGAAATACCTTTTATTGATAAAAACGTACATCTAAATCAAAGGGCCCAAATGACCTCGTTGTCGATGGGCCCTAAAACATCTTTCACCTTACTAAATCAAAGTCTTTCGATACTAGCATAACACTCAGGTTGGAATGAGATCATCTCTATAATAAGTCTTGTTTATAACTTGGTCACGAAGCATTCACAGACATATGAGTGCTTCTAAATTAATGACTTACTTAACAGCAAAGATATCATAATGCTTGAATACCTAAAACTATTGTTTTTCCTTATCTATAAGAGCTTTGCCATGGCCATAATAATAAATAGAAGCTAATTTATTTAAGTTATGTTTAAATGAAACAATTTACTAAACTACTATCATTATTCACTGTCTAATTTCTAAGTACAAAAGGGTGATTATGCATGAGTATAGAAACATATTATTTTTATTGCTTAAAAGATGTGATGTAGTTGTCACACATGCATTTGTTTACATCAGGCTCCTTTCTTAGGCTAAAGGGAGTAAATACATTAAAATGCCCACAGGATTAAGAGATGGAATACTCCATAATTATTTCCAGTTACTTTTATTAACTGGCGATCAGGATATTATACTATATGAATGAATGTAGAACAACGATATTCTTCTTCTTTTTTAATAAAACAGAAACTGTAAGAATGCAAAAGACCCTCACGTGCAGAAATTTAAGAACTGGTTTATTCTAAAAAAAAGTGGATATTAATAAAAGTTATTAATATAATAATCCACAAAATATATATATTCACTACAATTTGGCAAAAGTCATGGCCTGGTAGTAGAAATTAAGCATATTGTTTTGTCAAGGTTAACACTATACTAATACAGCAATAACTGTTTTTACCCCAAAGTAAAAGGTTATTAATTAGTGATCAATAAGCTTACCATTGTCCTCATAATACAGTAATTGAGCTTGTATTTGGGGCAATTTCTTTATTTCTGGGCATGTACTGAGGAGCATATGTACCACATATATGTATTGGCAGCACTTTTAACAATGAGTAAGAGTAACATAAATGCAGTTGGATACCGTGTATGTTCCTGCTAGCAAACTCTGATAGTCAGGACTGTATCTGATTACTCTCTGGTCTTTGCATAGTGATATTAGTTTAACAATTTCTTTAAAAACTGGTCAGTGTTCATGTAGGCATTGATTGGATATTAAATCGCTGTTCCTACTATAATTATGTGGAAAAATTATTACGCAAGAAATTCACACATAAAGAGAGAAAAACTGAATTTGCTTAACGGTTGTGATAACGATCGATTCTTGTTCGTTTCATTTTAATGGAGGTGGAACATAGACATTGGAGGATCAGTGTCAAAACACCACCAAATCGCAGGCTGTGAATAAACAATTTCTGTATAGTAAGAAGTCAGGCTGATGGCAAATGGGGCTCGAGTAGCGAGGCTTGTGTGATGGATTCTGAGGTTTATGTTTTTAAATATGAAACAGAGTCTATTATTATGTATTAAAATATGTTGTTGTCGGTAGTTTGATGTAAAAGTGAAAAAAGATGAAGAAAAGAAAATATTGCATTATAGTTGTTCTAGAAATAATATGAAGGAAGTGTAAATTTGTTCATTAATTGTTTTATGCAGAGCATTATTTATACATGGAAAATGTAAGACTGCTTGGAATGGTCTTTTGGGACACAGTTCTGGTGCCTTGTTTTCGAAATCTTGCGAGTTTGAAGTTGTGGTGCATCAGAGTGTAGTGTGTTGGTGCTTAATATTCTGCGTTGCCTGGAGGCTGTACTGCAATTTGCTCTCCTCGGCTCCAGAACAACAAACATAAAGTGATAGTAACAAGAAAAAATTAGCCGTCCGTTTTTAAAATGAATGTAAATTAATTATATAGTTTCTTCAGGTACATTTAATGATAACCAGTTGGAGCAGAAATTCAAAGGCTTATGTAAAAGGAGCAAGCTGAAAGATTCGTCAATTACTTCGCCATGTTGCAGCAACATGCAAGTTGAATTGCCTTACAAGGATCCCAAGAAAGTGCTCGAATGTGAAGAAAAAGTGCCCTGTAATTCAGCACACAGGAAAATAGATCTTCCATTGTAGAAGTGTTGTTGCAGACTCATTGACGGATCTTATAACCCTCTTTATGATGTTTCAGGCTTAGAAAATGAGTTATCCCTCACGTCCTTCCAACATTTTGGAAGTGCCAGTTGCACGAGTGAATTATGGAAATAAATGAATATTTAATGACAGTTGTTTTTAGAAATAGATGCATATTATTACAGATTTTTACATAATGAACATACAAGATCCATTAAATGCTGTCCATCATAAATAAAGCAGAGGAAATTCCATTTATTTGAATATAGCATGCTAAATGTGCACTCTGCTGCTTTTTGCCATCACAGTACAGTTGTGATTTCACTTTGTATCATTTCATAACATTACAAATATCAAGGATTGCCAATCCTTAAATGTTTTTAAATTTTAACAAGCATAAATCATTGTAACTCTCAGAAAGCCAGCATTCATTTTTTGGTACCTTGTTTCTGATTGTTTCCAAATGTTTACATTGTAAAATAATTTTCATGCCTTTTTTTTAAAAGAAAAGAATAGCAGAATGAAATTGTGGTGTTTGTTTTGCCACAGTTTCATTCCAGTAGAAAAATTTATGAAGTGTATGTAGATAGTTTTTGTTACTGCAAACTTTTTTGCCAGATATTGCCTTAACTTAAAAGGAAAAGAATGATATCTGTGTTCCTTCTATTTAAACTCAAAATCTGTGCATAACTGAATAAAGAAAATATAGGCACTGCAGCTTTTTTAAATAAAACTGTTTAATTATTTGATTCCCTTTTTATCAACATTTTTTACTACAGGTTAGTTGAGAATATAATGTTAATAGCTGTTTTCCTTTCCCATTTTTGGGCTCAGTTGTATTAACAGCACTGCCTAGCTGATACACGGATGTTTATGCTAAGGAATCAGTATCTGCAGTGCTGTTCAGGAAGTATGATTTCACACTGCCAAAACTAAAGAAAACAATGTGCTGCCCACTCATTAAGATCATCCCACACTTAAGCATTCTGTGAAATGATTTGTGTGTTCATTAAGAGTTTTCTTTCCAGTAGTTGAAGTAAAAAAAAAAATACTAATAATAATAACATTCACGCTATATCTGTGGAAAAAAAAAAGCATTTGTTGTTCTTCTGTATCTATCAATAACTGTTTCTTGGTGGTGTACTTATACTCTGCACTGTAAATATCATCATGCTTGTTAAGTTGCATTGTTTCAGAGGTCAGTAAACTTGTTGCTTTGCCTCCACAAATGATCAAGAGTAATGGTTTGTTTAGAAAAAGTATTGATAATGAATAAAGCTGGTATATTTTTATCTATTTCCTTTATACTTTTCACATCCCATGTTGAATGTGTACAACAGAGTACCTCACGAGAGCAAACAGTTTAAAGTAATAACGACAGAAATAAACTATTTTATATAGTTGTAAGGAAAACTGCAAGAAAACTATCTACTTTTGGAATGGAGAACTGGTAGTACTGTGTTTAAGCTAAAAAGTGCTCAGAATTGTTTTCGCAGAGAACCCTTTTCCTTCATTCTGTAATTCTATCATCTCTTTTTAGGTATTTATTACCTAAAGAGCTATTAGGAGGACCAGCGGTGATAAGACTGACAGGCTCAGCATGCTGTTTATCAGATTCCTTTTTAACTGTTCCCAAATTATTTTCTTCTAAAAAAAAAGGAAATATTCTTAAAACATACCACACTTCTAGGTGGGATGATCTGCTTAGAAGGATGATCTAGCTGGGGAACATCTACCTCATAAGATGCTAGTTTATGCATGCATGTAAAGCCCAAAGCCAAGCATTCTGTGTAGGAGTAAAGACTTTTCCAAGTGCTTGGTGGTTTTCGTATAGTTGGCACATTTGCAGTGGACACTGGTGATGCAAAAAGTGAAATAATTGCAAAAGGAATTTTGGGGAGGAAATGTTCCAGGGCGTTCAGTTATTAGTACAGGAAAATCTGAAAAAAGCCTGTCAGGGTGAATCACATATCTGCCAATTTAAGTGCATATCTTAATGATTTCAGCTTTACTTCCATTTTGCTGTTTTTGTTTTCATTGCCATTATTAATCTCCATTCACCAACTGATATTTTAGCAAATTGTCATTGGATTTAGTTGTCTCCTTAGTGCATTGGTAGTGCTTCTGATTACCAAACAGGAGACCTGATTCTATTCGTAAAAGCAGTGTGGAGATTTTTCCTGCTAATAGACATGATCCATGTTGTACTCAGCATTGTTAGGTCCCTGAAAGGTCCATTCAGGAGCTGCTCAAATGAGAAACAGCAGCCTCTAATTGCAAAGACTTATACCGGCATTGAGTAGAACCAGGGTGCTGACCATGTCTCACCTTCCAGCACTGCTCTCTGTAGTGGGCAAAGGTGGGAGATGCAGTGGCCCAGTGGTATCCCTTGGCTCATAAGGGGTCATTATATTCAGAGAAGAGCGCTTGCTCCTATCCCAGCTTGAAAAAGCATCAATCAGCATTTGTATCCAGGGATAACTTACCTTGGGTCACATTGTTGCTAATCCAATGGTCAGGTTGTTGCCATCCTAATAGCTTTTCCTCTGGTCCACAAACTGCTAAAAATAGCTACTACATCTGCTAAAAAGCAGTGTTATAGGTCAGTTTACCTGTGCCAAAAAATCCACGCTTTGTTATCTTTTGAAAGACATTAGTACTGCTAAAGCAAAGAAGACTAAAAGGTAAAATATTATGAATGTTGACGTCTGTTATCCTTAATTGCAGTTCTTGTATTCCATTGTAGCTAACCTATGGTTTAAACCTGATATAGAGTCTTTTGTTCAGTTTATTAAAAGTAATCACTTTTAATATTAACATAGCACTCTCAGTGATGTCTCTGGCTGCTTTCAATTCAGCTGTTTCGCTCCGAAACAGTTTTATTTCTTAGCAATTTTCCTAATATATGAGAATTGCTACAACATTAAACATGGGAATGCATTTCCTTCAGTCTACCATACATTGGATATTCCCTCTCCAACTTATTAGAAAAAAGATAAAGATGAAATGATAATAACTGAAACTGAAAATGCAGATGTTATTGACTGTGTAGAATAAATATTATGAATTATCTTTCAGATGTGTGTTGAGCAATATTAACAATTTACTGACCTCTGTATCACTGCCAGAAGCTTTATATCATCTCATATTTTGTTTGTGTATTTGAGCATTGATGTATTATCAACTTTCCATTATATTACCGTCAAAAAAGCTAAAGAAAACTGCCATCTTACCTCAGATCTGTGACTGCTGAGGTAGGTTGTTTCCCAATGCAACATACAAGCATTTGATGATACCTGCAGAGCAGGAAATGGTTCCAAAATATTTAGGTACTAATTTTTGTGGCAACTAAGTCAGTTAAATATCCAAAACACTTTTAAACTGTATCCAGAACTTTTACTCATATGTGTTACAGCATTTTAAGATATTGTGCATGAAGCATTTTATAAGGTGGTTTATATTTAGCTAACTAATAGCTAAGAAGAAAGAAAAAAATAATATACAGGAAAAGGATTGCTGATGATAATGTAAATGTATATAAAGTTATCAAAAATTGCAGCAGAGAGAGAGATATGATTATCGTGCCTGCATCCCACTGCCACCCTAACTGATGTGCAATTTTGGCTTGCATATTATGCATTAAACAGTGAATAGAATTAAACGTTTTTATACAATTTTGGTGTCCCGAAGCAGTAGAAACCTGATGGAAAAGGTGAATGTTAAGAAGATCATTTTAACTATGTATCTCTTTTAGCTAACAGTACTCCTCAGTACTAGGTAAAATATGTAGATAGGCCGGATAGGAGTTGTGCAATATAACAACCCCCAATCCCTTCTGACTTGTTGGTTATATCTTGGAAAGAACTTCAGATCAAGTTTTTGATAAAAAAAGTTCATATTTCGAATGCAAGTATTGTGCAGTTTTAGCTCCAATAAGTGTAATGCTTTTCTGTTAATGCCCCCTTCTTCTTGTCTTTCTTTTAATAGTTTAGTTGACATAGTTCCTTAGAAATAGTGAATGGAATTTAGAAAAGAAGGCTAGAAGTTCTTCTGTATTTATTCCAGCAGTTGATTTATTTTTGAACTTCCATGAGCAAGGATTTGACTTGAAACTTTCATGGCAATGATTACTGGTTAAGGCTTCTTGGGTTACCAGCCATGTTAAATTGATGAATTCGCTTGAGCGATGCAGATAAATACAATATATACATAATTATGTGTTATTAATATTTAACGGAGGCCATGGAGTCAAGATGGCTGTAAGCTCGATTGACTTCATCAATTTTACACGGCTGGTAACTCGAGAAGCCTTAATTAGATTTGAATGTAAATACCATTCTTTTCAGGATGTACAGTTAGGATTCAATTACGATTTGTTTCTTATTTTTCATATTTCCGATATTAATGGATATTAAAACTATTACTTAAAGTAAAGCAAATTAATTGAGAGTATTTTAGCTCTGAACTGTTTTGTAACAGCTTTTTACAGGAAATACAATCACTAAATTCAGTATATCTTAATTAAATTAAATATATTATTGGCTTAATGGTAGCACAAGTGTGAAATTTTAAAGTAGTGTATGTCACAAATTAAATTTGCATCTAAACATTTTTCTGAACTATGGAAAAGGCAGATCCGAATTGAAACCAAGTAATTTCAAAAGTTGGCTTATTCAAGCACACTTCTGTCCTCCAACTGACTGTTGGCATTTGCATCTCGTGCACCAAGATTTTAGGGAATGCCATATGTATTAACATTATTACACTGTAAACATTGAAGCTCATGGCATTGGCATCGCCTGCATTAGTTACCGTTTATCCTCAATCTACTTCAAATCCGATCAGTATTTCTTATCATCCTCCAATGAGACTTCATCGTTTACTTTGTGGCATACAAATTGTTTTCTAAAATCCTAACTGGATAATTGTCTTTGTTTCAATAATAATTATCAAACTGATTGTACACAAAAGTATTGTAGGCTATGATAAAGAAAGTCACACAAAAATGTCGGAGGCCATTATAATGAAAGTCATACTATTAATATTACGAAATACTACCAAAACTAAAGGCCATGATGCTTTAAGGATGATGTTCATGATTCTAACTTCTACAAGCTGATGGAAAATCTATACAACTTCTTTAATTTGACACCTTGATCATAAAAATCTATTCAGTTGTCTTTTTATAATGACTGATAAATTGGTGTTAACTTATTAAATACATGATATTGCATGCTTGTCACTTATTGCCGTATTTTATGCATGTTTCTGAGGACATAAATCCTGAAATCTCCCATTAAACATAGAACAAAAATGTCTCTGGAAATGAACTTAACCTGGAAGTCCAATTTTTTCATAGAGAAATTATTCTTCCATTCCCTCACATTTTAGTGTCGGAATAAAAATAATCAATGATTTATGTATCTGGATTGTACTCCATTCTGGTACCACTTGTAACAAATAACAAATGTTTACCTTTTAACAATGCATTACACTTTTCGTATTTCTGAAAATGATTTAAGAAATGCAACAAAAATAAGCAGATATATAAATATGCAAATAGATCAATAAATGTATGTAAAAGTGCATTAAGAAAAATGCACATTAACACAACGTTAATGCTTTTACAAAAGCAATGTCCAAAACACTTTTATTTCAAATGTTCAGCTTAAGTTAGTAAGCTGTGTCCGGCATCCTCAGCGAAGTCAAAGCCGTGGATACAAGACTGGAGCGCTAGTCTGGTAGTGTGCTATTTATTGCCATGCGGGAAGGAGGGTGTGACCTATTGGCCGTCATCTGTCGGTGTATTGGCTCTATGTTTCTTTTTATGTAATTAATGAAGAAAGCTTCTTTGGATCCTTGCCCATTCAAAAGTCCTATCTAATATTGACTACTTCTGAAATTATTACTTTCAAACTCATGGAAGTTCAGAAATAAACAAAAACTTCATATCTGCTGTTCCAACTCTTCCAAGGAAAATAGGCAGCAATCTTACCCGCAATTTGTTTGGCAAACACAACATTTTAAAGATATGCTGCTAACTTCTTTTACTAGATCTCATCATTTTTAACTTTTCAATTTGTTCCACATTTCTGAAACAATTTAAAATAGATTTCATCTATATATGGCCTAAAATGCCATAGTGAATTATTGTGGAACTCTGAGGCAAACATACCATATTTCAGCTACATAGAGTCTAGAACTTCAGCGCATGTTAGGAAGTTGTCCTTGGAATTTGCCTTTCATTTGCATTATTCGTATTTGCTTATATACCAAAAAACTGTCAATTCAAATAAAAAGGTCCCCTTCATACATTAAACTTTATAAACATTTTTAAAAAAACTTATCTTATTGAAACTGTAATAACCAGTTTTGTAACTATTACAAACTAAGTACATTTCCCTCCACACAAATGTTTATAATAGTTCAGTTTATAGATTAGAGTATATGTAACCCTTAAAACTAAATTTGAAGATTGTTTATATGATAAAATAATTATTTCTAAGTTATGGAGCTATAGACCGAACTATAAGTTTGAATATGTGCACATATTATGCATGGAAACTTGTTTAATTTGCAGCACAAAACTTTTCTCTCATTCTCTCTCTTTCATTTGTTTTTTTCTAAAAAGAAAACAAAAAACAAAAGAAAAACATAAAGTGGTACAAATGTTTATTGTAGACTTTAGTTTGCTGTGAAAATTTAACAATTAGATAGAAAATTTTGTACAGTTAAGGAATCTCTATTTCCATGCTGCAAAAGTTTGTAAATTCCGCTATATGGTTGACTTATTTGCCATAAAATCTCAAAGACTCTGTATGTATTTAATAAAAAAAAAAACTGCAAATCATTGTCGTTGTGAACTTGATATCTTGGGTTTTATTCCATGTATTAAAGTAATAAATGTTCAAAATATACTAATGATTATTTTAAATAATAATCAAAGAATGAAAAAAAAAAGCTGTATATGAACTTATATATACATATTATATACAGATACGTTGGTGCTGCAGTGACTAGTTTTTTTTTTTTTTTTTTTTTTTTTTTTCTTTCTGTATGTAGAGATTTTGGAAATTGGAATAAAATTTATTGTGTTTTCTGCCAAGAAGTGCTGGATTTGGCTGTAGCATGTATCACACATGTATGATGTAGGTGTGTGCGTGTTATTTCTTGTAACTGACTGTACTGGGGAGCTGTGACTGCTGTAGAAACCAGGCCACTTCTCTGACCTTCATCCCCTGCTGCAATACAACTTCTGTCCAGCTTCTTCAGTTAATACACCCTCACTGCACAATAACTCCCCTTCATGTATCATGGAGCTACCAGAGTACTCTATGGAACCTTCCATAGGGCAATAACTGGGGTCTAAAAGGTCTCCCATTTTGACTGGGAGTGAATACGCCATTTACGTGCATCAACCCACCAGGAAGAATATCAAAGAACCTTGGTTGGGCCATCAGTGATCTGATATGGGAAACCTCAAACATGGTCATAGTCCTAGCTGGTTTTGAATTTCTGACCTTCGGCTCGTAGTTCATGCTTTAATGAGCTTGGCCAGCATGGTTCCTTGGAGATTTCAAATTACTGAACCAGTGATGAGGTGAATGAAGGAACATGCATAAGAAATATGTTTTGAACCATTTATCTCTGAATATTTAAAGTTTGGCCATATGACAGTTTAGATATCTAATACCTGATCACAATTCTACAAATAAAATAAACAAAATATTAATATGGCTGATTAAACAATATGTCCTTTTCTGTGCATGTTTTTTAACTTGTATGTAGTGCTAGTGGTTTACCAGGGAGAATTTAATGTCAGGATGGCACGTTGGCCATGGTAGCTCAATGGGTAAGAGTGACTGAATGGGAACCAGGAGATCCATTGTTCAAATCCTGGCAATGGCCATGCCTCTATCAATATAAATGACATTTTGCTGCTAGTGATATATATTTAAAAGTTCCTAGCACACAACATTTTTTTGTGATTATAAGAACGCTTTAAATTTAAATCAACCAAGCATTGATGTATCAAATATACACAGACTGTAAACCTGTAAGCCAACTGCATGCTCTTTGCCCTCAGTTTTGTTAATCTGTGTCTTTCCCGTTCCAATTTCATTTTCGAATTAGTGCTACCTTAGTTTTATGTGAAAAAATTAACCACTCGGTAGTTTTCTGTACTCCCTTGTAAAACTAATATGAGCTAATAATGTGTATACAGTTTGCAAATTACAATTTCTTTGTATAATTTGAATAGATCTCGGATGAAAGTGTTCTCTTCTTCTACTTCTATATAAACTTTATTGCAGTTAATTTATGAATTACCAATATAAGAAGCTTTTCTTATTTGCATTCTTGTGTATTAAGCAAAATTAAATACAAAATTTTGCAATGTAAGTCTACAGCAAGTTAAGTCCTAAAAAGATAAAGCTCAGTAAATATATTTCTAATGAGGGTTGCTGGTTTAAACCTTATTTTTGAGCAAGTAGAATATCACTTTCTTGCCCTTGTCTGCAGGAATAATGCTGATAATAGATCACTTCATTATTTAAGCCTTAATATAAATGATGCAATCAAAACTGTGAACACAATTTACTTTTTTACTAGTATGCTCAACATTTTCAAAACTGAATTTATAAACTTAAGAATTTTGTAGAATGAACAACTGTTTAAAGAAGCTGGATGTGAAGGCAATTTTGGTTCTGCAGCACTTAACAGTTATTTATTGTGTGCTTTGCTAATATGAGCCATAAAATGACAACTGCATAAAGTTCCGTTTTTTATGTGGATGGCAGAGAAGTGCTTAGTTGTATGTTTTCTACTTGGGTACCTGGAATATAGAGTAATGTAAATAGTTTGTACATGATGTATAGCCTGGACTTATGGAAACAATGACTAGTGGTATATAACTGACATATTATCACAAAGCTAAGTAATTTTTAAAGATGTTTTTCCCTTAAAACCACTTTTGGTGCACAAGCTGCAGCTCTATACAAAGCCCATATTATTAGGAAAAAAATCGAATTTATTTGTACAATTCTTGTGCCACACAGGAAACCCTTTGACTGCACAATACTGACAATGCCAATGTTTTGTATGTACTTGCTTTAGTCAAGGCCATTGTAGTAATAGTCACTTAATTTTCAAGAGAAGTGTAGACCTACAAGACCTCAGTTTGTATACTTTCTGCATAGGTTTGTTCCTAACCTTTGAAATGCCTGATGTAAATATTTTTCTTGTTAATTTTGTACACATAAGAAAAATTGTATGAAAGAACATACATATACTTTATAATCTTGTTAAGTACTAAATACCTGATTTTTAAATAAAAGATAATTTTGTTGTAAATAGTTTTTATACATAAACATAATTTTGAGGATCAGAATTGCTGTAGTGCATTTTTGTTCCACTTTATTAAATATTGTTTGTTAATCACCTTGTGCAATATGTACAAATGAGTAGCAAGTTTTGTTATGTAGCATATGTAAGTTGAGCCTAGCAATTATACTCTAAATAACAAATTTCTATTTATTTTATCTTTGACTATTTGGGAACAAATGGCATGCTTGGGAATGTAGTTTTAAAAGGAACTGAAGCAAAAATCAAAATTTATTCTGCTGTCACAGCAAACTAGACCCGTGTTGGACTAAAGTAACCTTTTTCATGCAGATTGTTTTTTTGGTAATATTTCAAAATAATAATGCTTATATAGCAATTGCTTTTGAGAGTAAACTAGTTGAATTCTTTGCAATTTCATAGCTGGCTTATTCATGATACAGATACCTTGTGGTGGTAAATATTTTTAGTCTTATACGCAATTCTCAAAATGCTATTTGTTGAACTTGTTTGTAAAACTTGTAATTTCTACATGATGTCTGGGCTGAATGTAAAGAGCTGCAGTGGTATTTACTTCCTTCTCATTTCTTTTTTCCTTATGGACAGACACAGTATTATTAAATGTTAGGGAAATAACCTCTAATTTCATGAAAACAGACTTTTTTAACGAATATAAAACACTATAGTCATTGAATATCTTAAATTGCATTGATTAAAACAGAAATTGCTATTAACTGCAAAATAATTCTTTACGTAGCAGTTTATTCAATAAATGACAAAGGGAAAGGCTGAGCCGAGTGGAAATAGGTCATGCCAAGGTGAAGATACACAGCAATTGGTTAATCTTTGTATATTAATGTAGATGTACAGAGTAAACTTTAAGGGAGACAAGAAGGAGCAGCAATGCTCCTCTGAAGAGAGATGTGACAGAAATATGCAATATATAGATAGATATATACATAATGTAACATATGGAAGGTGCATCTGAAATGGAGGTCCTGGAGAAACTAAATATGGCAAACAGCTTTGGCTACCAAAGCTAGGCACAAGCTTATGTAGTCAGAAATGGACTGATTAACAAATTAAAAAGACTTCCTCCAAGACCTGCCATCAAGTCTGTGCAAAACATTGGTGCAGAGATAGTATAAATCAACCAATTAATTGTAAATGGAAAAAATGACCTGTTCTATTTTGTGCAGTAAACAGACACCACAAAGTATTTGCTGTTGTTTTTTATTCTTACTCAAGTAAACCTTAACCTACGTAATACCTAAAATGTTCCAGTTTCATGCAAGGATTCAAAACAGTAAGTGAGGGGGAAACAGAAACATAAAAAGCTGAAATCAAGCTTTGAGTAGTTTATTGGATTCTCAAATCTAGCTTGATATTCCTGCTAGGTCTCTACGTGGGATAAGAAAATTGTAACAGCAGGTTTCTACTTTGAAGTTGGAATCCTCCAGCAGCAGCTGATGCAGTCACACTATTCACTACTTGCCTTCTTTTACTCCCAACACAACTACTATCCTATCAAATCAATAATTGCTTCCTTGCATTGAAATTAGGACATATCCACTCTTACAACTACAGATTTTAGGTAGATTTCAGTAAATGCTTTATTTCCTTTTTTTTCAACCCTACTCTTAAGGGCATATTTAAGGGTTGAGGTCTCCCTCCCACAAACCTTTACTTTTCTGGTATTGTCTACCCCCCACAAGAAAGCAAGCGGGACCTGAAGAGGGAGAGGGGCTTGAACTGTTTACCTGCTCAGGTAATGCATCTGTTTACTACAAAATGAGTATATGAGAGTGCTTATGAGTCACCCATGCTGCCAAATCTAGTGTTCATTTCAGTAAATGCAGTGATAGGTATTATGCATTGGTGAGTTATGTGGCAACACTATGAACATAGCGTCCTTATCATATCCGGACAACAAGCATAAACATGTGTGTTTGGAGGAATTTAGTAACAGTGACGTCAAAATTAATATAAAAATTATTTGTGGTTGGTTTATTGACACAAAGTAAGTGACGAGTGTCAATAAACCAACCACAAATAATTTTTATAAGCATAAACATCATGCAGACAACAAAAGTGATTATGTTGCACATTCCTCTGCCTTGCCTTTTTGTGTTGGGTGGACAGTACAATAGCAATGTAAATAATGTGATAAGAAAAGTAATCACAAACATTTTAGCTAAAATTGGCTCCAGAGGAAACTATTTCTTCAGAAGGGAATTATTTAGAATGGAAAAGTTTTATAAGACAAATTAATTGATGGAGAGTAATCATTTCTTCACACTAGCCATATATAGGCTAAGGTTTTGGATAGAGTCAACTTGAAAAATTCAATATCACAGCCAGGATTTGAACCACGAATCTCCTGGTTTCCGTCCAGTCTATCCGAAACCTTAGTCCAGTGTGAAGAAATGATTCATTTCCATCAATTAATTTAAATAATAAGAGTTAAAATGATAAAGCCTGGGATTCAAGTACTTACGATAGTAAGTCACCACAAACGGTGTATCTTGAATGCGAGAGTCCCTAGTGGTCTACCGGGGAAATATATGAGTCAAATGGAGAATTTAATGTCATGACAGCAAGTTGGCCATGGTAGCTCAATGGGTAAGAGCGACTGGACGGAAACCAGGAGATCTGTGGTTCAAAATGAAATGTGTAGTGTTTAACGCCCGCTTTTACTACATACGGCACCACAGGCGATGACACTGATGATACATGAGATGGCGGAGCACCGGTGGAATGAGATGGCGGGGGAAACCGGAGATCCTGGGGAAAACCCGCCCCAGCGCCGTGTTGTCCACCACAAATCTCACTTTGCGGTCGCCTAGGATTGAACCCAGGCCGCCTTAGTGAGAGCCAAGTGGTCTAACCACTGAGCCACGGCGCGGCCTTGTGGTTCAAATCCCGGCCGCGGCATTGAATTTTTCAAGTTGGCTATCTATTTATAAGACAATCTGATAGTATGGGAAGTTTAAAAGATATCACTTCTTTGGTTGTGTATGTTCTTTATATATACTAACTTTTGCCCATTTTCATTATTTTCACAGAAAAAAAAAGTTTTTCCATACTTTAAAGACATGCTTGAGAAGCTTTGCTGTCAAATCACTGTAATTAATAAGATGTATTTGATTTCCTATTATGAACATGTTTGTAATTTAAATTATTTCTAAAATTTTATATTAAAGGAATGTGAAAAATCCACATTTTGGAATCAGTATACAGCAGAACTGTTTTAAAGTTCCGATTGCATTATTCAAGTGATTACTGGAAACTGGTTACTTTAATGATGTGACACGATTTTCAAGAAATTTTCCTCTAACTTCATACTAACCTTTAAATAGAACATTTTTTGAAAATTTTGGTTTTCTCAAAACAGGTCCTTACAATTTTGTTTAAAATACCATATGTTTATGAGATATTTTCATTTCTGGGAATGTAGTCAGAAGTCCTGTTTATTGCGGAAGATTTATGCATAACTAGTAAACCACAAGAAAGACAAATATTACTGCAAGAAATGTAAATCTTGTTTACACACAATTATGTCAAATAATTTTCTTGTAATGAGTGAAACATTTCCAAGGTTTATTTATTTGTAATAATTGTCCAATATAGCAGAACCTTGTTTACCTGGATCAGCTGGGACTAGGGTCGATCCAAGTCAACAAAAATCCAGGTTATCGGAGAATGGTGGAAAAACATTAAAAAATGTACATCACTGAAATATTTTTAATGCAGTTTAGAAATTACTGTCGGCACACTTTTATTTAAAAACACATACACTGTATGTACTGTTATAGCCTATGTATTTGCACTGTACGCAATATAGCTACAAGCTAGTTGGTAGTAAAAAAACTACTACTAATGTTGCATCGGCATATTGGCCATGGTAGCTC
This sequence comes from Mantis religiosa, assembly GCA_030765055.1. Lineage (NCBI taxonomy): Eukaryota > Metazoa > Arthropoda > Insecta > Mantodea > Mantidae > Mantis > Mantis religiosa. The sequence goes on from CM060959.1 coordinate 115,620,135, forward strand.
AAGGGGTTACAGCGACTGGACGGAAACCAGAGATCCATGGTTCAAATCGTGGCCATGGCATTGAATTTTTCAGTTGACTCTAATTAATTAAAAAAACTAAACAGACTTCTGCTGTCTCAGTTTAGTGTATTGCTTACAAGCAATGTGAATTTGCACCCGCTTGTATAACATTAGAAGTTAATTTGGTGGTGTTTTAGCATGACTCAAAATAAAGCATAAATTTGTCTATGCTTGTGCGTGGGTCATTACCACAGCTAGTTCATTAACTATCTGAATCTGAATACTGTTCATTTTCAGTAACACTGTATGATGTAATACTGCCTTCCTATGTAATCAGTTTATAACCTCCGTCATTGTCAATGCCTTCATCAACGTTGGAAGAGCCATAAACATTTTAAGACAATGTGTTTCAAATCTTCTTTCACGCTTATTTTTTCTTCTTAAATGTTGTTCTCTGGCAAGTCATATGCACTAGGCCACAACCTTTTCCATGACTTTATCAAAGTTTCTCTTCCAACCTGGTCCAATCAGGTGGGGTGAGTGCAATGAATTCGCCCGTTGGCAAGAGAATTCGAGAAATGTGCTAATGAGAATAGTAATTTATTGTCTGTTCATTTACTACACTGAACAACATTTTTTTTATTCAAAACTAGTCCAGGTTAACAAGGTTTTACTGTACTTATATTTTCTCAAGTGGGAAGTCCTTTCTCACTTGTTTATCTTTTGATCATACATAGAGAATGGAATTTCAAAGGTTTCACATAGAAACCAGCATGCTCTTAAAAGATTTGACTTCTACTTTTCTTCCACCAACAAGAAAATTAGCAATAGGATAATTTGTGTGAAGCAGAGGAATAAGCATTTGTAAAAATAACTTGTATAAGGGTAGAAAAGGTCTTGCAAGTTTAACATATGAGCTTTTTAAGGTTGCAAATCATGATACTAGCAAGATCATACAGTTAATGTGTTAGGTACTGAAAAAAAATAATGATTTAATATTGTTTTGCCATTTCCTTTTAACCTTCCTCGTATGGAGGAGTTACACCCTCAGATCTCACAAGTTGGTGACTAGGGTCACCAACAGAGAATCTCTGGATCAGAGAATATTCAGGATGGAGGATTTGGTTTTGAGGATGAAGAAGTAGATGATATAAAATGTGGTGCAATGGATGAAAGGAATGGCAATTGAGGAACAATTGGTGGAATGAAGGCAGGAGAACCCAGAGAAAAGCCATCCAGATGCTGCTTCATTTAAAACAATTTCCACACATAGTCCCCTAGGATTGAACCTGGGGCACCCTTAGCTGAGGGGCTAGCATTGCACTACCCTATTATTTTCCTAAAGTAGGAAAATACAGGTTACATATGCAATGTTAGTACTGATATGAAATAAATCCAAGCGCATATTACATTCTGAGAATTTGAAACAGTAGATTGGAAAAATAGATATTAAATAAAATATCTGATTCAAGCAGTAACTATTTTATTGGTACCAGCACTTGAGGTATACATATATAAGTGTTTGCAACTGTTTTGTAATAGTTGCTATGACAGCAACTGTATGATGGTTTGCTTGCAGTGTTACCCTCACGTTGTGGTGGTGTCAGTAATAGTAAGGGCTGCTGTCACACCAGCCCCTGGGAATACAGAAGGTTAAGGTCCCAAAATAATGGGGAAACCTCACCACATCCTGACCGTGTTGTGGATGCAGAATTTGGAATCGCGTGTTTGGCAGGCATCTCAGAGTTGTTTTATTGTTTGTCAGCTTGCAGCTCAGTCGTTTCACGTGCAAGGAGACAGGCAGGTTTTACTCTATCTATGCTGACATGGACAGGCTTATTGTGGATCTGCTATGGGATGATCTTGTCATTCCATTGCAAGATGCGGTGAGGACTGGAGTACGTTAGCTGGAGAGAACCCCATACAGTATCATCGCGCAAGAAGACATGGGTGCAACCAGCCAAGTTCTTGAATATGAAGGACGAGCGCTGACAGTGATATGGGGTGATATCGGACGCAGTCGTTCCATCTGCTGACGGAGCTTAACCATGAAATTGGAAGCTTCTTCAAAGTGTTGGTTGTTCGCGGCGCACAGTAACTCTCCAGGAAGGCGAATGGGCTCCCGTACACCAGCTGTGCTGGTGAGGTGCCAAGATCTTTAAAAGCACTGCGTATACCCAATAGGACAATTGGTGGTGCCTGGATCCAAGACATGCCGGGATGGCACATGATGGCTGTATTGAGTTGGTGGTGGAAACATTCCACTATGCCATTAGAACATGGATGATAGCTAGTAGTGCGGGCCCTAGAGCTGCCAGTCACGATTCCTAGGTTTTCGAAGAGCCGAGATTCGAATTGGCAGCCTTGGTCAGTGGTGATCCAACAACAAAAGCTTCTGCGACGTCTTCAATGGCGATGTGTTTGATGTCTATAGTGAACTGTACAATGGACGACAGCTGGTTGAGCTGCACAGGAGGAAGCTTGTCACGACGTTGCTGGAACGCATATGTTAGAAGCTTGTGGTCACTGTAGATTGTGCAGTGATTGCCTTCTCTAATATGTCTGAAGTGCTGCACAGCTTCATAGACCGTGAGTAGCTCACAATAGTACACAGGCCATTCAATCTGCTTTGGAGTTAACTTCTTTGAGAAGAATGCCAATGGTTCCCAGTTGTCACCTTGTAGCTGCTGAAGTGTGGAGCTTAAGGCTGTACCAGACGCATCAGTGGAGAGTCCTAGAGGTGCTGCAGGGTCTGGATGCGCCAAGACTGGCTCGGGTTAGTGTAGGAGTTTCTAATTCTGGAGTCCAATATACAGGCAGAGATCCCTTAAGATTGTAGATGGCTGCACAAAGCAGGGCCTGGTGTTCAGAAGCCGATGGCAAGAACCGACGATAGAAATTGATCATTCCTATGAATTGTTTGAAGTCCCTGCAATCTTTGGTAGGAGGAAGTTCTGCAGCATCGTGATGTGATCAGGCGAAGGACATGCACCTTCAGCTGAAACCTCATACCCAAGGAAGCATCAGAACTCTCTATTTGCTGTCAGGTATGTATCTGCGCAGTACATGTACATATGAAGCAATTTTATATTTCGCAAGGAGTGAGAAGAAAATGGTTATGGTATCTTTAGAAATGAAGGTCGTAGCTTTAAAACTCTAAGTGACAGAGCAGCTTACATCTGTCAGTACAATTTTTATACCCTTGCACCTGTCTATTAATCAGGGTGAATTATCAAATTACATTGAACAATCAAGAGTTCTACTGCATTCTTACAGGCAAGTCACACATAAAAATATGTCCATATCCAAAGAGTATACTAGTTATGGCTGTGTTTCATTTGCTAGTATACCAAATTTTAAATGTTATTAGGGTTAGTTGCATTCATCCCCCATGAAATCGTCAGGGTGGCTCAGCTGGTTAGCTATTGACATGTTGATTCTAGGATTACTGGTTCAAACCCACATAAGACTAGGTGCTTGAAAATGACATCTCCTGTTTTAGTTTAGTTTATTTTCAATCATACAATATACATAGTTGGTGTTATTGAGGATCACATCAAAAGCAATTATAATGGATAAGATACAAATAATTACAATGATACAATTAGTGGTACTAGACACATCAATATTAATAAATGGTAATTAATAATTATGATAAAATAATAAGAATTTAGAATGATGCACACAAAACCAGGTGTAAGTTATACAGAACATATTACTGAATAAAAATAATTGTTGTGCATCATTGATAACAAAACAACCAGTTAACAAAGAAGAAAAGTACATAAGCAAGATACTTCTAAATTTATGCAAGTTATAACCATTTCAGAAGATTTACTGGCATGCTAAAGAACTACAGGACAAATTCAGGCACACAAGTGTCACTGATATTGTTAGCAAACAAAATATTTAAATATTTATTTCCCCTACCTACTCTGGAATATTTGCCTATTTAAGGTTTGCAGATAAGTATAGGGTGAGGTTGGCTAAATAAATAACTTAAGGCCCTAAAACCAGAACAAGACTTGGCAAGAACAAGACTAGAAATAGACTGAACTACATTAAATCAATGATATGATTGTAGGATGCTACAAGCTAATTCTTTTATCAAAGCCTGGTGCCATTATTTCAATTTAGAATATGGGGGAACATGGTGTAACACCCAGTACAGGGGTGAAACCAGGTATGCACTTATTTTTACTGGAGTATGTTGCCATCTGCCACTGAGACATGCAACTTCTCTCTTCCAAGCTTATCAGTTATATATATATATAGCATGTTCATGCCGGTCTCACATGATTAAACAGATTTATTGCATGTTGAAGAAAAACTAAGTTTGGATCTAATTTTTCATCTTATTCATCGAACCTACAAACACTGAAAGTTGTGTCGATGTGTGATAGTAGTTTTAGAAAATTAGGCTTTTAAATGTATAGGATGAAAGTTCCTTGTCAGCTGTAGTTCAAAAGGAATCTAGATTATTTTAAAATATGGCAATGGGGGCAGGATCATATTGGGCAGAATCGGTTATGTCTCCATGAATTTAGATATTTTGTAGTTGATTCAAAGAAGATAATTGACTATTGTAATACAATTAATGTAATGGAAATTAATTGTTCTTTCACACTAGCCATGTGTAGGACTGACTATAAAAGGGTAGAGCCAGACTGAAAAATTCAATGCCATAGCCGGGATTTGAACCACAGATCTTCTGGTTTCTGTCCAGCTGCTCTAAACCATTGAGCTATGGCCAACGTGCCAACATGACATTAAATTCTCCAACTGACTCGTGTTTTTCCCGGTAAACCACAAGGAGTTGTCATAAACACATGAGACAACTACCTTAATGGCAACTTACTATGCTGTAAGTAGTTTATGGCCCGGGCTTTATAGTTCGGACCACTATTAGGTCAATTAATGGAAATTGCTCTTTCACACTAGCCGTGTGTAGGACGCACTAAGAGAGCCAGACTGAAAAATTCAATGCCATAGCTGGGATCTGAACCACAGATCTTCTGGTTTCCGTCCAGCCGTTCTAAGTCATTGAGCTACTATGGCCAACTTGCCGACATGACATTAAATTCTCCAACCTTTTCAGTCTGGCTCTACCCTCTCAATTAATGTCATGTTTAGTGTGTTTTCACTCCAGTTTAGTGTGTTTTCACTCCACTTTTATTATTATAGGTTACATTCTCAAATGGAATTGCATTTCAAAAACCAATCACTAAAGTTTTCCTTTTCTGTGTCAGCAAGAGACATAATTGCAATTTCAACATATCAGTGACCAGTTTCCAAACGAACATCATTGAATAATTTGCGAGCATGCATGCATGTGCTTGCGCGCGTGTGTGTGTGTGCGCGCACGTGCCTTTGTGTGTGCGTGCGTGCATGTGTGTGTGAACGTGTGTGTGTTCGGGAGAGAGAGTAAGAGAGAGAGAGAGAGAGATGGCTTGATTGCCCAGCTATACATACATTCGTTGCTATGCACAATGTGTGTTTTTTTTTTAATTTATTGAACTTTAACAGCATGCCCCATTACAGAGTAACATTACATGCATTTAAGTACATAGATACATTATAAATTGTAATCACATTCTGATATTATTTTACAATAATTTTTTAAAAATTAGGATTTAAATGTTCAATTCATGTATTATTTTAAATAATTGTTTACAAGTTAATTGAATTAACATATTTGCAAAAAGCTTTCAAATGTTTATTTATCAAGTTTTGGTTCGACACTGGCCAATTTCCTCCATTCTTATGTACTTCTTCAATCAACTTGTCCCTCTGATGCCTTGTGTCCCTACATTCATAAATAAGGTGGTTTGCATTCTGTTGTGGACTATTGCACGTACATTGAGGATCATCTGTGTGTGTGTGTGTGTGTGCGCGTGTGTGCGTCCTGTGGTCCTTCTATTAGATGCAGTCATACAGGATGTGATCTGAGGTTTCGTCTCCTCTGTTGCAGGTGCATGTAGCATCATCAATTATGTTGAATTTCTTGTAATAGGCTTTAAGGCATGACCTGTTAAAATGGTAGTGAGGTTTGTTGATGTGTTAAGTCTTCGTTCTAATCGTTTTGCTACTGTGGGAAAATATTGTTTTGTCTCTTGTACTTTTGATGTGTTTTGCCATTCTGTTTCCCATTTTTTGAGTGTTTCTTCTCGTATTTTTTTCCTGATGGCACTTTTTGGGATTCGGTTGTAGCTTTCCATGTTATCATTTATTGTTGCTCGTTTTGCAAGTTTATCTGCAAGTTCATTTCCTTCAATTCCTACGTGGGCTTTTACCCATCCTATTCTTATCATCCATTCTTTTTTATTTAATTGTTGTAGTTTTTCTCTTACAGCTTCTATCAGTTGGTTATGATTTTAAGTATTGTGTAATGATTGCAGTGTAATTTTGCTGTCTGTATATATTGCTGCTGTTTTCAAGTCAGTTTATGATATTCCCATATTATCTATTTCTTCAAGTGCCTTTAAGATTGCAAGTTGTTCTGCTTGATTATTTGAGCAGTTTTTGTTTAGTTTATACTGCTGTTGTTTAGTTAATTCTTTGTTTTCATAAATTACCACTCCAGAACCTACTCCTTGATCTGTTTTGCTTTCGTCAGTGTAAACTTCAATGTTATAGTTTTCATTTTCATTTGCTTCTTTTATTTCTGGAATGTCTAATGGGTGTGGCCATTTCTTCTAACTTAATGCTGTGTCTATTTGCTGTGTTCTCTATTGTTTGTTTATACTCTTGGGCGATCTCCTGGATTTTCAGTATAATAGGTGTCAGTCCTGTTATTATACAGAGTGCTTCCATGGATGTTGTTCGGAAAGCTTTAGCTATTTTGATGTTCGCTAGCCTTTGTACTCTAATGTACTTGACACAATTATATTTCCTATTTAATGCATTTATCCAAACTGGTGCTGCATAGGACAATAAACGTAATATTCCATCCTTGTACATAGTTCTTAGGACTTTGTGTGTGAGTCCCCAGTTAAGTTTTGCTGCTTTAAATAGCGCATATATCACTTTTGTGGTTCTCTCTGTAACATATTGGATATGTTGATCGAAGTTAAAGTTTCTGTCGAATATTATTCCCAGGTACTTAAGGGATGCAACTTGTCCTATTTCCTCATTATTTAAGAAGATGCTTATATTTTTCTCTTCTCTTTTCTTTCGTGTTATTAATAGAGCTTTTGAGTTTTGCTGATTGAACTTTAGTTTATTGTCTCTAGCCCAAGCTTCAACCTTTTTTAATTCTATGTTGGCATAATTTTCTGCTTCTAAGATGCTTCTTCCTTTCACTATTAGTATCAGATCATCAGCAAATGCAATAAATAACTTTAGTGAGAGTTGTGTATTGTATGCCAAGGAGAGAGTTGTATTGCAAATTCCAGAATCCTGGCCCACAACATGATCCTTGAGGGCACCCTTAGCTTACTGGTTTCTCTATACTGATGTTATTGACAGTCAGGGATGCAGTTCTCTGGCTGAAGTAACTCTTTGTAAGGTTATACAGGTTGCTGGGACATTTGTATTCTTTGAGACTCTTGAGTATACTTGGCCACCAAGCTGCATCAAAGGCTCCTTGAATGTCTAGACTAATTAGTATAGTACTCTCACCTCTCTCCAAGTTTTCCTGTATATATTCTTTAACCTTAAGCGCAGCATCTACTGTAATTTTTTGTGGTGTGAAGCCATATTGGTGTTTGTTCATGTATTGATGTGAATTGACATGATGCATGATGCGATCGATGATAAGTTTTTCCAGAATTTTCCCGCCTGTTTTCAGCAGACTGATTGGGCTAAATTTTGTGACCTCAGCGCTTCCATCTTTTCCTGGTTTGACAATAAGTATAAGCATAGCTTTCTTCCATTGTTTTGGGAAGCAGCTTGTTGTTAAGCAGCTGTTATACATGGCTGTAATATATTTTGGGAACGTTTCAAATACTTTTAATAGGATTGAACTCATTATTCCATCTTCCCCTGGTGTTTTATTTGGGTCCATCCTCTTTAGATGATTTACTACTTCCCTTTGAGTGAATTGTCGATCATTGTGTGTGTCTGTGGGGGTGTTGTTTTCAATTCTTATAGATCTATGGTACTCAGTGTCCTCACTTTCTTTGTCTTCTGATATGAAGTGGTCTAGCATATAACTCAACGTTTCTTTGAGGTCTTGCATAACTGTTCCATCAGCTTTTGTTAGAGTTGTGAGTTGTGGGGAGTTTCTTATTCTCCCAGTTGCTAGACGATAAACTGCATTCCAGGGATTGTTGGATGGAGTTAAGGTACAGTGTTGTTTCCAAGATGCCAACTTCTTCTTTCTAATAGTCTTTTCATACTCCCTTTTACCTTCCATGTATAGGTTCTTCCGCTGATCTCTTAGGGGCTTGGTCGTGCTTTGTTTTTGGTATCTCTTCCTTAATGCGTTTGTCCTTTTACGCATTATTGTTAGTTTGTCAGTCCACCAAGGGACAGATTTTCTTTGGGCTATTTTATTTGTAGGTTTAATTGTTCTAAAACTTCCTCTACAAGCCGTACTTAAACTCTCTTCGAATTATATCGAGATTCAACTGTATTGGAACACCACAGTGAAGCGAAAAATTATTAAATTTTAGATGAGTCGCGTTTTTTACACATCTGCTTCACTTACGAAAGTGAAGCAGATGTGTAAAAAACGCGACTCATCTAAAATTTAATAATCTCTTCGAATTGTTTTATAATTTTTTCAGTATCATTTTCTGCAATGAAAATTGAGAAACCAAGAAAGTATTTCCCAAAAATTATATTTTATGATGTACCGAAATGGATTGTAAAGGATAAATTGAAAGATATTATTTATGAACAGAATTTTAGTGATGTCATTCCCAGAGAACAGTACAATGAGATGATTAATCATAGATTCCTAACTGGTCCCCGTAAAGAGAAAACGGTACACCATGTATTTGAATTACATCATAAACTTAGAAATTTGATTTTAAATAAAGGTAGAATATATATAACGTTTGTATCAGTATCTGTAAAAGATTTTTTAGTTGTACCGCGCTGCAATAAATGCCAGGACTAGGGACACGTAGAGAAATATTGTAAAAGAGAAAAAAAGTTATGTGGTCATTGCAATGAACAAAGACCACGTAAAAAGGGAATGTCAAAAACAAAGTCAACCAGGGGTATGCATTGCATGCACAAATAGAAATAAACAAGAAAAGTGTAAAAATCCAAACACTACAGAGTGTGAAGTATATAAAATGTTGCTAAATAGATTTATACAACGTATAGACTATGGCCAGTAACGTTTGCAGAACTCTAGGAAATTATATTTTGGTGATTTTTTATCAGAATTTTATACCATTATTTTTAGTGTTTTATTGTATATGTCAGGGGCGGCTGGTGGCTCTGAAAATTGGTGGTTCACAAAGTTATCCATGCAACTTAATTTTTTAAAGTAACAAAATTTCTTTAAGCCTGTCACTACAGACTGCTCTACACACAAGTTAACGGTAATTCACAGCATATAACACAACATTCACATTTCATAAATGCTCTAGAATATTTATTGTATACATCGTTGTTAAAGTTCCTGTTAAAACATATTGTTTTTGTTTTGACTATTTGTGTGATGTTTAGTTTCAGCGTGGGTCTTCCAAGTCGCTTAAGTTCAATTTTTCTTTCTAAGGTTATGTTTGAAAAAGGATGTGCTAAAAGACACTTTATGGAATTCATTGTTTCTTCTTATAACACAAGTTACCTGTATTTATATAAATATTTCTGATGCACTACTCAAAACAGGCAGAGGTAACAAAACACGGCACAAACCATGTGGCTATGTACTCGTAGGTTACATTTAACATAGGCGCAATAGATGCCGTTGCTGTGATGAAAGAACGACCAGGTTAGGCATCCACTATTCTCTGGCAGCTAGGTTAACCAACCACATGCAGCCATACGCCCCGCATCGTCCCCCTACTTGCCTCGGCAAATCCTAGGTTCGTCCTGCCCTATACCTCCCTATTGTATGCCAGTGGTTTGCATCTAGGAGTGAACTACTTGGCACCTGCAAACAATACAGCGCGCTCAGGTCCCCTGCACTAGACAAGGTCGAAATGAACTCCAAATGGAACATGCTATTACATTAAAGGGAGACCCAGCATTTTGGTTGTAGCGCAAACATGCTACCCCCTTCAGAAGCCGCCCCTGGTATATGTTAATATGTCCCAAAATTTTTAACGTGTGCTATTTTAAACTTTATGTTTTAAATTTTATCTATGTCTTAAATCTGATAAAATGAATCAGTCCGTGTTACTTGTTAAAAAGTATAGAATTCTATTAATGGGTATAAGTATTTTATCAATATTTTATGTAGTGTATGTAATTTACTTCCTTTATTTATTAGATTCCCTTTTATCCACAAGCATGGTGCTGAGGTTCATTTTAAATGTCCAATTCACGCTTATTGTTATATTTTTATGACGAAAAATGGTAATTATTATATTTTATGGCTAATTTTATAAACCTTAAAGTAGGACAATTAAATTGTGCCAGAAGCAAATTGGTCATGTGTGAATTAAGAAAATTATTTTGTGTTTACAAGAGCCCTATTCTAGTGCTGGGATTGTTGCATTCATGCCACAAACATCAAGGTTAATATGTAAAGGCAATCCTATGTCCTGTATTGTGATTTTAAATAAACAGATTAAAAGTGTGCATGTTAGAACAATATAATAATACCTTTTGTAATTGTGTAGAGTTATAGCTGAATGATTTTAATTTGATACTATTAAATATTTATTGTCAACCTTCTAAAAACATAGAAGAAATGCCTTGTAATTTTAAGGGACATATTTAGAACCCACGGGGACAAGCCTATTATTATTACTTCTGATATTAATGCTAAGTCACACCTTTGGTTTAGTGGTAAGGTTGATGAATGGGGAGAAATGGTAGAAGACATTATTATGGAGCTAAATTTGGAAGTAAATAACAAACCTGGTAAACCCCCTAAGTATATAAGTTTTAATGAAGGGAAATCTAACATTGATATTACACTATGCAATGGCAGGGCTAGTTCTATAATTAAGGATTGGATCGTAACGCAAGAACAGACCCAAAGCAATCACAATCTAATAACATTTATTTTAACCAAGAATGTTAACAATATGATTGTAGAAAATATCAAATTTAATTATAGAAAAGCAAATTGGGATAAATTAAGGGAAGTGTTTGAATTACCTCCAAAAATACAGGAAGGTATAAATATAAATTATGCGGCTGCTAAATTGACAAAAAATATTAGGTTATCAATGCTAAAATGTATTCCTTTAAAGAGAACATTAAGGAAATCCTCGAATACGCTCTGGTCTGAGGCACTACAGAGAACGATAAGAGTCTGCAGGAAAAATAGATGATCGTATCAGCAGGCTATAAGTCCAGAGGAAAAGCAAATAAAATTAATTATTTATAGAAGGAATATAGAGAAATTTGCTAGCATGTTGAAAAGAAATCAAAATTAATGCTGGAACAAATTTACCCATGACTGTTTGCAGAGAGACGTATGGGGAATGCCCTATAAGATCGTGATGGAGAAGTTTAATCCTGTGATATCATCTACTATTCAAAAAGAGAACAGCGAATATACAAATGGAATAGTACAAACCTATAACTATCTTGTGGATAAACTTCTCCCTACAGACGATGAAGAGAACGGTCAGCATAAGGCAATTAGGGACAGCTTGGAAAACGTTGTATTTGGCAATACAGAAATAACTTCAGTAACAGCAGAGAAAGTAAAAATAGCCATTGCCACGATGAAGCCTAAGAAGGCTGCTGGGCCCGATAATATATCTTCTGAAGTTCTCCAGGCGCTGAGTGAGAGGATTTCTCAGTATCTTGCCGATCTCAACGAGTGCTTTAGGCAGACACAAATACCCAACATATGGAAACAGGCCAATTTCGTAACTTTGAGAAAGGCACCTGATAAAGATCCAACACAGGTGAAATTCTATAGGCCTATATGTCTGCTTAATACACTCGCTAAGCTACAAGAGAAAATAATCTGCAACCAAATATGGGAAGTAAGATAGATCAATGGAATGTACCAGCATCAATATGGTTTTAGACCCGGCAAGTCTGCAGAGGAAGCCATAAATTATGCTGCAAATATTGTAAGTGCCTCAGAGAGAAAATATGTTTTGGGTATCTCAGTCGATATTCAAGGAGCATTCGATAACTTATGATGGCCCGCTCTCTTTAGAATTTTGTTAGCTCTAGGTTGCCCTGAGAAAATATATAAGATTATCCTGGATTATTGTAAAAACAGATATATACATTATTACATAGGTGATAATAGATGTAGTAAAATTTTAACTAAAGGCTGCCCCCAGGGATCGGTTTGTGGACCGCTATTTTGGGACATAGGTTTAGATCCAATTTTAATTCGTGTACAGCAGTTGGCTGATGTATATGGAGTGGTGGCATATGCTGATGATATATTCATAATAATAGAAGGTGATGCCAGAAGAGAATTAAAAAACAAATCAAATAATATTTTAAATGAACTGCTTTCTTCTCTTAATGAGCAAAAACTACATATCTCAGAAAAAAAAAACCTTCTTAAAGGCAAACTCTTGCATTCCCCAACAATAAAAATAAATAATAAATCTATTAAGAGAGACAACAGCATAAAATTTTTAGGTATATATTTTAATGAAGCCATGAGTTTTAAAATGCACGTGGAAGAAGCAGTTGCAAAGACATTTACAGTAATGAATAAACTCATAAGAATAACTTTGAATAGTGGGAAAATACCGTACAGGGTAATAAAGATTTATAACAATGCAATTTTAGCTTCTATAGTTGGGTATGGTACTAGCTGTTGGGGTAAAGAGTACACTTAGCAGGTTGTAAAACACTATTGTGACTTTGTGGGTTCGTAGAATTAAAAGTCCAAGTTGAAGAAATAAAAATAGTTCCTTATTTCCACCGAATACAGTTGGTACACTTGCAAATCACAGCAGGATCACGTATCACACACAATTACGTAGCACTTGTTACTCGGCACCTTGCCGTACAACTCTCTCTAGAGCTGACTAAAAGCTGAACTGACTCGTTCAATGCATTGCTTATAGACAGTTCGCAGTTTCTGGAAGTTTCCGCCAAATAATGAAACGTCACAGTTCTCCAAGGCAGTAGGAGGAGCGAGTCCAGTAGTTTCTCGTTATTTCTCTCCACACCCCGTCTCTACTCAGCAGGCCATTAGCACTATACATTAGCGTAGGCGTGGCCTAGCATCATTCATCTCCCTTACTCTCACGGCAAGAGCCATTCGGTCACACGAGTAGGCGTGGCTCGATATCATAAGTCCTCTCTCTTTCTGGCAGCTCTTTCTGCCAGCTGGCCTTGTACGTTCGGGTGACACTGCTCCCTACTCAAGGCTGGTCGTCCCGAACAGCACCATCATAGCGGGCCAGACGATCCCGGTGTACCACCAACGTCTTTCCTCGGGGCACCCTCTGGATGCGGAAGACCACGTCGTTAATTCTCGTTACCACCCGTTACGGTCCTTGCCATGGCTGCTGAAGCTTCGGGCAGCGTCCCTTGCTCCGGGTTGGGCGGTACAACCAGATTAAGTCACCTTGCTGGAATCCTTAGCTGTTGGCTTGCCTGTCGTATCGGGTCTTCATGCGGTCGCTCGCCTTCTGGATGTTCTGACGAGCCATCTCGTGCATGTCGTGGAGACGGACCACTAGGTCTCCACATACTCGGTTGCTGGCTGCTTCGCCTGCGGGGGGCTCCCAAATGCCAGGTCACACGAGAGGCGTAGCTCTCGGCCGAACATTAAGCTGGCTGGCGTAATTCCAGTGGTGTCGTGTGTCGACGAGCAGTAGGACGGCAGGAACAGTGGCACCTTGACGTCCCAGTCTCGCTGATGGCTGGCCACGACCTTCCTCAGACGTTCTTTTAGGGTCTTGATGTACCCCTCAACAATGCCGTCCGACTGCGGGTGTAGGGGTGTTGTGCGGGTCTTGTTCACCCCAAGTCTTTCCAGTGCGTCCTTCATCAGGTTAGACTCAAAATTGGTGCCCTGGTCACTGTGGAGCTCCAACGGTATCCCAAAACGGCAGAACAATTGCTCCACGAGGCAGTCTGTGATGGTCTTCGCCTCCTGGTTCGGGATGGCATACACCTCCGACCACTTGGTGAAGTAGTCCACGACCACCATCAGGTACTTGCCTCGGTCGGACACTGGGAATGGTCCAGCTATGTCGACAGCGATGCGTTCCAATGGTGCCCCGACGTACTGCTGCATGCGACCCCGTCTCCTAGTTTGGGGGCCGCGACTCGCCGCGCACACATGACATTGACGGCACCATCTATCAGCATCTGCTCGGAGCCTCAGCCAGTAGTAGGGCTGCCGTAGTTTGTCAATCATTCGGTTCGCTCCCAGATGTCCTCCTGAAGTACCGGCGTGCACTTCCTCCAAAACTTACGGGACCTTACTTCGGGGAAGTACCAACTGCTCCCTCTGCGTCTCCCATCGGGTGATTCCTATGCCCGGAAGAGCACACCCTCTCTGATCTTTAGCGAGTCCCATTGGGCCCAGTACGACTTGCATGTAGCACTTCTGGGTGTGATGTCCTCCCAGGTCGGCCTCATCCCGGCCTCCACTTCCCTCAAGAGTGGCCCCAAGTCGGCGTCCGCCAGCTGCTCCCTCCTCAGGCCTGCGCTATCCCAGCCGTCCGCACGCACTGCGTGACTACTGACAGCTTCGGCACGCTCCTTCTCTTCCACTCTTGTGCATTGGCCGCACTCTTCCGGGCAGGGTCTTCGGGACATGGCGTCTCCGTTGCCATAGCTCTTCCCTCTACGATGTTCCGAGGTGAAGTCGTACTCCTGCAGCCTCTGGATCCAACGTGCTGTCTGGCCTTCCAGGTTACTAAAGCTAAGTAGCCAAGTGAGGGCGGAATGATCAGTCCTCAGGTGGAATGACTGACCGTACAGGTACTTGTGGAAGTGCTCCAAGGTCTTTACTACCGCCAGTAACTCTCGCCGTGTGATGCAGGTCTTATCTGCCTTGGACAGCGTCTTGCTGTAGTGAGCTATCACCCGCTCGTGGCCGTCCTGCACTTGCGATAGGACGCCTCCAATGCTATGGTCGCTGGCGTAGGTGTCCACAATGAAAGCGCCACCTGGTTGTGGGAATCCCAAAGTAGGAGCACTGCAAAGTGTTCTTCAGCTGCTTGAAAGGGACTTCGGCGTCCTCCGTCCACACACACGGCCGGTGTTCTTCCGTCAAGCGGGTGAGGGGCTTGGCGGTGTTGGAGAAGCCCTTTATGAAATGGCGGCAATAACAGCAAGCCCCAGAAAACTGTGCAATTCTCTCTTATCCTTTGGCCGAGGCCAATCTCTCATGGCCTGTGTCTTCTCCGGGTTGTGGCCACTCCGGTTGCTGAGACTGTGGCCCAAGTAGTTGACTTCCTTGCGAAAGAGCTGGCACTTCTTCGCGTTCAGCGTAAGGTGGCCGCCTGTAGTCTCTGTAGCATCTTGCTCAGGTTTTCGAGATGGTCCTCAAATGTCTTGCCGACGATGATGTCGTCCAGGTATAGCAGGCAGGTGTCGTAAGTCAACCCGCTCATCACTAATTCCATGAGGCGTTGGAAGGTAGCTGGTGCGTTGCAGATGCCAAAGGGCATAACTGTGAACTGCCAAAGCCCTTGGCCTGTCGAGAATGCGGTTTTTTCCTTGTCTCTCTGGTCTAGAGCCACCTGCCAGTAGCCCGACTTCAGATCCAGGATCGAGAACCACTGCCTTTCTTGTGACCGCGTTCAGCTTCCTGTAGTCCACGTAACTCGCCGTTCTTCGTCACCACGACTACATGTGAACACCAAGGGCTGTCAGACTCTTCAATCACTCCCCTGGATCTCATGTCCTCCAACATGTCCCTACCACCGAGTGTTTCGCTAGCGGGACGCGTCTAGGTGGTTGCCGAATAGTCCGGGTGTCTCCGGTGTCGATGTGGTGGAGCACTCGGCCCGTGCGGCAGTAGTCGCTGTCGCCTTGGCTGAAGACGCAGTGGTACACTCTCAGCAGTTGCCGAACCTTCTCGAGCTGCTCGCACGTCCCCAACTCCGTCCCGGCCTGGACGTCATACCTCACACCGGCCAACTGTTCTTCAAATTTTTCGACGAGGGCAACGTTCGCAGCCTTCATTTCCGGGGTCAATTCGGCCATCTTCGTGGTCATCGTCGCGGTTAAGTTTTTATTTGCCGTCTCCAACTTCTCTTCCATTTTCTCGGTGATATTATCGTTAGCCGCCTTCATTTCTTTCATCTCGGCGGTGAGGTTGTCGTTAGCCGCCTTCATTTCTTCCATTTTGATGGTGAGGTCGTTTGCAGCTTCCGTCTTCGTTGTAAATTCGTTCATCTTCGCTAGAATCTGTGCCAATACCGCCTCCATAGTGGTACGTCTTCCTCCTGACACCAATTGTGACCTTGTGGGTTCGTGAAATTAAAAGTTAAGGCTACAAACACCAAAAATTGCACTTTATTTCCATAGAAAAACACTTCGTACACAGCAGACCAGAATTACGTCACATACACAATACAACTTGCAAGGTCATCGACCACAAACACACAGCTGTTTACACACGCGAGTTCAATTACCGACTCACTAACTTTGGCGGGCGGGCTCCCTTTTTATAGATTACTCACATTCCAGAAATTTCTTAAACAATCAAGAGGCGGCTAGAACAAAGAACTAGAACCCTCAAGAATTCCGTCCCTCCCCCCACCACCGCCCCACCGTTTTCATCTACACACTGCACGCCTGTCTCTTTGAACTAGTCACTGGCAATGCCTCGATCAACAAAGGGCTCGAAACAGTATGGAAGGTTGTATACCAGGAAAATGAATTTGCAAAATTTTGGTTTCTGGCACAGTGTGAATTTAATGAACTTGCTACCAAAGCACTTAAGTATATTATGCCCTTCCCAACCACATATCTGTGCGAACAAACATTTTCAATGTTGTGCAACATCAAGCCATTGAAGAGAAACAGACTTGCCAATGTAAAAACTGACTTAAGAGCAAAAATCACCAACCAGCTTAATTGAGCTTATTCAATATAGAAAAACAGTTGCATTGTTCACATTAATACATTCCAATGAAAAAATTTTCAAGCTTTTTCCAATAAATTGATTTTTAGTAACCCAATGCTTTGTTGAAATGGTCAAATGGATTCAGAACATTATGAATATATTTTTATATGTATAAAAATGGTTCCTTTACATGGAAAATAAGTTCATTTTTACAATATGTTGCCTAGTGTTATTAATTTTTTTTTTATTGTTCCAATGGTCCAATCGGCGGCCCTTCTCCTTTGGAACATATAGTGATGGTGTTATCTCGTACACATTGGATTGCTCATACTTTAGATTTTTCTTTTTTAATCATTAGATCACGCACACATTCACAATCTCATTCATACCAATCCCCCACACCCAGAATGGAACAGAACCAGGGATCCCCAGCACGGCAGGCAGGTGCTCTACCGACTGAGTTATGGGGCTGGCATGTTATTTATCCTTGTGTAATCCAAAGAGTGTGGTATTTCAAATTTTTACTGATGTAAATCTAAAGTTAAGTAAAAACCTATTTAGGCAAACTTGTATACAATTTATTTCAAAGTGAAAAAGAAATTTAATAAATACAATTTAAAATATATATATATTTTTTTATTTAAAATGCAGTTTATACACAAGTTTATTTTATTTAGTTTAACCTTACTTTTAAAATTTATTATTAATTAAATTTAAAACTAAATACGAGGGCTATCCAGAAAGTAGATTACGTTTTGGAATAAAAAGTAAACAAAGTATAGGAAACAAATTTTATTATATACAGATGAAAGCCACACTCAAATACTACTTTTCGACATAGTCACCATTCAAATTAAGGCATTTATCGTAGCGATGTACGAGCTTGGAAATTCCTTCGTCGAAAAATTCGGCCGCCTGCGCCTTCAACCACTTCGTTACCTCTTCTTGCAGCTGTGCGTCGTCATCAAAACGCTGCATAGCCAGCCACTTCTTCATTGCTGGGAATAGGTGGAAGTCGCTCGGTGCCAGGTCGGGACTGTACGGCGGATGAGGAAACAACTCCCACTTAAAAGATTCAAGAACTTCACGAGTGACATTTGCCGTGTGGGGCCGGGCGTTGTCGTGAATCAACAAGATCTTAGAACTCAACATTCCTCTGCGCTTGTTTTGAATGGCTCTTCTGAGGTTTTGGAGAGTTTGGCAATACCTTTGAGAGTTTATTGTAGTGCCTCTTTCCAGGAAGTCCACCAAAATCACACCTTTTCTGTCCCAAAAAGCAGTCGCCATCATCTTCCTTGCCGACATTGTTTGCATGCATTTCTTGGGTTTTTGGGGAGAACTTGTGTGCCCCCACTGCATTGATTGCAATTTCGTTTCACAGTTCACGTGTTTCACCCATGTTTCGTCACCAGTAACGATGCGATCGAGTAAAGAGTCACCATCCTTATGGTAAACGTCCAAAAAGTTCAACGCTGCAGCCATTCGCTGATTTTTGTGGTCCTATGTCAAGATTTTTGGAATCCATCTTGCACAAAACTTTTGGTAACCAAGCTTTTCGCTGATGATTTCGTGCAACAAACTTCGCGAAATTTGTGGAAAACTCAAAGAAAGTTCCGTTATTGTGAACCTTCGATTTTCACGGACTTTAGCATCGAATTTTTCGACAAGTTCGGCAGTCACTATGCTGGGTCTCCCACTTCGATCTTCGTCGTGAACATTGGTTCGGCCATTTTTAAATCTGATGACCCACTGACGCACTCCACCTTCAGTGATAATGTTGTCCCCATACACTTCACAAAGCTGCCGATAGATTTCTATCGGTTTACAGTTTTTTGCAGTCAGAAACCTTATTACTGCACGCACCTCGCAGCTCGCGGAATTTCAATTAACGCAGACATTTCAAACCGTCACAGTATCTGAACGGAGCACAGCACGAACCTCTCACTAGCACGGCTACATGCCGACTGAGCTGCGCAACGCTCTCACCGCAAGATGGCCGCGCCCCTAGCGGAAACAGACAAAAACGTAATCTACTTTCTGGATAGCCCTCGTATACAAGAAAATATCTTAAATTATACATACAGTAATTATTTAAATTCCAATTATAAAATTCAAACAAAAGTCGACTCGTTCATCTTGAGTTGCCAAAACTATAGGGGTCTGCGAACAAGTTGTTAGAAGATAAGGGGGTCCTTGAGGCAGAAGAGTTTGACAAACACTGCTCTAAACCACTGGGCTACTATGGCCAACATGCTGATATGACATTAAATTCTCCAACTGACTCATACGTTTTCCCAGTAGACCACTAGGGGTTCTCATATGTTATGAGACACGCACCATTTTGTGGCGACTTACTATGTTATAAGTACTTAAGTCCCAGGCTTCATAGTGAAACCATTATGTTATTCAGGTAAATTGATGGAAATAATCATTTCTTCCACACTAGCAGCATGTAGGCTAAGGTTTGAATGAGTAGAGCCAGACTGAAAAATTCAATGCCATAGCCAGGATTTGAACCACACATCTCCCGCTCTCCGTACGGTTGCCCTAAACCACTGAGCTACTATGGCCAACATGCCAATATGACATTAAATTCTCCAACTAACTTACATGTTTTCCCGATAGACCACTAAGAGTTCTCATATGCTGAGACATGCACCTTATGTGGTGACACTATGCTGTAAGTACTTAAGTCCCAGGCTTCATAGTTAAACCACTATGTTAATCAGATAATATAAAAATTATTTGTGGTTGGTTTATTGACACTCGTCACTTACTTTTTCATATATTTATGAGAGACTAGTTTCAAAGGCCCTGGCCTCCATTTTCAAGAGATTGAAAATGGAGGCCAGGGCCTTTGAAACTAGTCTCTCATAAATATATGAAAAAGTAAGTGACGAGTGTCAATAAACCAACCACAAATAATTTTTATATTAATTTTGACGTCACTGTTACTAAATTCCTCCAAACACACATTAATCAGATAAATTGATGGAAATAATCATTTCTTCCACACAAGCTGTGTGTAGGCTAAGATTTGAATGAGTAGAGCCAAACTGAAAAATTCAATGCCATAGCTGGGATTTGAACCACTAATCTCCCACTCTCTGTGCGGTTGCTCTAGTCTGGTTTTCTTGCTTTTTCAGTATGGCTCTACTCATTCAAACCTTAGCCTAAACACGGCTAGTGTGGAAGAAATGATTATTTCCAAGTTTTTAAAAGGCAATAATGTGTTTACATAATCAGATAACTTCAGTGATGACATACATGGCGAAATAAACTAAAGAACTGATATAAATTTAATAAATAAGAGATGTAGCAGATGGATTGCTGGGCATTAATGGGTTAAAGAGGTATGATGAAATTAAATATGTACAGTACCTTAACTTTGATTTAAAAACTATCATTTATTTGAAAATATAAAATTTATTTTCATACTTTTATGCAGGCAATACAGTCTTTACGGTTAAAAGTGCACTTAGTTCAATAAATGCCAAATATTTTATAATTACACACAATGTACAAAATGTCAGTTTAAAAAATTACATTTATATAGCTTACTAAAGTATAAGTCGTAACTGAACAGATTTTTATACTATTTTTTATGGTGTTGCACAGAAAGCAATATTGGTCTTATCTACATGTAGAAATAAAAGTTGGAGCTTTTATTTATAGCCAAAGTGTCATGCTAAGAAACATTCAGGTCCTTTACTGGAAAGATGTAGTGCTCCAACTTGGTTTCCACTAAATCTAGTTAATCTAAAAAATTATCTCTTGCTATGAAAGTGAGTGTTATTTGTGTCCCTTGACATCTCTGACTAGTGTCTGCTGTATTTGATATTCAGAATGTGCTAAAATATCCAGCACTTGAAACAGTAACAAAGAACCATATTTGGGAAAAGGTGCTCTCCACCGCACTATGAATTAAACATCTGTGGATGTTTGAATGAAGATACTGAGGAGTGGTTAGGAACGTAGAGCACAATTTGATCTATCAAGATCACCAGACCAAGGAGCTATGATTTTTCAATATGGTGGATATTGAAAGACAAAATTCAATACATATACATTATTTAAGGAATCTGACTGAATTAGAATTTGAAAAATGCTTGGCAATAATGTAGACTTACATACTACACGGTGAAGCATGGAGACATATCGGAAGGAATGTCAACCAACAGAGAAGTTTATGCATATTTACATATGCGGTGAGAGTGTATGTCCACTCAGTTCAGAAGCAAATATGTATTTTTAGACAGTAACGTGTCATACATCAATAGACACAAGAAATTATATATTATGTGATTGAATATAGTGACAAGAGGAAAGAAGAGAGTATCAAAATCCCTTTGTGTGAAATGACAAAATGGTGGGTGAAGTGGTAATTTACAATAAATAACTGGCTAATCTTTCTTACCGGATACACGGCTCCCAACTGCTCTGTTTGTGTTTCATTTACTGTACACCAGATTGCTAGTATTTCGCTCTTCTTCATACAAGATAAGGAAAAACACAGCTCTGTTTCACTGCAGGTCAATATGCCTCAATGCTCCCTAATGTGGTAATAAGATATACAATTTAATTTAATTGACAGTAATTAACCATTTCTTCATACTAGCCATATATAGGCTAAGGTTTTGGATAGAAACAACCTGAAAAATTCAATGCCATGGTAGGGATTTGAACCACGGATCTCCTGGTTTCCGTCCAGTCGCTCTTATTCATTGAGCTACCATGGGCACTGGAGAATTCAATGTCATGTCGGCAAGTTGGCCATGGTAGCTCAATGAGTAAGAGCAACTGGACAGAAACCAGGAGATCCATGGTTCAAATCGCAGCCATGGCATTGAATTTTTCAGGTTTTCTCTATCCAAAACAGATATACAATGTTTGTACCATGTCTTAAATGTTTACACCAACAATGGAGGCCAATTTAACAATTTCTACAAAACAATGAATGCTTTTAAGCATTAATTTGTACTCTACTATGTCTTTTCGTGTTAGCTGATCACCTATGATACATTCTGTTTTTTATTCAATAAACTTTTCATTTTGGTCTTACCCAAAATAACAAGCAAGCTCAAGCCTGGAACAAGCAAGACTACTGAAAATGACATGCTGAAATACACAATGTAGTTTTCTGTTAATTTTAAACCAACTACATTACAAATAATTATAATCAACAACAGCTTATAAATTGTGTAAAACTTACTATTTTCACTGTATAAAATTAACAATTGTTGTGCTATAAATTATATAAATCTACACAAAACATTAACTATTCTCTTTTTTTATTCTCTGGGTTTCTATATGAACAACTTGAACACATTGTAAACAGCATTAATTGTATAACCCGACCAAGGCGAGTGCAGTCCTACAATGGGGAGTGCCACTTGTACACGCTGAAGCTTGCCTGCCCTCCTGTACAGGCTGGTTCGAACAAAACGATAACAACTTGTTGACATTTTCCTTGAGGTTATAATTAAATCGGGAAGTTCAGACATTTATTCTAATTAAAATAGGCAGACAGAAAGGAACTTAAAATACCACTAGTTAATAATATAATTAAATGTTCCGCAGACATTCCTGTATTTAATTGTTGGTTGAGGGTATTTTGTTATTTCCTTTACTGTGATACGGAGCATTGTTAATGACAACAATGCTCCTTTGCAGTAATCTAGGTATCAGTTGGTTTTATAACCATTTGAAGTTGTTTTCCTAGACAATTTCATTGAGACAAGCACCTGGAATAAATCCCATCTGCCAGCCAGCATGTGCAATAATAAAATGCTATCGAACACTGTGATTTGCACACACTCCTCTAACGTAATTACTCTGCCAACACTTGGAAACA
Source organism: Mantis religiosa (assembly GCA_030765055.1). Lineage (NCBI taxonomy): Eukaryota > Metazoa > Arthropoda > Insecta > Mantodea > Mantidae > Mantis > Mantis religiosa. The sequence continues at coordinate 115,643,078 of CM060959.1, forward strand.
GTGTTGTGGCTGTGAATCCAGATTCCATCCATGTCCATCATTGACTTATTTTCCTCACGCTCATTCCTTCTCATTATTCTAAGATATGATGCTTTCTGAGCCACTATCAGGACGTTCACTCAGTACACTTGCTTTATTCTTACACTTTTTAACTCAAAATTAATTTTTTTTTTTTTTTCTATTTTCCTAAAGCTTGTAATTTTTGCAGTGCAGGAATTTCCTTTTTAACCTCGTGGTACTCCTTATATTTTCTTCTAATTATGCACTTGTCCACTTCGTCCATAACAATTTTATTTGCAGGAGATTTGCCTCCTTTCTAATCTTGCAACTTTATTTCCTTTATATTCCATAGGGATACTGCATAGCGTGCTAGTAAACATAAATCAAACTTTACAGCACTTCGTGACGTAGTCCTGTCATAATCGCGTTAGTTCACTTGGTTTCCGCTACTGTGGCAGAACTGCACTACCTTGGCTGGGTAATATATAACAAAACCAAGATGTGTTAAACATGTTAACTTATATGTCCATTACTCCATTATCATTTCTACCATTACAAGATAAAGGAAAAAGTATATGTTAACATAAATTGTGAAAACACAATATCGTAATACAATAATTTATGCCAATAATCTTTTATGCCCATCAGTTACGTGATTAACAAACTGTTGCTTCATTATGAAACTTTTAATTAAAATCTGAAACAAGTTAACTAACCATATGGTGTAACAAAAAAGTATTCCATAATTTAAAAGGTGGTATTATAAACCAAAACAAGAATAAAATGTCCAGTGAACATGAGCTTTAAAATGCATACCTTAAGAGCTATGAAGACTTGTCCATTTTAGCTATTGTGAAACACATCTCTTTTACTGCAAGCTCTTTGGCACCACAAATGAACTATGAATGCAGTAAACAAATGAGAACGCATTCTGTTATTGTGAACCAGCACATATAATGTCATCCATTTGCTACTTATTACATACAACCAGCACTTTGTGAGCAATTGTTAAAAGAGATGCTCAACATGGTGTCCATTTATAGTAAGACATGCTTCTGTTGGGCATCTTGAGGAATTACGCTCTCTCTAAAAAACTGCAAGTTGGTTACATATGTACTGTCAGGTATTGAAGATGCATTCCTGCAGTGTCCATACACCATTAATGGAGCTTCAAAGATTTCAAGTGTTCCTACAGTTGAAAATCCAAAAAGATTAAGATTGGGGGGAAAGCATTCAGCCAATGTGCTGAATCTCCTTGACCAATCCGTTGCTCATTAAACATCTATGTGACATGTACTCACACATTTTGGAGTAATTGTAGTTGTGCTCCAATATGCATGAACCACATGTTCAGCCATAGTCAGACTTTCTACCTTGTACAAGGTTTGTGTGCGCTAGAACAATCAATTGTCCTTATAAATGGAAACAACAACAGATGTTTACTACATGCTGTCTCTATGGACAGTAACTGAGTAATATAATCTAGACCTCATTTGTTTCCTGATCATACATAATAGCAAAGAGCTTGCAGTATAATAGATATGTTTCACAGAAGTGAAAATGAACAAGTACTCATAGCTTTTAAGATATGCATTTTAGAGCCCATATTTACTGAACTTTTTTTAAATTTTATTCTTGTTTTGGTCCATACTATCTCCTCTCTTCTTCTTTCTCTATCCCTTATTCCTTTTTAAGCATCAGGTTTGAGGAGCAGAAACTCTGGATCAGGGTGAGTGTACACAGAATGGATGATCAGCCCAATGCCTGGTATGAAAGAGACGTAGATGACAGAACGAGGGCAAAATGAATGAAAAGAAAAGGTGATACTGTAACAATGGTGGAATCGTGCTGGGGGAAATTGGAGATCCTGGAGAAAACCTGCCCGTGCTGTGTTGTTCACTACAGATCCCACATGTGATTGTCTGGGATCGAACCCAGCCGCCTTGGTGAGAGTCAAGTGGATTATCATCTCTCGTAACAGAGTACAGGCACATTAAATATTGGCCAGCTGTTGAAGCTGCTATCAAAGTAACCTATACATGTCTGTATTCCTGTCCTCTATTTCTTTTTTGTTGTAATTTTACGTCCTCCAACGTTAAGTCATATCGGACGATGAATGAAGTGGGTGAAATGATGCTCAAATGCGTCCAGGGTCCATGGAGCTTAGTTACCTGACATTCGTCTATCAGGATAAGTTAAAACCCCGGAAAACACCTTATCCAGGGAACTCACCCTGACCGAGATTCAAACTCGGGACCTCTTGAACGTGAGGCAGACATGCTACCATCTACGCTACCGAGGTGGGCTCCTGTCCTCTACATGGAATACTAAGTTGAGATATGTATACAGGTTAATGTTAATTTCAGAAAACCTCTTAGTAAGGTTGGAGCAATTGACTGCCATTTATGAAGCATATTGTTGAAATCCCCAGGTCTGTGTTACTCCTTTTTTTGTAATTTGCATCCTCCGACAAGTCATATTGGATGACATATGAAATGAGTGAAATGATGCTCATATGACCCCAGGGTCCATAGAGTTTAGAGTTACTTGACATTTGTCTTTCAGGATAAGAGAAAACTCCAGAAAAAACCTTATCCAGGTAACTCACCTTGAACAAGATTCAAACTCGGGACCTCTTGAGGTAGACTTTTATTTCTTGAATAACTAGTATAGCTGTTTGTTTCAGAGCATTAGCTCTAATGTTAAGATATTAAAGAAACTGAATTATTATTTGACTCTTGTGAGCTTTTATTAAGATTAATCTCATTTTAGTACATATATACCTTAACCCAAAGATAGTTTTTCTCCCCCAAAGAAAAGCTGTAAATTTAATGTCTTGCTTATTATCAAATAACGATCACTATAATAGCCCATCATTATTGCATTCTGCTTCTAAATCATCTTCTTCCTCTATCTCTTAGGCCATTAGGCATTGGGTTGAGGAACAAACACTGGATCAGACAGAGAATCCAGGATGGGTGATCAGTTCAATGCTGGTATGAGAGTGAGAGAAGTAGATGACAGAACAAGGGCGAAATGGATGAAAGGAAAGATAATGGAACAATTGGTGGATTGACGGTGGAAACCGGAGATCTTGCAGAAAACCTGCCCCTGTGTCGTGTTGTCCCCCACAAATATTGCATGCGGTCCCCTGGGATTGAACCCAGGCTGCCTTGGTGAGAGTCAAGGAGTCTAACCACTCGGGTGCAGGAACTCCTATAGAATATGCTATGATGGTAATCATAACTGAAGAGAGAGTGTATCATCTTTAAGAGATACATGGCATTTAGGCATGCACAATGTCCTGCGGCTGGGACTTGTAGCGCACAAACAGCCCATTATTTTCTTCTTAAAGTATTCATAATTTTTGCTTGAGTTTTATGCAGTTTAAAAAAGGGATTAAGCAAGACAAACTTCCATGAATGGAACCAAACCAGCTCTATACAAAATCAGATTATTTTTTGGTCATACACTTAAAACTAATAAGAACTTCTATTAACTTTAAAGAGAGTCAATTAAAGACACTAGACAACACTTACTTTTAAATTTTTCCGGTTGTCTAGTGTCTTTAATCGACTCTCTTTAAAGTTAACTTATCATAACAACACTGTTTTCAACACTTCCAAGAAAGGAAGAACTTCTATGTTTAAAAGGTAGAATCAGCACTGAAAAATTCAATGTCATAACCAGGATTTGAACAATGGAATCTTTACCTTTCATGTGGCTTCTTGCTTAGGTTTGTATGTGTTAGAACAATCACTGATTGCCCTTATAAACGAAACAGCTTAGATATTTAAGCATTGCACATTTTTAATAGAACAACATTCATTTGAGGAACAAGCAGTTTTATAATTCAATTTTAATATTCACTACCCACAGGTACATCATAAGGTATCTTTTATGCTCATTCTGAAACTGTCATTTATGCTTAAAATGTATGAGTTTCCTGAGACAAATAATATAGCTATCTTCTAGCTATATTTGACTTGTAATAAGAAACTTTTATGCAATAATTATTCTCATGCAAACTGAGAGTGACTATTCCGAAAAGAAGAGTGAAGCAGTTACACTCTTCATTTCAATTAAATTTACTATAAGCATTAATAGTCTAAAATGGATAATTGTTTTATGCTTTGTAAACTATCACTTCCAATAATATTTAAGAATAAAATTTGTCACGTTAATTCTCATATAAATTATATAAATCATATTATAATCATATAAATTCTCACATAAAATACACCATTACAACATGTACATAACTTCTATATATATATTTGCTCCATCTAAATTTTTTAAATAAGGCAGTTGATTACGAGGGCCATTTTTTTTTTCAACCTCCGATAGGCAAGATAAGTTTGTATAAAACTATTATTTTATTACCAAAAGTTTTGTACACTTATGGTTACTTTTCAACATAATCACCAAACAGATAGAGACATTTATCGTAGCTGTGGACAAGCTTTGCAATACTCTCTGCAGAAAATGTTGCCGCCAATGATTTCAACTGAGCATTGACGTTGTTTTGAAGATGCATTCATTGTTGTAATTGTTGTTTTGTTTCTGATGTGTCCGGTGTCGTACTGGATCCAAGTTTCTTCTCCAGTAACAATTGATTTCAAGAAGTTGTCTCCTTCATTGTGATAATGAGCAGCTTTGAATTTCCTTGACCGTTATCACAATGGAGAGAACTTCTTGAAACCAATTGTTTCTGGAGATGAAACTTGGATCCAACACAACACACCGGAAACAAAGCAACAGTCACAACAATGAATGCATGTTCAAAACAACGTCAATGCTCATTTGAAATCATTGGCGGCAACATTTTTTGAAGAGAGAATTGCAAAGCTTGTCCACAATTGAGGAGTGTTTTTTCAAAACTCGATAGATGCACAAAATGTGTTTCTGAGAAAATCGGGTTTTTCTATTTATTGGCAATACTAATTGGTTAGCACAGTAACTATATTAATCATTCAGTTCTCCTCCTTAAAGCTGTCTCATTGAATGTGAATAGAAACGAATACCATAATTTAACTAGTGCAAATTTGAGGTTTGAAAATGCAGCTTTTTCAAAAACCGATAGATGCTGCTTAGCTTTTCTGTGTGAGCAAGAAATTATCCCTTAAAGTTTAGTTACTTTTGTCATTTATTGGTTTATATTTTATTTATTTTCACCTTTTCATAATACATAATTTATTATACAACCAAGGTGTTAATGTTTATAAGGATTATTTGATTAGGTATAAACTTAGAAACTACGTACTGCTACATTAACAGTAACAATGTAATATTTTGCTTTGTTTATATAACAAACATATTGAATAAAAAGAAATTTGAAACAATATGAATAAGTTAGCTTTATCCTTTATTGGTATATTCTAGTAAATCTTCGTAAAATTCTTTTGCAGTTTCTGGAATTTCAAAAGATATAGCTAGATTTTGAACATCCCTTTTCTTTTCTTTGCTCACTCTATCAGGAGGCATAAAACTGCCCACGTATTGGGTAGATATGTGAAATGCGGGAAGATTTTTTACTCTTCTCCAAGAAAGCAATAAGCATGAACATCATCACACTATTCTTGTTCTGCCTAGAGCAAGAGTCTGAAAATAAACGAATGGTAAGAGTGTTGCTGGACATCCTTTCTTCTACTTCCAACAAGAAGTGGTGCAAAGCTGAGGCAACCTGGTTGCTACCTTTAGCAGAATCAGTTTCCAACCATGTATACAAGGAAATGTCTTTGTTCTGCATTTTAGATGGAATCATTATGCATAGATTATACAGCCATGTCTGCCTTGCATAGAATCGTTAACAGAAAGTTTAGGCAGTGTTCAAAGCAAATAGTGCTTGCATTGGCATTTTCCTCTTTCAGTATCAGATAAAACCTTTTTGAACACAACTTGTGCAGTCTGTACATGGTTCTTAGTTCGCTTTTCTTTTCCAAGTCTGCCTCTGTCTAAATCTTCATCAGTCCCGTTTTGCATTTGGAGCATGTTAGTGTGTTGTGTATGGATTGAAAAATTGAAGTTGTAAAATATGTATTTATATTTTGACAATAACCTTCGTTTTTTTGTAAAAGTTGTTCCATATTTTCCAGATATTAAGTTATGGAGGTAAATATCCTCTTGTTGATTTTGCTCTTCCATAATGGCTTTCTCTGCATCTGTACTACTTAACGTCTTGCTTTATAGCAGCAGAAATGCCCTTCTGTAACTTTCCTGTCGTCACTTCCTCTGGTTTCCTTTGGCGCATTCCCAGATAAGTGTAACTTTCTAGCCAGAAGAGATAATCTGTCTTTTGACACCCCTGTAAATCCTTGGAAGCTTGCAGCACATACTAATAACACTCGGCCATCATTAGTTCTCATACTGTATTTAATGCTAAAAGTCTGCTTCGTATTTGCAGCTTCTTTCTTCATCACTCTGTCATTAGATATAATACGCATATTTTTCATAAGGAATTTATCTTGATCTATTTTATTTAGCACGGAAAGAAGTCAAATCAGCTACATCATAGAGCTTATGCCTTTTACTTTTAGGATTTCGTGGAGTGCACTCGAGACCATGTGAACATGAAATTGCTGGAGTATGAGCTTTCCTTGACGTGCATTTTGATTTCCTTTCCTTGTTTTTGCAATTTCTACTTCCTGCACATTCTACGTCTGGTACAGTTTCACAATCTGAGCTCCTATCCATTGTGCATCGTACAGTATTAAGTCTCAACTAAGAATAAAAATGCCATTTAAGTATAACAAAGCTTTCAGAAATGAATGTGAAATACAAGCGCACAACCTGAGTTATTGCCAACGCTGCAGCAGTGTACAAAGTTTGCAGAAATGATTTGAGAATTCCAAGAATCGCAATAGTGAGATGGCAATCAATGCCAACATGCCTTTCATAGAATTGAGGTTGCTACATGCTGGATCATAAAATCATAAAATTGCATCTATCGACTTTTGCTTTAACTGAGCCAAGTACATCTATCGAGTTTTGAAAAAAACTGCTGATATTCCCTATCTTCTACACAGGGCATGAATCAAATTTTGCAAAATCTGATTTTACAGAATGATGCAGAAGGTGAAAATTATGTCAATGCTATATATAACTCAATTTCGTAAAATTTTGCATCTATCGAGTTTTGAAAAAATGCTCCTCAATTACGATAAATGTCCCAATCTTTTCAGTGATTATGTTGAAAAGTAACCATAAGTGTACAAAACTTTTGGTAATAAAATAATAGTTTTCTATGAACTTGTCTTTTATTTATAGCCTATCAGAGATCGAAAGAAAAAAACAGCCCTCGTAGATGTGTAAATTAAAACTTCATTTTAGTTAATTGGTGGAAATTAATCATTTCTTTACACTAGTCATATATAGGCTAAGGTCTCTGATAGAGTCAACATGAAAAATTCACTAGGGGAAATATACAAGTCAAATGGAGAATTTAATGTCAGGATGGCACATTGGCCATGGTAGCTCAATGGGTTAGAGCAACTGGATGGAAACCAGGAGATCCGTGGTTCAAATCCCGGCCATGGCATTGAATTTTTCATGTTGACTGTATCTATAAAACTTCATTTCTCTTTACCTCTTAAAGTATACCTTACTTTTACTTAACATACTTGATATGGACCATCTGAAGCTTTGTATAAAGATATAGCACAAAATAATAAATAAGTGGGCCACAACGATAAACCACTTCAAACGGATGACACCACAGTTGCTTGATTTCTCAAAAACATAAATTGGCTAAAAGAAATAACAGAATGCATTTTTAAGTGGCTCTAGCACCTTCTGAAGACTAAGCTTCCTCATAAATGCATGCATAAAATTCATAGTTCAAACCACATTATATACATTTATACAATTAATAAAAGAGATTCCTCAACATGCCATCACTCAATTAACTACAGTGAAAAGTTATTATAATTTTATGCTTAATTACCACATTTAAAATTGCTCTTATTTTCCAGACATCTTATATCCTTAATGAAAACATAAAACTGAAAACATGCACCAGTATTCATATATAAATTAACAGAATCTATAAAAAGCTCCATGTTCAAAAACCTATAGATCAAAAAGCTCTATAAACTATTGCACTTACACTCAAAAAAGTGTACGAAGAGCTGCAGAAAATGATTAAAAATGAATTAAAATAAGACATTACAAAAACTGTAGTTGCAGCGATAAAATTTCACCACATTTTCTTCAGCTCCTTAAATTCTACTGCATTTTTATCTACCCACTCTAAAAACTCTGGTGCTAGAGCCACAATACATTCCAAGAGATTTAAACAATCACTTTCAGCATGATGGGCATCAACTGCCTCCTTTCTGCGCAGAAACTGGTATACATCACACAGTTTGAAGCTCTTTGGAATAGAATCATTCGAGAATAGCTTCTTTCTTGCTCTTGGGTTATGAGAGAATTGTTGATTTCTTCTGTTGTTGGAAGTTGGTGTCACTTGGGGGGACTCATTTGCTCTGGGGTGCACCTGCACCTTTATTGTTTGCTTTGGTGTGGTTTCTAATTGTTTCTGCAAATTATGCATATACTGTTGGTCAGTTTCTTTATGCTTAGGAGATAAAGACGGCAATCGATTTAATGACAAATTTTGTTCACTAAGGGTACCATTTGTATAACTTAAATTTTGATTTTTAGATGAGCAGTTTTTGTTACTGTGTAATGTTAATTGATCATGTTTCTCCATAGATTCTACCATTTTATAAAGCGCTTCATCATAACCATCGCCAGCAAAACCCTCACTTTCAACATGTTTGTGTTTTAAACTTCCTCCATGATCAACGTTGTCATTATTTTCAAGAGGCTGTATACCTTCCATCACTTCATAAGTTGCCTTATTGCCATTACATTTCTCTGAAGCTTTAGATTGAAGAATTTCACGCAGAGCAGGGAGAGAATCTGCACATAGTAAGTGATCAGGAAGAGTCTAAAACAAACACAAATGATCTATATTAAGAAAACATGTGTTTAAGATCCTGTAACATGCTCCAACCATCAGTAGGCAACCATGACATGCCTAAATTAGTGAATAATTCATTTGTACATGTAGGAAACTTACTGATCTTATACAATAGAGAGATAACTAAGAACAAACCTTACACAAACACAGTGTTTATTTTTATCTGTGATTTTACCACGCAAAATTTGACATCATCAATAACATTGCTGATAGAGCAAGTTTATATATGATTCCCCTAGCGGCTTGAGATCATGTTTGATGTGCTTAAAGCACTTTCAGTCCTCCTTCTACCGGCAGGTAAATATACTATTTGAGAGGAGGTTCTGCCTGCGTAATATAAAGGTGTGCAGATACCATAACTGTTGTAGTTTGTTTTAATGAATATGAACACTATAAATGACACATAAATACACAAATATCTTGCAATTTGGTGTTTCGCTGTGAAGATATATAACTTAATATAATTTAATAAAGGAATGCCAAATTAATAACAGTATTAGTTTCAAAACATTTTACTAAAGAAATAGATTTTTTTTTCTGTCCTTTCAACAGAGCCCGTCATATCGAAGGTGAATGAATGAATAAATGAATGAATGAAACAGGTGATATGATGCTTAGATGAGTCAAGGGTCCCTAGAGCTCAGAGTTAACCGACATTCGTCTTCATAGGATAAGGAAAACACTGGAAAAAGCCTTATCCAGATAAGTCATTCTTAGCAAGATTCGACCTCTCAACCTCTTGAGTGTGAGGCACACACACTACCTCACACCATGGAGGCGGGCAAGAAACAGATTATATTACACATTTACAATTCCCGTAGGGGAGGGAATCCGCCCCCTTCAGCTGCCGTGGTGCGGGTGCTGCGGACCCCTAGCACTTGTGGTACCTCTGACATTACTAGAGGAACCTCGGGCCGAACATTCGAGCCCCTCCCTGATAGGGAGTTGTTCGGATTGGGTTGGACTCGAGGGGGTAGTGATTCCTGATACCCATGGGAGATCGGGTACATCTCCGGACGGGGTTGAGGGAAGCCATTAATATTCCCGCGTACTAGCCAGCATAGCTAGTAGGTGTGCTAGATCACCAGGCGGTCCCACCGAGGTCAAAGTGGTAGCCTTCCCACTTTGGTGTTGGCGCGCGTAAGTGGCGTATCCACTTCCATCCTGTCTTGTGTCCTTGGACCAGATGGGGGGCTTGTTAGTAACCCAGGTCTTGCACTATGGAAAGCCCCACAAGGATGCCGGGCACCCTTTGGGACAGCTCGGATACTCCCTGGTCAACAGAGGCACGGGTCTTGGTCCTATGGGTCCAGGACTAATGGGAGTAGAACCTCTGGACTCAATTATATATTTATAGTATTCATTTATTATATTTATTGCTTCTAGATTGCGACCAGTCACTTTACAGCATCCAGTGTCTCTCTTTTTGCAAGTAACTAATCCTGTATCTTGGAAATGTTTGATGCACCTATTGGTTTTAAGAGACATAAGGATACCAACATTAAAAGACATTTTAATTAAGCGTGAGACTGACAAAAACTTTATATTGTAACGCGGGCGCTGGAGCACCCTGTAAAGCAGCTGGCAGCGGAAGGTAGGGGAGGCTCGGTTAGCCACACCTCCTCCTCGTTTGTCTTGTGGTGGTGACAGACTGTGGTCAGGGAAAAAAACATGACTGTGTCGCCGGTTTTCTCTACACCTGTTTCTCGATCTTTCTGTTACTAGAACATTCTCCTGGTCACTAGAAACCGGCGATATTCCTATATAAAGAAGGTTACAGACAGACGGAGTTGAGTTGTTGGTCAATCAGTTGGTTGGTTAGTGTGGAGTGAGGACAGTTCTTGGTGTAAGAAGGCAGTCAGTGTTTGACGTGCTAGCGAAGGACGTGTTAATGAACGAGAAGACTGTGCGTGCATCGGAGTTTGCGTAATCGCGGGTACAAGGAAATTGTAACGGACGAACTGGTGAATTGTAATTGTGTGCAGCACGTAATTCTGTGTAATTGGCAAGTGTTAAACTGTAAGTCGGTGGAAATAAAGAACATTTTTGAGTGGTGAAATTGGACTTTTCATTTCACGAACCCACAAAGTCACAATATTGTATACTGATAAAATGTAAGACGTTTATATTGCAAATAAAAGTGTGTTAATTTGACGGTATCTGGACACTTCTGACAACAATTACGCTCCGAGGGACTTGTCTGAATGCTGGATAATGTTGCATAAACTTCTCTATGCAGCGGTTTAAATTATATTTATATGTTGCACCAATTTTAATGCTGGTATGAAAGTAGCATTCAACCATGAAGTCACGGTGCTCTGTGTTCATATCCATGATGCTAACATTTACAGTAGAAACGTGCTACTTATATGTACTAGAATGTTAATCACGATTACCGTATAGAGGGGTGAAATGGGAAGCTGGTTGTATCAGTTATCAGCGCAACGACACTCAACAACGAGCACTGTAATTTGCTCACTGTTCCGCAAAAATTAGCGCTTCTTCTCCGTAGAAGGCACTATGATTTCAAGATAGACTCACCAGTCAACTATGATGTCATTCTGGCTCTGTCGGAGGGCGTGCATTATGGCTTGTTCAAAGTAATTCTTTCAGCACATCATGTCAATAGTTTACATTTCAGTTGTAATATCTCTCTTTCTCTCTCTCTCTCTCTCAGACAGACGCACACACACATGCCACACCAATAATGATGGTCAATAATGACAGAGCTTAGTCGTGATGCATCACTATAACCTATAAGTATTTTATTTCTTTGTGTTATGAAAACTTTGAGCTAAAAATATGGGGGTTTATGGTTATGTTAGTAACACTATTCCCTACCTTCCTTGTGGATAACTTTTCACAAAATTTAAATTTTTTGTCTCAGTGCAAATAGTATTTATTAGAGATGGATTCACCTGGCACTCGTCACACCCTACTTAAGGGGAATGCAAATATGACAACACTGCAGAACTCCAACTGATTGCTGTCCTAGTGGCAGTCAATGACAAACATCATCCTATTTGAAAGTCATAGTAGTATTTAAATTCAATTCAGCAGATGTGACGGATTTCTAAAAAAATCCTTACACCTCAGATAATTCTTTAGATGATGTCAATTTTTCTTATTAGTTGAATTAGTTGAAATTGCTTTCACGAACCCTTGTTCGCGTCCTCAGTCAACACAAAACTGACTGAGGTCGCAAACAAGGGTTTGTGAAATCAATTTCAACTAATAAGAAAACTTGACATCATTTTCTTAAGATAAGTGAAGTTTTCTGTTACAAATAGTTATATTTGTACAATATATTCCTTGTTATTTGTTTGAATGTTTCAATACTTACACTTTTCAAATGGGAAATTGTAATTTTTTATGTCCTGGGCATGCAAAGAGAATGGAATGTCAAAGTCATCAATTGCCACTAACTCTTAAAAAGATTCAACTATTACTTACGCCTAACATATTTTCCTATAATCATTGTACCTAAATGGCAAATATCATTTCTACAGCCTTCTATCTTCATTACCCTTAAACCAGATAGAAAAATAAGCGTTTTTAAGAATATTTTGTCATGAGCAAATACAGAAACTCATGTTAGTGTACACATATTTTTGTTCAAAATGCATATTTCCAATGAAATTTTAATTTCAAATTGTTGTAGAATACAATACTTTCTGCATCTAATTATGCATTGTGAAAAATAAATACATTTACATCAAAATATCTCCTGTATTCAAAAATCAACCTACAGACACCAATAATAACACTTCTTTCCTCTCTCACCTTTCCTATATTGTGCAGTTCTGCTTGCAGGATTGGAAAATCAAACTTATTTCCATTGTGTGCTATTAGACACACTGGTGGTGGAAGCCTCTGGATGAAACCATCAACCATGTTCACCAGGAAGTCATCAAATGGATTCATGTGCTCTAATAATTCATTACTCAAACCTAAATGAAATTTAATTTGTAATTATTAATCTGAACAAATCAGCTTAAAATATAAACCAAAAATATATGTCTTTTTATGAACTAATTGTCAGAGGTGCTGTTTAGATTGTGTACATACTGGTTAACTAGGAATCTTTTGACAGCTGAAGTTGGCACAACTTCTTCCATTAATTAAGCCAAAGCTAGTCTATGAAGACTTACTTGACAACTGCCAATGGTACAACAAAGCTTTTTCCAGGCTGTTATGCTGTGGTCTATTGTTCCAGACGTTTCATCCACAACTGCATTTTTTATTTTTTTAAATAAATATTTTTTCCCACACTATTAAATCCATGGTAACATTTAATTGTTTTAATAATTTAAGTTTGGGATTTATTTCATGGTTAAATAACCAAAAATGATCTGCTACAGCCGATTTATCAATTTGTTTATATTTGAAAATGTTCTTTCTTTCTTTCTTTCTTTCCGGTTTCAAAACTACGTTTCGTCTTTCCAATATAAACCTGATCACAATCTAAACAATTAAATTGATAAATACCAGATTTTTTATTATTAGGAATTTTATCTTTTTTAGAAAATTGTAATAAATTTTTAATACAACTTCTATAAAAAAATTTTGAAAATGTTTATTAACCCAAGGATGGTAGGTTTATATTGGAAAGATGAAACATAGTTTGGAAACCAGAAAGAAAGAACATTTTCGTAACATTAAATATAAACAAATTGATAAATTGGCCGTAGCAGATCATTTTTGGTCATTTAACCATGAAATAAATCCCGAACTTAAATTATTAAAACAATTAAATGCTCCCATGGATTTAATAGTGTAGGAAAAAATATTTATTTTAGAAAATAAAAATCGTGTAATGCATTTTGACATACCGGCAATTGATTCTGTTTTTAGGTTTCTTTCGTCTTCAGATGTTGGTAATACGTAAAAACATAGTATCCTTGATGACAAAGTGTGTTGACTGAAGATGTGGGCAAATGTCCATGAAATCGATTTTTTAAAAAGAAGATAGAAATATTAACATCAACTTCTTAAGATAAGTGGATGTTACATAGCAAATATTTTTATTTGTATAATGAAAGCCTATATTCTCTCAAATGCCAATAATTATAGAAAATAAAATAACTGGTTTTGTAAATTAAAGTGATCAGTCAATTATTTAAGATATACTATGCATCTTTTGTGATTGACAAGAATGACTATGGAATTGACAAGATGCAGGGTTAGAATGGAACAAGATTTATCAGGTATGTTTACCGTGGAGAGGGGGTTGAGACAAGGAAATGTGCTATCCACACTGATGTTTAATTTAGCACTGGAAAAAGTAATTCGACAATTACCCATAAACCCTGGAGGAACCATACTTTCCAGATCAGTACATATAGTGGCATATGCTGACGATTTGGCAATTCTCGCAAGGAATATAAGAGCTTTTGAGGAAAGTTATGTCGTGTTGGAAGAGAAAGCACAAGATCTAGGATTGGTAGTGAACGTTAGTAAAAACAAATACATGAAGAGGGGACATAATAGGGATGTAAGAAGAAGAGAACCTACAGTTAAATTACATGAGATAGAATATCAAAGAGTGGAAAAATTTAAATACCTGGAATCTATAGTAACATTAGATGATAAAACATCAGTAGAAATTCAAGGAATGTCAGTAGGAATACTAAAATTAAAATATATACAACTGTACTGGGATCAATAATAATGTATGGTTCAGAAAGTTGGGTGTTGACAACCAGAGAAGAACAGTGGTTATTACAGTGGGAAAGGAAGATTTTGAGAAATATATTTGGAGCGATAAGGAACTTGGACGGATGGAGAATGCAGACTAACTTGGAGTTACAATGCCTCTTTGGACAACCAAATATAGTAGTGAAAATTAAACAAGGACCATGTGCAGAGAATGCCGGAAATCATTGTAGTTAAGAAGATATTCATAGGAAAGCTGGATGGCAGAAGGAGAAGAGGAAACCCCAGGAAAAGATGGGTAGATTATGTAGATGACTTGAGAAAGTTGGGGTTACAGGCTGGAGAAGAAAAGCGGAGGACCGAGTAGAATGGAAGAAGGTGGTTAGGGAGGCCAAGGGCCTACATGGCCTGTAGTGCCAACTATCATCATCATCATCATCATCATCATCATGCATCTTTTGCATTAAATTTCTTACTCCAGAATAGGTATATATAATAATCATTTCATTTTTTCATCAATTTTTTGGATTATCAAGGTTCACATTAATTGATCCTACAATATTAGATAGAGAGCTAACAATGCCTCCATTGCTTAGTATTAAAAAACAGTAAAAACTACTTGAAATGGACCCCTTATATGCTGGAAACCTGGAACAATGGAAAATAAATTTCGGAACGGAGCTATTTCCCATGTAAAATTATACTCTAAGCCAGAAAACTGCCTAACGCGGAAACGGAAATATTTTTCGGGAAAAATGTTATTGCATTATCGCTTAAATAACCTGATTAAAATGGATTACTTTATGTGTAATGGGTTACAACATTATGTTTTTAAAAAGTGCAATCATTTTGAGGGTGACTGTGTTTGCACTGAATTTCCATGAACCACAAAGTCAAACTGTAATCCTTCAAAAGGGAAAACAAACCATTAGCTCTCTCAACTCTCTTCCAATAAAGGGTACAACTGTTTTTTAGTGTGTTCATTCTCAGTTTCATTGTTAAAAGTGATCAAGTACGAATGGAAGAAAATTGTGAACTTTGGTGATTTTTAAAAACATAGTTTGTGTGCACAAATTCTGTAAAATGAGTTCTAAATGTAAGTCATTATCACTGGAGGAATTAATTAAGATTATTGAAGAACATGAAAAGAACAAACATCCAGCTTAAGAATTAACTGTATTGCTTAAAATGGGGAAAAAACAGATTTATGAGATTTTGAAAAAATAACAAAGATGAGTTGCTAAAGGGAGTAGCAGGTCATCACAAAATCTATAGAGCACGACAGCTAAATTAAGCTGTGTTAAAGTGGTTTGTTAGTGCACGTGCGCCAAAGGAATTCCCATTTCTGGACCATTGCTTCAGACTTGAGCTTTAGAGACAGCAAGAAAATTAGACAAAGACATTATCAGGGCTTCCAATGGATGGCTCGAGAGTTCCAAACATCGCCATAACATTGTTTTGAATGCCATGTGCGATGAAGCAAATGATGATATGCAGACAGTTGCAGTTTGGAAAGCAAAATTTGAAAACAGAGAAACTACAATTATTGTAGTACATAATACATACCAACCTATTGTTATTTACTGTTCATTCTATATTATTCCTTCACTGTAAACCTGAGTGCCTATTTCGTACTTTTGTATTCAAACACAACCCTCTGTAAGATGGAAACCACCGAGTGGGATGGCTCAGGCGGTTTCATCTGTGGCCCACATTTGGGAGGCCTGGGTTTGATTCCTGTGACCGACCTATCTGACCCATGGGTTTTTCGGGAGTTTTCCCGGGTCGCTAGGCGAATGCTAGGTAGGTTAATTACATCCCTCGAATTTCCTGTCCCTCCATTTTATCTCCATTATCATTTCATATCATCTTTCATCTGGTGGTCTCTTTCAGGGTAGAAGTGTCGGCAGGTGTCTCGGCGGTGCATGGCAGGATGATATGCTCTGAGGAAAACTACTTTCTCCTCCGGAAGGTCAGTTGGCGGTTTCTGCTCCTCTGCTGGGACCATTTCGGGACTACCAGACAGGGACCTTTGGGGTTCGGATCGCCTGCCTTGGTACCATTTGGGCTCGGTTGCTAGGCTTGTTGCCGTCCCGTTGTAGGGGAGTGAGTTCATTGTCCAGGCCTATCGGGGGAAGTCTCTATCCAAGTAAACTGTAGGGACCCTATCCTCTGTACTGTGATGGCTCCTTGGGTCGGCCGCCCTGTCTCCTTTGCCTCATCCTTCCTCCCAGGGGACCACTTGGGGTCATAGGATCAATGGGCCCAGCATGGTGGCCTACATACCGAATCTCCTCCGTAATGAAATTCCAAATTCCAAATCCCAATCCCAAGATGGAAAACTGTAAATGAAAAATAAATGCCAGAACGATCGCGTTCCATTTTAGAGAGGTTTTACTTTACTAATATTATAATATTATAAACAAAATTTTGAAAAATAAACCATACTTATGCACTCACAAGTGGTATCTATGCTCAAATGTCTTTGAGGAGCAGAAGAGCTCTGAATATGAGATAACTAGGATTGAGGATCAGCCCAATGAGAATGAAGTAGATGATATTGTCGTGAGCCCATTGTTGATCGAGTCGGCGCGGGTTGCAGTGCAGTGTGTAGATAAAAGCTCGCCGAAACGGTGGGGAGAAGGAGATGGATTTCTCGAGAGTTCGTCTTTGTTCTAACCGTCTCGATTGTTTGAGAATATTCCAGAATGTGATTAATCTATAAAAGAAGGAGCCTGCCCACCAAAGGGAGTCAGTTGTTAATTGAACTCGCATGTGTGAACAGCTGGTGCGCTGTGTTGTGGTCGTTGACCTTGCAAGTTGTATTGTGTATGTGATGCAATTCTGGACTGCTGTGAACAAAGTGTGTTTCTAAGGAAATAAAAAGTAACTTTTGGTGTTTGTAACCTGGACTTATAATTTCACGAACCCACAAAGTCACCATATGAAATGGGGTGCACTGGATTAAAGAAATATAATGGAGCAATTGGTAGAACAAATGTTGGGGGAATAGAGAATTCAGATAAAACCTATCCCGATACTGCTTTGACAACCACAAACTCCACATGTCTGGGTTAGATGCAAGTAGTCTAACCATTCAGCCATAGCAACTTCTACCTACTGTGTGTGCGTGTGTTGCTCAGGAATTGACAACCGAGTTATTGTCCTTCTAGCCTCCCAGTATTTGGTGAGGGCAGGTCTTCAAAGCTTGGCATGATTCCAGATGTTCCATATTCATAATTTCTTCTCTGGTACACAGTAGACAGATGGTGAGCCTGGAAGTCCAATCCTATAAAGATGGTTATTCAGACAATCATGTCCAGTTATGAGACAAAAGATGGCAACAGCCAATTTTCCTGGTAGTTTTGGAATTATTTTAGGGTTTTGTGCAATTTGTAGCCATTTTGAGTTTTTATTTTCTTGTTTTATTTTGTATATACATAGTTTTCATCTATTTTTCTTTTAACAAAGCATTTGATTGATTCAAAAGAAAATGTTAATATAGTTTTTTGTTTAATTTTGGTTCCCTTTCTTTGCCAAAAAGTCTGCTTTTTCATTTCCATCTACTCCACAATGAGATGGAATCCATTGTAATACAATATTTTTCCTAGTTTACCAATTGTTGAACATCTTTTGGATTTCTTTAATTTATCCCATTTTAGGGAGTGATACTATTGCTTGTATTGCCTTTGAGTCTGAAATTATATTTGCATTTATGTAGCCAAGGAAATATGTTTTGCATAAATAAATGAACAGTTTCTATTTCTCCATCAAAATTTGTGGTATTTCTTCCTACATTTCTATAAAAGGAAAAGGACTGGCATATACCACCTGCTCCAGCTCTTGCTCCAGCTCATTAAACAAAGTAAAGCTAAACCAAAATAACCTAGCTTAACCTTTCTTAAATAATTTTGTACTAAATGGGCAATGGAAGAGAATGGACATGCAACAGAGTTGCTCCCATAGAAGTGAGGAAAAAGGATCTAAGTGTCATGGCAACCGTAAAATAGATAGAAGTTATGACAGACAATGGCTTGGCAATGAGAGTAGGAGGTATGAGATTGAAACTAAAGAGGTAGAGGTGGTAAAACAAAAATAATAAAAATGGAAAAAGAATAGAATGTAAGGAAGACAATAAGATACAACCTAGTAATTTCTGGGGTGGAAGAGCAAAAAAAGATTTGGAACATTCCAGGACATATGGGAATTATTAACGAAGGGATTGGGATGAATAGAAGATACTTAGAACTGCGGTACAAGTTAAAATTGAGAAACTGGATGGTAAAGATGCATCTTGGTCAAATTCAATGACATGTAATTGGCAACTTAAGTACTAAAAGAAGCAAAAATGTTAAAAGGAACATCTATTTATATTAACAACTATCTATCATATGCGCTATCATACTATCATAAGAAAAGACATACTGGAATAGAGCAAGTACAGAATGAAACAACTGTGAGAACATAACAAGATTTTTAAAAAAAAAAAAAAAAAAAAATCAGAGTAAAACAATTGTGGAGACACAAGAGATTAAAGAAGGAGAGAGAATTAGGCAGGGGAAATCGAGAAGTAGGGCCATATCGGCAAGGAAAGAAATTGGCTATTATAGACCAAAATTAGTAAAGAAAGAGAGAATAGAATGGGGTGGTGAGAGAGAAGATATGAGCAAATATGACAAAATAATGGTAATCAGAGGGAGTGTGGCAGGGGAAAGGCCCATGCAGTGTAATAAATGCATTAGGGAAAAGGTAGGCTCTAAAAGAGATGCGTAAGTGAGAAATATTTAAAAAATGTTAAGAAAATCCACTGAAGTGATAAGAAACTGAAATGAAATGTAAATAATAAACTTGGAATGTAAAGGTTATGGCAAATAGTGAAAAACTAAACATGCAAGGCAAATTGTAGAAAGGGAAGAGAGATTAGTGTGGCATCGAAGAAGTAGAGGAGATTTGAGTAAGTGTGACAAAACAAGAGGTAATCAGAAGAAAGACTGGAAAACATGGCACGTGAAATTTGATACTTTGAAATAGGGAAAGGGGAGGCATGAAAAGTAAAAATATGTAAGTTAAAAATATTGAAAAGTGAGATTAAGAAAATGCAGGACCAGTGATGCAATAGTAACAAGAAGTTGAAACAAAGAAGGGAAAGACAAAATTTTGACAAATAGAAAAAGCTTATGCATGATAGACAAACACAAGAAAATTAATAACCATTAAAAGGAGAAAATATTTATCAAGCAAGTAAAGCTATTGAAGGGCTGCCTTTAACAAAAGGGCCAGGAGCCCAGCTCACGAGTAGCCCAATATTTGCTTTAGTACTTGAGTCATTTCATATTTATGTATTTGCTTTAGAACTTAAGTCATTTCAAAATATATAATGTCATACTCAATCTGCTTATCCTCCCTATATGTAGGTCTTACAGCCCAGGTATTAGTTTAACCTTATTTGGTACAGAGATAATCTTTCTAAATAAAGTAATTATAATTAAATCATTTCACATAAGTATGCACTAATCTTAGAATAATATGCGGTTAAAGCTAGAAACCAAAGCACTAGTGACGTCATTGCAGTTTTCTGCAACCTGTTGGTTATCTGAGGACCCCATTTGAAGATTGAAACATGCATTTTATATGAGAATGAAAAGTATGTGATCTCATAAAGATAAAGATAACTAGTCTGTGTGTGCATGTCAATAAAGAGAAATAATTTACACTGAAACTTGTGTTTCACTTTTCACTGTAGTAATCTAGTAATCACATTACTGTTGTAAAGCTGTACAGCTGCAATTTTGAGGTTATACACATATAACTTATACATATATACATATACATATAACTTAACTATAGTAATACGCGCTATTTACTTTCGTGTGTCCTTCCAAAGATAACGAAGCGCGATACTTTAAAAATCAAATTTAAACAAAAGATACCGGCTCTGACTAGGAATATTATTACTGCGTTAATTGCTGAAAAAAAACTATATTAAAAAGAAAGGGTGTATTAATTTTTATTATTTTACCTGTTAACTTTGTTGATTCTGGAGAAACAGCCTTCTTTGGATAAGTGTAAAGGTTTAATTTTGGCAGTACCCTCGGTAAGTAAGGACCACCGGTATTTGTGTTATGCTCAAGTATATGCTCTCTTAAAGTGCCAATCATTACCATTTCCGTAATCCTAACTTTTCTATCACATATAGGAAGACCAGTTGTTTCTAGATCGATTATTATAAAACTTCGTATATTTCTTACGGCACTGCCCATCTTCTTTATGCTGATTACAATAGCACAGAACGCCAACTTTTTTAGGTTGGTTGGTTGGTTGGTTGGTTGTTTGGTTTGGTACAGCTGACGGCTGCACGCACAGTGAGTATTACTGGACTCGTCCGATTCGAATTACATCAACACTTTTAAATGGACGACGAGCTTATCCTTTTAAAAATGTCGCAACATTTTGTTCAAATGAGTCACCAGCCCACCAGCCTCATTTACGTTACGTTACGTACGAAATGCTCCCTAATAAATATCCGTGTTAACGGGATATTAGTATTTCCTCTAAAATAACGCATTGCATTTATTGCTAAATACCTATTTATTTTACGTGAACAAATGTATCTGCCCACGAAAACCTCAGCAGGCATTATCAAAATTATTTACTCAAATAAAAAGATTAATCAGATGTGTTACATTCATATAACTTTCTCTAGCCACTATTGCTTATTTCCTATAGTCTTCTACAGACTACATTTACAAAAGCTATTTTTTCTGTTTTATATTTCATGTTAATCAGGATAATTTTCAAAAATACTTGTATGCATATTCCGTTATGGGTGAAGGAAGGCATGGGAAAGTGAATCGACAGTCAGATGTTTAAAACCTTTTCCATATCGCGAAAAACAGCTGAGTATATGTTCATAGCTACAGCAGGCAAAAGCAATGAAAAATGAAAGCCAACTGCAAGCGGGTAACTGCCAGCCTCACCCCCACATACGCAAGGCAGAGTTGGCCGATCATTCAACTGATATACGCCCGCCTCGGTAGCCTGGTGGTAGCGTGTCTGCCTCACGTTCAAGAGGTCCCGAGTTCGAACCTCGGTCAGGGTGAGTTGCCTGGATACGGTTTTTACCGGGGTTTTCCCTTATCCTGAAAGACGAATGTCGGGTAACTCTAAGCTCTATGGACCCTGGGCTAATTTGAGCACCATTTCACCCATACCATTCTCCGTCCGATATGACAATGTTGGAGGACATAAAATTACAAAAAAAGTGTTTTTGCTTCCAGTTCAAGAGGTCCCGAGTTCGAATCTCGGTTAGGGTGAGTTACCTGGATAAGGTTTTTTCCGGGGATTCCCTTATCCTGAGAGACGAATGTCAGGTAACTCTAAGCTCCATCCAAGGCAGCCCGGGTTCGATCCCAGGCGACCGCAAAGTGAGATTTGTGGTGGACAACATGGCATTGGGGCAGATTTCCTCCGGGACCTCCGGTTTCCCCCGCCATCTCATTCCACCGGTGCTCCATCTTCATCTCATGCATCATCAGTGTCACCGCCTGCGGTGCCGTATGTAGTAAAAGCGGACGTTAAACACTACACATTTCATTTTCATTTCTAAGCTCCATGGACCCCAGACTTATTTGAGCATCATTTCATCCATTTCATTCACCGTCCGATATGACTTGTAGTTCTCAATAAGCTCTCCCATGACCTTTTAGTTCTCAATAAGCTCACTGTCAAGTACTGTGTAATGTTCACATCTATGGTTTCCAAGAAAGTATATGACAATGTTTTTGAAAGAGAACCATGCAGCGTTTCTTGCGTATTTAAACGGCTTTCAAACTGTGAATCATTCATAAGTTGTCTAATTTGAAGGCCAACAAATG
The DNA here is from genome assembly GCA_030765055.1 of Mantis religiosa. Lineage (NCBI taxonomy): Eukaryota > Metazoa > Arthropoda > Insecta > Mantodea > Mantidae > Mantis > Mantis religiosa. The sequence continues at coordinate 115,665,590 of CM060959.1, forward strand.
TTCCCTCTTTTATTTTTGCTTCACTGATCTTTGGAAACTTACTTTTCAGGAACAGAAATGCACTCCCATCACGATCCATTGCTTTTACAAAGTTTTTAAACAAACCTAGTTTGATGTGTAATGGAGGTAATCAAATTTTGTCAGCACTTGGTGAACAACATTTGCCTGTCCTGGGTTGAATGACTCTCTCTTTGGCCAACTTTTTTTAACTAATGATTGCTTTTGTCTCTACTACCCCACATGCACAAGAAACAACAAAATTTTGTATAACCAAGTTGTAATCCAAGTAAGATAGCTAGCACTTTAAAAATCTGCACATATCTTCCATGAGTAGTCATCATATTGGATATTACTGCCCGCCTCGGTAGCGTGGTGGTAGCATGTCTGCCTCACGTTCAAGAGGTGCTGAGTTCGAATCTCGGTTAGGGCAAGTTACCTGGATAAGGTTTTCTCCGAGGTTTTCCCTTATCCTGATAGACGAATGTTGGGTAACTCTAAGCTCCATGGACCCCGGACTCATTTGAGCATCATTTCACCACTTTCATCCATCGTCCGATATGACTTAACATCGGAGGACGTAAATTACACACACAAAAATATCGGATACTGCATAGCAAGAGTTGCATGTTCACATAACTCTTCTTCATACCAACTGCATGGGCTATAGGAATGAATGGAAACTTCGTTTCCATTATGTAGCAAGACTCCTTTCAAGCTTGTTTTCGAAGAGTCAATGAACAAAAGCCAATCATCAGGCTTATGTTGAACACCCAGCGACTCTATCAAAGAATTGACATCATTACAGAACACTAGGTCCTCCTGTTTAGAAAATGAGTGCTCAAATTCCTTTTGGCATCAACGAAAAGAAGTTATTTTGGTGCCATCCTGCAGGAGATGCTGGCCTTTCAATCTTGAAGGAAGTAACTCAGCTTTACTTTTAGATTACCCGAGATCATGAACCAGATCATTTAGATCTTCCTTGGATAATAAGTGCAGCTCGTTTACGGTAACTTCTTCCACAATATCTGGGTCACTTTGTTGTAGTTCACTAATGTCATCAACACTTTCAAAATCTTCAGTCACATTACTGCCGTCTGGTGGAGTTGGTATGGGAAGGCCTGGCCCAGAGGCACTGGTCGAATTGCTGATTCCAAAGATGGATATTTAACAGTGTGTTTGGATTTGGAACTTATTCCAGATATATTTGTCAAGCAGAAGTAGCAGTCTGTTATATGATCCTTAGGTTCCCGTCATATCATAGGAACTGCAAAAGATACATGATGGTTCCCTTTTAACCAGATGGTTTATGGTTGCACATTTGGCACAATAGATTTCTGGAGCCCAAAACTCATTCTCATCAATTTTATTGTCAAAATAACACTCATAAGTTCTTTTAATTTGAGAAGTCAAATTTTGCCTCTGTGCTTTCAAAGTGAGCTCACCACAAATGTAACAAACCTTGTTTTATCATTTACACATTTGCAAACACACTATTAGAAACATTACACTTGTTAATTTACAACTGAGAACACACAGGATTAGTTCTATTAGCTTCTACTCCTTTAGGCAACTATGCAGTACAGTTTGTATTAGCAACAAACCTTCCATGTCTGTTGTTGGAGTAAACATTCACCTGAACAGTAAAAGCATAGTTTTGGAGAGGCTCATTGTTGGACATTGTCATTCCTGAAGTTACAGACAACAATCACCTGAAGCAAAAATGTTGTTTGTTGCCGTATTATTTGTTGACCTAATAAGATAAAACTATATATTTATGAGAGACTAGTTTCAAAGGCCCTGGCCTCCATTTTCAATCTCTTCCCAACTAGCATCTGTTGTTATCTGCTCTCTCTGGTGGTGGAACTATGAACTTTTTTGTCAAATTATCTGCTGGCGGGATTTCAAAGTTCATTACGCGATCCTTATTTTTCCAGATGAATATGTTCTCCCATGTTGTCAATATATTTTGGTTTATCACTCCTTTTAATAATTTTGGATTTGGATCAATGTCATGGTTTTCATTCCAAAAATGAAATGCTACTGCTGACTTGTCTTCTTGTTTCAATCTGATGTTTCTAAAGTGTTCTTTGACTCTGGTTTTTAAATTTCTTTTTGTTTGACCTATGTAGCATTTTTCACAATTCTTGCAATTTATTTGGTATATTCCAGATTTGTTACCTGAAGGAATTTCATCTTTTGTTTTTGAATTTAGTAATTTTAAAATTGAGTATCTATTAGTAGGTGCCAAGATGATATTTTGTTCCTTGAATATCTTTTTAAATTTATTAAATGTTTTTGGATGATATGTGAATGAACTGAATATGCTGTTGCTTTCTTTTTCTTTAATAAATGTGGTTACTTCCTTAATGGTTTTCTTTAGTTTAGATTTTCTAATTTTCTTCAACACCAAACTTTTGTTGTATCCGTTTTCTTCTGCTATGTGTATTATTGCTTTTTGTTCCTTGAAATATTCTTCTTTTTCCATGGGTATGTTGACTAGTCTGTGTGTAAGGCTGTTTATTATTGCATGTTTATGTGTAATTGGGTTGTGGCTATTATTTTTTATATAATTTTCTGAATGTGTTGGCTTCCTTTTTGATTGAAACAAGAAGACAAGTGAGCAGTAGCATTTCATTTTTGGAATGAAAACCATGACATTGATCCAAATCCAAAATTATTAAAAGGAGTGATAAACCAAAATATATTGACAACATGGGAGAACATATTCATCTGGAAAAATAAGGATCGCGTAATGAACTTTGAAATCCCGCCAGCAGATAATTTGACAAAAAAGTTCATAGTTCCACCACCAGAGAGAGCAGATAACAACAGATGCTAGTTGGGAAGAGATTGAAAATGGAGGCCAGGGCCTTTGAAACTAGTCTCTCATAAATATATGAAAAAGTAAGTGACGAGTGTCAATAAACCAACCACAAATAATTTTTATATTAATTTTGACGTCACTGTTACTAAATTCCTCCAAACACACATCAAGATAAAACTACTTTCTTTTAATCAGCACATTTACCGCCCTGTCCTAATAATCTTAACAGTTTTTTTTTAATACTACAAAAACTTGGTGGGTGATGCAGCATTTCGAACTTGATTTTTGGATTTGGCACATACAAATACGTGGAAATCTGCAGAAATTATTTAACTAACATTTTCATTGTTGACCAGTGAAATTAATCAATAAACTACAGAAAGATAAAAAGAAAACATAATAACTGCAATGAATTGTAATATTGATCTATATAAAACCCAATTAACTCAAGGCTGAAATTTGAAAAACTAAATAAAAATTGTAATTTAAATAAGGTATATATAAATATTGTGACTTCTCAAAGGTTTGAATTTAGACATATGTTCTCCACTCATGTCACTAAATCGTCAATATTGTGACTTTGTGTCACAAAAAGTCAAATTTGCAGAAATTCAAAATGTTCTTTATTTCCATAGAAATACACTTTGGTTAACCCTTACAGTAGCAGAATTACGTCACATACACAATTACAATCTTCCAGTTCATTTGCCACACCCACAAACAAAGAGTTCACTTTCAAAACACATCTGCACGATTATCAAGTTCCATTTTGACTCTCTCATTAGGACTGTCCTCCAACTAACTGTGACTTCCTTTTATACGACCATGCATGATTCCAGATGTTTGTGGAATGTTCTTTATTAATCACGATGTCACTAGAAGTTTCCAGTTATCTATCTTTATCTGTTTCGGCAAGCCCTTTTATCTCTGTGCTGCATTATCTGTCCTTTATCTCCATGCTACACTATCTGCCCCTTTGTGTGCATCAAGCTGCACTATCGTAATAATGGATTCGCGACAATATTAACAAGTAAAACTTTTGGAGATAAAGAACGTATACTTGTAGAAACTAGACTAGGATGTCATCAAGCAGTCCTATCTAGACTACCTTTAAGACTAAATGGCAAAGGGAAATTTAAAAGGGTGGCGATCAATAAACTTGAAAATTGGCTAAATTCAACTAACTATCCCTAAATTCCAATAAAACTTTGTTCATAAATTTTAGTGCCACATCTGTTAATGCAACATCCAGTATTTCAGTTTACAATAATCCTATTTGCGAAGTAAATAACACAAAATTCCTAGGTATTATAATTGACTCAAAGCTAAGATGGAAGGATCGTACAACTTATCTGTCTGCAAAACTATGTAAATTAATATTCGTTTTTAGATGTCTAAGTAACATAATCACAAATACAGCATTAAAAACTATATATTGTGTCAATTCTCACCTATGGCATACTATTCTGGGGTTCTACCAAAAACAATTTACAAATAATATTTAAACTACAAAAGAAAATAATTTGAATTATATTTGGCGTACCACACCATACACCTAGTTGACCACTTTTTAAAAAATTGAATATACTACCTCTACCATGTTTGTACATCTTAGAAACAGTTTGTCTTATACATAAGGACATTGGTGATTTTAAAATGAACAGGGAATGCCACAGTCACTTTACAAGAACAACACAACATATCCATCTTTCTAGTCAAAGAACTTCAAAAAACTTAAAATCCATAGACCGTCAGGGCATAAAATTATATAGCAAACTAAGTAGGGGATTAACTGAATGCAATGCACATCAATATAGGAAGAAAATCAAAACTATGCTAATGAAGCACAAATACTACTCTGTAAATGAGGTATTAGTGGGTATTTCCACCTAATGTGATAAATTTATTATGTGTTTCAAATGGGAAGGTGTTTGTCTTTGAGCACTACTAGGTGAGCAACCAATCGGAGTTCTACGGTGTTTTTGTATTGCATTCCCCCTAAGTGGTGTGTGACGAGCGCCAAACTAATCAATCTCTAATAAATACTATTTGCACTAAGACAAAAATTCAGATTTTGCAAAAACTGATTCATGAGAAAGGAGAGAATAATGTATTTAACATAACCGTAAAAACCCCATATTTTAGCTCAAATAGTTTTCCTAACACAAATAAATAATGTAGATACCATTATATTATAACAATGCATTGTGACGTAAGCACTGTAATGAATATCATTATTGGTTGGCATGTATGCATGAACGTATATTTGAAATTAGTCAGAACTAAAATGTAAATGTTTGACATGACGTGGTGAAAGAAATATGTATGTACTGTGAATAAGCCAAGGTGTTTGTTAAATTCGATGAGAGGAAGCGATACACTTCTTGCTAGTCTGGCAGAACATATCTGGTCACTTTATATCTTTGTTTATGAATGGTTCGTAGCTCTAGAGAGTTCAAAGCAGCATTATTCAGTTACTCTTCCATGAAAAACTGTATCAGCTGGATCAATGAGACATGATCCACCTTCCCCCTTACTACTGCTAGAACAATCCAATAGAGTTAATGTGGGCTCAAATTATGTTGCAAACAGAAATAATATTTTTAAACTGACTGATGTTGAACGACTTATTCACAAAGAAATTGACAAGGAACACAACAAGACTGGGAAAACTGCGTAAGACATCAGATAAACTACAAGAAGATGACTTTTGGAAAGAAATAGCACGTAACGAATTTTGGAACCTATCATCATAAATTTGCAGTACTCAGACGTTGAAGACAAGGACAATGACGAATTATCTCTTAATGTAAGTGACATTCACAGCTATACGGATGCACCGCTGGTATTTTCATTGGATTAGAAAAACAAGTAATCCATAAACTATAATTAACTTTAAACTAAATATTTAAAACTTTTGCGTAACATACAAATATTCATGTTGCAATTGTGATTTCAACAACTGCATTATTATAATAACTTTGGAAAATTCAGTTTGCGTTCCCTTACGTCTAGCGCCACGAACACTCGCAAGTGTGCGAGAGAAAGGGAGCTATAAAAAGAGTGGGGATAACAAGGTGGCAATGCTGACAGTTTTTAATGCATCTGACTCGCTACAGGCGACAACTCTTCCCATTTGAAACACATAATAGACTGATTTTAAATGGATTAAATTAATGTATGAATAAACATATGTATTTAAATGGTCTCAACCACATGGTTACATTGCAAACTTACTCTAAATACTGTTTGTACGTAGTTTCTTGTAAATAGTATACGTATATAATTTTCTTGTTTCTTTTCTTTCTTGACGAAGCCAAAAATTGTATCAATTTCTATGGTGAATAAATTACTTACATCTAAATGTATCTTTAATTTGGAAAATACCTTAACATTTAAAGAAAAAGTAGGGAATATAATCTGGTAAAATAAAAATGAATCGAGAAGGTATTGACACATTGTCTCACTAACACTAAGAAATTTACCTTCCACCCATCAGCCCATAATAAATACCAAAAAATCTTCTCAATACACAACATAGTTCTTGTTTCTCAAAATAGATTCAATATCAAGAATTTGTTAAAAGGCCTGCCCCCACCCCCAAAAATTCAATTACTACAAAAGAAAAACCAGGAATCTATGAGATCAAATGTGAAACTTGCCCTAAAATTTATATAGGAAAAACAAAAAGAAATATAGACATCAGAACGAAAGAACATATAAGAAACATTAAAAACGGTGAAATAGAAAAATCAGTAGTAACCTTTCATTTTTTGAATACCAGACATGACTTAATTTGGAGACAACTTTAATAAAACAAGTTAATCATCCCATAGATCTTTCCATATGGGAAAAAATCTTCATTAACAAAAACCATCATAGAATTATGAACTTTGAAACTCCACCACCGGACATCTTTGACAAATACATCATGCCATCAACAAAATGGAGAAAGGGGAAACCACTACAACCTGCACTAGTCGAGACTCAGCTGAAGATGGAAACAACAGCTCTTGAAACATGTCCTGTGAAAAACAGCATTAGGCAGTGAAGCAATGTGTCAATATCTTCTCGATTCACTTTTATTTTAACTTGTGCTTCACTGTTTCTACGCTTATTTCAATTTTTAAATTTTAATATAATCTGATGTTTGAATAGAGATTATACTGCTGATGTCAGTTATAATAATTTCATCAGAGAGCTTTTAAATAGCTATAATGAGTGCTTTCCCAAAGTCATTAGAGCACAATCAAAACATATTCATTAAACTGACATTAGAAAATCTAACTTGCAAGAGATTACTACATCAAATATATAGAACTTCCACAGATATTAACTTTAAACTATAGTATAAAAGATATTGCAATATACCAAGAGACCCAAAGGTATTCTAAATGGCTGTGCGCAGCGTTTTGCCTGTCCATGCCCTCAGCACACGTTGCCATCTGCTGCTATTATGGAAAGGCGGTGGCCAGTTTCAGCATCTCCTTTAATAACGTGGTTAAGAAAAGCCTTTACAAGTGCTTTTAAAACCATTGCTGGTTTCATCTGGGCCTTTCTATAATAGTGACAGATGCGGCGTGCACCAAGGGCATGGACAGGCAAAACACTGCACATCCAGATGTTTTTGAGTCTCTTGGTAGTATAAGCATATAAATAAGATTAATTGATGTAAATAATAAGAGTTAAATGATGAAGCCTGTGACTTAAGTACTTACAATAGTAAGTCGCCACAAACGGTGTATCTCAGATGTGAGAGCCCCTAGTGGTCTACCGGGGAAATATACAAGTCAACTGGAGAATTTAATGTCAGGACGGCACGTTGGCCATGGTAGCTCAAAGGTTAAGAGCGACTGGACGAAAACCAGGAGATCCGTGGTTCAAATCCCGGCCATGGTATTGAATTTTTCATGTTGACTCTATCCATATAAATAAGAGATCAAAACAAATGGCAACAGAAATGTAAAAGTAAAGCAACATAGAGAAGTATAAAGGAAGAACTAGAAATAAATAACAAACATATGAGGGATAACTTATATAATATGGATACAAATATAGCAGAAGTATAAGGTGCATTAAAAAAAAAAAAACGAGCCGGAGACATAATTGCAGAAACCAGTACCTGTATGTTAGAAGTATTGGCCCTGGCTGTTGAGAAACTTGTCCCACTGTGACACAAGATGGTGAATGGCTGTCTCATAAAAGTCCCTGGGCTGCAATGTGAGCCAGTTCCAGACGTACAGCTGGACGTCGTCATTCGAGGTGAATCATTTGTCCCTCAGAGCCTTTTTAAGCAGACCTAAAATGGCGTAATCGCAAGGAGAGAGGTCTGGATGGTATGGATGGTGTGATTTGATCGCTTGGCAAAGGTTGGTCAAGGATTGCGAGTAATGCTGGGCATTCACTGTTGTCCCATGCTGCAGGAAGTGTATCAGAAGGGGGCCACCTTGGTCAAAGAAGAACGTCAGCATAACTTTTCCTGCACTTGTGTGCATGGCCTTGGCTTTTCTTGGTGATGGTGACCCTGGATGCTTCCACTGGAGACTTTGTTGTTTTGATTCTGGTTCGAAGTGATGACACCATGACTCATCTCCAGCCACCACTCATTCCCTTCTCTACCATAGTGCTGCAAATGAGCAAGATCGACATGCTTCCTGGTGTGGTTGAAGACTGTGGGGCATCCATTGGGCACACACTTTGCACAAGAGCAGTCATTCCTTCATGATGGTGTGAACACTTCCGTCGCTCAATCTGACCTCGGCAGCTATGGCTTTTGCTGTCACTCGGCAGTCCTGGGTAATGAGTGCATCAACAAATTGGACAATGTCATTGCTAATGCAGTGTGGTGCTCCATATCGTGCATCATTGGCTAACGACACCCGTCCTTCCTTGAAGCACTAGTGCCATACCTTGATCCTTGTAAGGGACATGCAGTGTTCACTGTACACTTGTGACATTCGTCGATGAATATCCATTCCCTCTAATCCTTCTGCTGTCAGAAATCGAACAGCACCTCTTTGTTCTTCTTTTGATGCCTCCATTTCACTGTTTGCAATGCGACTGGCAATGTTGGATGATTGATGCATACTGCTGCTAGCTTTGTATAGTAACATGACCTGCACGCATGCCCTCTAGCGACGGGCTGTGAACTCCCACGCTCTGGTCGGAACAACACTTTGTTACACATGCCACGATATTACCATCCTGTCACTGGTTTGCGCATACCAGACTCTGCTTCGTTTCATTTTGAACGTACTGTATAGTATATAGCTACTTAAATATTGGTAATTATATCCAGAAGTTTCCTCCATTTGTACAAGACTCTATAATGCAATTGCTAATAATAACTGCCTTATGTTAACTACCCTGTTTTAATTCTCAATGGTTAATCCAAAAGAAAAAGTGCTAGACGTAATAAAAACACTTAAATCTAAACATGCCTATGGATGGGATAAATTACCCCTCTTTCTCATAAAGAAAATAAAACATGAAATAAGTGGGTCCATCAATCAAACAAATGTCTCCCTAAACACAGATATTTTTCTTGACAGGTGAAATATAATCATACTATCCTTTATTAGCTTATAGACTTAGTTACAAATTTCAAGCCTTGTCAAACAAAAAATAAAAAAAGTTTTATTTACAGCTTATTTAGTCTACACAAATACTCCTCAATTAAGAATCTTTTAAGATTAATCTGGAAATTGTTACCACTCAGTACTTTTAGTTCAATTTAGTATATATAATTTTGTATAATGTGTAAACCATTGTAAGACAGACAAAAGTAAACTACATAAAAAACTAAACCTCTTTAAGCTATACAATGAATATGTAGTCCCTCAAGGTTTAATTCTAGGTCCAATTCTGTTCTTATTATACATAAATGAACTGTCTGAACGTCTACCAACTAAAGACACTGATATCACACATGCAGACGACACCACTTTACTTGTTTCAGCAGAAAATGAAGGGCAGTTAAATAACAAATGTACGGAGGTGTTACTAAGTCTGGAAAAATACTTTTATACTCACAATCTTACCCCAAATATTAATAAAACAAATTACTAATATTTTCACTGGGTAGGAGCTATATCTATAATGGACTGAGTTTGACATACAAAGAGGAAAATATATCTAGAGTGCAAAAGACAAAATTCTTAGGCATTAACATTGATGATAATCTCTCCTGGTAAAATCACATTTCGACTGTTTAATCTAAACTTAACAAGACTGTGTTTTTGTTACGTCAACTAGTTAACATTTTACCTCCTTAAGCAATTCATAATGTATATTTTTCTTTATTTCATTCACATCTGGAATATGGAGCTTGGTTATGGGGTTCTGTTGGTAAGACTCTTTTTGCACACCTATTTTCAGTCCAAAAGAGGGCTATTAGAGTTGCCACAATCTGAGTCATGTAGACCATACTTTAAGAAATTCAAAATATTACCCCTCTTTTGTATATATGTAAATTATGTTATTTTGTATGTAAAAAAAACACTCAATAATATCCCCTTGCCTAAATAAAGATATACACAAACAACACACTGGCAGACAAAATGAATTTTTCTTCAATCATATAGGGGCCAGTTTGCTAATAAAAAATATTGTTTGTGCTGGATCAAAACACTTCAACATATTACCAAACAGACTGAAGTCATTGATAGACAGAAATACTTTTAAAAATGAGCTCAAAATGTATTTGTTAACCCATTGTTTTTATAATGAAAATGAGTTTCTTATCAGCAATGGAAATTAATCACATTTTAAGCATAGTTGAGTTTTTGACATAATAGTATATACAGATTTACATTATAAATATTTAGGTTAATTTTATAAACCTGTATTTTTTATCACATGACTGATGTGGTCTTAAGAACAATTGTCTATATGTGTATAGTGTTATTTTATATTGTAATTATTTTGTATTATAAACTCATGTGGTCTATGTAACACTGTTTTTGTGTATATATAGGGCTGAAAATAAATAAATAAATGTAATAAATTTGTTTCAAATACCATTTTTTGTGACAGCTGTTATATCCGAGATATCTGGTTTTATTTGATTAAATGAATGAATGATTGAATGTACCTTTATTTCCATTTTACATAATTTACAATATTTCACAATATTTCTAATGCCTAGCTTATCCTAAGTACAAATTGCTGTCTAGCCGTTCATTATCCCCTTGGCCCCCTTCCCCCGGTTGCCTGGCTCCCTGACCTTCAGCTCACCTTGGGGTACCCTCCCTCTACTTCATCCTTATTCTCTCCTCTTCTTTTCTCCTCCCTTCACTATTTTCTTCTGCTCCTCATTTTTTTCTTATTCCACTTCTCTTTCATCTTCTTTAAGAAAGCTCCCCGAGTCTTTTCCTCCTTTCCTGTCAGCATTCTCATAGCTACTGTTCTTTTGTCTGTTTATCCCATTTTTTCTCCCATATCTTATTTCTTTATTCTGCTATTTCCATATAATGCTCCATGCTCTCTTTTCCCCTATACAGCTCATACCTTATCTCACTCCTTAGCCCCTTTATAAACAGTGTTCCTGTCCTCATCCATGCCAGCCTTTCTCTTTCCTCCTTATTGCAATGATCCTTGTTTTCCTGTCTTCCTCACTCCATTTTTATTATTCTATAGAATCCCAATGATTTTTGTATTTTCTAAGCTCCCCCATATCTCTTGTCTTCCTAGTCTTCTATCCTATTTCTCACCATCTTCCAAAATCCTTCTCCATTTCCCCTTTTCATTTCCCAAATGTTTCGTATTCCTATTTCTCTCATTTTATCTTATTCAACTGAAATGCTTCAATACTTGTCATTTGTTAGCATGTTTACTATTTACTTGTTTCTTTCTCTATGTAAAGAGATGGAATTTCAAGACTAGTACATAGGACCAGCTTTAGGCACTTGAATATCACTAATTCCTTTGTACCTGCAACAAAATGTATAATGAGATTTATGCATGTATACCAACACTCCACATATGGCAACCTTGGCCTTCGGGGTAACCTCACCCTACCACGTGATGACCGGACCCACTTCTCAGATGGAGGCATCCAGAGGGCGGTGTCCATTACCTCCAATGAGAGGGTGATAGTGAAGATGACGGTGAGGCGAGTGGACCTACAGTTTACACCATGGACTCTCAACCACATTGGGTATAGGGGACACTTCAGATGAGCTAGACAGAGGAGAAAACGCAAATAGGGCTGATTTACGAGGGCCGTTCAGAAAGTAACCTCCAATCGGTCACAGTGCGGGTAGTGGGGGGAGTAGTGACGCCATCTGCGCATTCACGCACTCAGCAGGTCAGTCGGCATCAAGCCGTGGTCGAATGAACGTCGTATCTGCGCTAGTTTAGTGTTTGTGGCGGTTTGAAATGTGTGCTGCAATAGAAAACCCCGCCAAATGTGAAGTGCGTGCTGTTATAAGGTTTTTTACAGCCAAAAGATATTCTGCAGCAGCTATTCATCGTGACTTCTGGTATCGTTTTTTTGCACGATAACGCCCGTCCTCACTCTGCTCGCAGAACAACAGTCCTTCTTGAGTCCTTCAAGTGGGACGTCAACCATCCACCTTACAGCCCAGATCTGGCGCCAAGCGATTGTCACCTCTTTATGCATATGAAGACATGGCTCGGGTCCCAGCGGTTTGATGACGACGAAGAGCTCAAAGATGCGGTCACAGGCTGGCTCCAGGCACAAGCGGGTGATTTTTATGCAGAAGGAATTTCAAAGCTTGTGAACAGATACGATAAGTGCCTCAATCGTTATGGAGACTATGTAGAAAAATAGTGCAAAGATGTAGTTGTAAGATGTATATATTAAAATATTTTTATTTAACTTGGTGAATTTTTTGCAATCAACCGTGTTACTTTCTGAACGGTACTCGTAAAATTAACATCCCAGAGCTGGGAATCGAACTCGGATCCTCAGCACGAGAGTCGTGGACGAAACCACTGCCCTACCCTGGTGCCCCTAATGAAGTTTATTTATGTAAGCATTTATCTTTATTAGCTTGAAATTGATAAAAAATAAGCATTATTCATTAGTACCCTGGCCCAATTTTAGGTCCCTTTTTTTAATTAACGTCCACCAATGTAAGTCATATCGGATGATGAATGAAATGATGTTCAAGTGAGTCCAGGAGCCACAGAGCTTAGAATTACCTGACATTCATCTTTCAGGATAAGGTAAAATTTCAGTAAAAACCTCATCAAGGTAACTCACGGAGACCGAGTTTCGAACTCAGGTCCTCCTGAATGTGAGGCAGACATGCTACCAGCATGCTACAGAGGTAGGCTAAGGCACTTTAGAAATGATAAAAAATAGTGATTAGAGTAATTGTAACTTGAGAAGTGTTTAAAGTTGTAAAGTGTTTACCTCGGCAAAACCAGCTAGATCACCCACCCTTGCTATATAGGAGTCTTTTGTAACTTGAGAAGTGTTTAAAGTTGTAAAGTGTTTACCTCGGCAAAACCAGCTAGATCACCCACCCTTGCTATATAGGAGTCTTTCTTTTATACGAGAGCTGATCAACAAAGACTGAGACTGATTTTTTTTTTTTTTTTTCACATATGTTTATTACTCCATTTCAATGTTCAAAATATATCTTTCTAGGTAGTCCCCTCCTACTTCAATGCACCTTTTATAGTGTTTCTTCCAGTCCTTGAACACATGCTGCAAACCATTCTTTGTCAGGTCCTTGAGCATCGCCTCACTTTTCTTGAGCACTGCTTCAGAGTCCTCAAATTGAATACCCCTAAGTTTTGCCTTTAGTGATGGGAATAAAAAACTATCACAGGTTGCAAGATTGGGGCTATAAGATGGATGTGGTACACAAGTAATGTTGAACCGAGCCAGAAACTGCATGACTTGATTTGCCACATGAGGCCATGCATTGTCATAATGAAGTTGCCACCCAGTCCGAGAAAGCACTGGTCGTTTCTTTGCAATGTGCTTCCTCAGTGTAGCCAATACTGACGTGTAGTATGCTGCTGTAACAGTAGAGTGAGGGGCAACTGCATGCTGGTAAATCATTCCATTACAGTGAAAAAATGTGATCATCACTTTCGCTGAGCATGGAACAACATTTGCCCTTTTTTGGTGTGGAACGTGGCGATTCCCACATTTTCCTTCAGGATCATCATGATACAACCTGACTCATCACTGGTGATCGATTGATTTAAAAGATGCATTCCTTCCATCAGCAAAGAGACGTGTCACCTCCACTGTCTGGTATGCCAAATGCATGTAGCATCTATAAAGCAGACCATTACTACCAACCTACCAACATGAGAGTGCTGCCGCCTACGGACATTATACATAAAATCCCGCTCTTTTCAAATACTTATGCTACAGATAGATAGGAAACTATCACGGAAGCTTCAGAAAAAAATTAATTTCAGTCTTTGTTGACCAGCCCTCGTAGTAAAATATTGTGTGAAGACAGAAGAATAATGTGAAATACTGCACATGCCAACCTAGTGAAATCTGTTAGTTTCTTGGCTCGCTGAGTCTCAGCCATGCTGTGTTGTTGCTTCATGCAACTGCTCTTCTCCTCTTCTTATAAAAAGAAACCTTCAGCTATTCTTTGCACCTTAGGGTCCTCAAGAAATATTATTTCTTTTTATTAAATTCAAATGAATAATCCTGAAAAATACTCAAAGTTTTAAATACTCAAATTTTTCTTTATGTGGGATACCAGTTTTAGCTGTATCATCTTTCTGCTATGCTTTGCAGCTTAGGGCCAGCGGTATCTGTTAATCTCATGATGGCATTTGTGATGTCTTAATATCTGTGACATCAGTGCACACAGAGTTGGGTCAGGGTACTAAAGAATATCATAATAAGCTATTGCAGGAATAGTTTTGTACAAGCTATATCAAAATAAAGATAAGGGGTAGAGAAAGTCATGCAAATATAATACTTAAGACTCTTTTGTGTTTCACAGTAGCAGTGCCACAGACAAACCAACCGTGGTATTTTTACTACGCTATCATGGTTATCTAATTTTTATTTTAATATATTTCATATAACAAATAACATAGTCAATTTACCTTTTGAAGAATGAAGTGGTGTTTCTGGTCTCAATATCCAGGGATTGGACAGTTCACATCCAGAATGTTGATTGGTTGGTATCTAATGTTAAACAGTTGACAATGAAATCATTTGTTCTCTGGCATTCTAGTATTTTGATGTTATATTGGTATGTTTACTTAAGATTGCGCAGTGGATGATGATAAAAAAATCATTCATGGCAAAAGCCAGATATACACGGTTCTAAAACTTAATATAAGTGTAAATAAACTCTGAAAAAATGCATGTACACAACAAAAACAAAAAGACAATAAAAAGAAATATAGGGTCAAACAGAAAAAAAAAAATAAAATAAAAAATAAAATCTCTTCACTGAATTCTAAAATCTAACTCAGAAAAGAACTTAAAAAACTTCTCCACTAATTTGTTGTCATCCCCCAGCATTTCTGCAAAGCTGGCCGGCAGCTGCAGACATGTCCTAAGGTGTGCTAGGCAAAAACACTCTAGCAGCACGTGTCAGGCAGATAATGCTTCGTTTCAAAATGGACAGACTAGAGCAGGCTCCCTTCTAAACAGAAAACTATGCATAAAAAAACAGTGCCCAAAGCGTAACTGAGCCAAACTCACCTCATGACGAGATGAACGACAGGAGGTAACCCAGGGAATCGGAAGTTGTTTCACAGATCTAAGTTTATTGCTGTGGAGAGCAGACCACTCTTCCTGCCAGCAGGTTTGCACAGCTTTCCACAATACAGCTCTAAAATCTTCCGATGTAAAAGATGGTACTCCATGGTAGCTCTCTTAGCTGCTGAATCCGCCATTTCATTCTCAGACAAGCCAACGTGACCAGGAATCCATGCACACACCACGCTAACGTCGTAAACCTGTAAAACATGGAGGGCATCCTGGATACACTGCACAATAGGGTGGTAGTTGTACAGTTGCCAAAGGCTTTGAAGTGCACTGAGGGAATCACTCAGGATTAAGCAGTCCTCCATCTTTCATCGCAAGCATATTAGCATTTAAAATGTTTGAAGCCTGCGTCGGTGATACTGCTTCGACCAAGAGCGTGTCATTGCGAGATCAAATACATAATTTTACTGGACCAGCAATATTATCCAGAACCTTCTGAATGATAAGCGGGTTCACGGTAGTAAATTTTCGACCTTCCTCAGTTCTAAAAATGACCAAATAGCGAGGACCACAAGACTCAGCTATTTCCTTTCCACTTTTCTTAACAGTTTTGTTGATTTTATCAGTTCCCATAGCGACAATATCTTCCACCATTGCAAACATCTTCGATGGCATGCTCACATCCTGGGTGCCACCCTGGCTTAGGTGAGAGTCCTGGCCTGGACCTTGCTCACCTCAGGGTCTCACCTCCCATGTATAGACAGAGGGACCCAATCGCCTCCAGGAGTGTAACAACTCATGCAATGGCCCCTGCCCGGGACTGCCCTTTATCAGCAGATATGAACACAATCTTACATTTTAGTTAATTGATGGAAATTAATCATTTCTCCACACTAGCTATTTATAGGCTAAGGTTTTTGATGGATAGAGTCAACATGAAAAATTCAATGCCATGGCTGGGATTTGAACCACGGATCTCCTGGTTTCCATCCAGTCGCTCTTAACCTTTGAGCTACCATGGCCAACGTGCCGTACTGACATTAAATTCTCCATTTGACCCATATATTTCCCCGGTAGACCACTAAGGGCTCTGAGAGCCTGGGACTCAAGTACTTACAATAGTAAGTCGCCACAAACGGTGTATCTCGGATTCGAGGCCATGGTAGCTCAAAGGTTAAGAGCGACTGGATGGAAACCAGGAGATCTGTGGTTCAAATCCCGGCCATGGCATTGAATTTTTCATGTTGACTCTATCCAACAATCTTACATGATAACCAGGAGCTGGGGGTTACGCATTACCCAGTTACCCCTGCGCTTCCCACTCCGCCAACCCGTGCTAGGTTATCCGTCAGACGTGTGTACAGGAAGGTTAGGGTCAAATACAGAAGTGGACCATGGTTTTGGGCATTTGAAGAGTAACCCAATTGAGAAATTCAGCTTGGGATTCCGGGATCGCCAATTCCTGTGCCTACTGCTGTAGACTCCTGGGGGGTGGGCAGTGGAGTAGGTGGCTTCCATCCATATATTCTTTAAGTGTACAGAAAGAACACAGGTCATTTCACTAAACTAATCCTGAATAAATGTTTATTGAGACAGTCATGGCCTGTTGGAAGTCTAAAAGTTGCTACAGAGGATTTGCTTGGTAATGTATTGATTCTAGTCATGCTGTTACATAAATTTTCCCATAGTTTTTCTTTTGTTTGTAATATATTATCTTTAATTTTTTTATTACATTTTGATATAATTATTCTTTTGATAGAGTGATAACTTTCTGGCTCAAATGAATTTAACCTAATTTTACGGCTTTTTTTGGCTAGAAAATCAGCTGTTTCATTATCATGAATTCTGCAATGTCCTGGTATCCATTGAAGTATTATTCTTTTATTTAAATTAACTGTTTTATGATTTTGCAACATTCTGCAATATTTAGATTTTTAGGTGTTATATCAGATGTTATGGATATTATAGCTGATTTAGAGTCAGATAATAATACAAATTTTTAAAATTTATTTATATGATATAGAAGATTTTGGAAGCTCTGAAGGATTGCCTAAAATTTTTCCATCAACATTTGTAAAATTTAATATTTTGTAGAAAGAGAGGAATGGGCATATTGCACCAGCGCCAGTACCACCATTATTTGATAAGCTGGAGCCATCAGTGTAAACATCTAGCCATTCATTGGCAGGATATCTTAAATTTAATATTTCTAGTGTCGTAAAATCTCTTTGTAGTTGGTTTATTGACACTCATCACTTACATTTTTATATTATCGAGGGACTAGTTTCAGAAGCCTTTGCCTCCATTTTCAATCTCTCTCCGACTAGCATCTGTTGCCGCCTGCTCTCCTCTCTCTTTGTCAAATTGTCTATTGGTGGGATTTCAAAGTTCATTACGCAGTCCTTACTTTTCCATATGAATATGTTCTTCCATGTTGTCAGTTTATTTTGATTTATCACTCCTTTTAATAATTTTGGATTTGGTTCAATGTCATGATTTTCATTCCAAAAATGAAATGCTACTGCTGATTTATCTTCTTGTTTCAATCTGATGTTTCTAAAGTGCTCTTTGACTCTGGTTTCTAGATTTCTCTTAGTTTCACCTATGTAGTATTTTTCACAATGTTTACAACTTATTTGGTAAATAAGGACCGCATAATTAACTTCGAAATCCCATCAGTAGACAATTTGAAAAAGAAGTTCATAGTTCCACCGCCAGAGAGAGAAGAGCAGGTGACAACAGAGGCTAGTTGGAAAAAGGTTGAAAATGGAGGCAAAAAGCTTCCAAAACTAGTCCCTCGATAATATAAAAGAGTAAGTGATGAGTGTCAATAAACCAACTACATATAGTTGTTATGATTAATTTTGACGTCACTGTTACTAAATTCCTCCAATCACACATTTCTAGTGTTCTTGTTTCAGGACATATGAACTAGTGAACTAGTTCTTTTCTGTAGGGCAAAATACTTAATCCTCAGCTTCTAAGAAATTCAATTGGGACTGGTTCATTAACCCAAGAGCGCATGCGCTGAGGTATAAAGTACCCATCTTACATTTTTGCATGTCACAACATTGCTAATGATTACATCAGTCCGTTATGCTTGCTATTCATTCATGTTCTTTTGAGCGTGTGTTGATACAGTCACATCCTATTTTGCAAGTGTGAAGGATTGTTTATAATCATGTTTGTTCAGCATTGTCGAGCTGGGGTATAAAGTTCCCTGTGAGCCTGTCTGCGTAAGTCATCTCATTTAACTGACTTGCTGTTATAATTATGAACATGTGAATTTGTATGCATGTAATAATATTAGTAATTATACTGTAACAATAAAAATGTTTTTTCACATAAGGAAATAACTCCAAAGGAAATTAAATTATAGATGAGTCATATATTTTACACATAATCTTCACTTACGCAAGTGAAGCTTATGTGTAAAAGATACAACTCATCTGTAAGTTAATTATGTTTTGTTTCACTATGGTAATACAGTAAAATTCCAAAGGAAATATTGAAGATATTCAAGGAACTGCCAGAAGATCATCTAATAGACAGCGGCAAATCAAGCGAAGAAGTAGTAATTGAATTAAGTGAACAAACACTGATTCTAAACAAAGTGTCGTAGAGAAGTCTCTTAGTCCTGAAAACTGTTTTTCTGGGAAAGATATCTATTGCAAAATGAGAACAGTGAATTTTTCGAAGGGTGGTAAAATATACAGGAGGAACGTAGAAAGAAAATTTACTGGGCCGAAGAGTTCAATAATTCCTAGAGGTGAACTCTTACCTTTTCATGCCATTGTCAATTTTGACATATGTTTCAAAAATGTGAAATGCTGCTATTTTACATAGGAAACTATTACTGAGTTCTTTTATATGTTTCCAAGCTTTTATGTCAGTAAACTATTATTCATGCATTTGTTTATACAACTGTGTAACAATTTTGTTAAGATTGCATTTAAATACAGTGTGTGTGGAAATGGTTTGCAAATTTTAACTATATGTTAATAAAGGAAATAGGCCTGAAATATAAGTATCTTTACATTTAAAAGTGTATCAATGTGATTAAAATATTGAGAAATGAATGTGGAGTATAGAGTATTCCACACGCCCGCTCCTGTTAAGAAAGTTGGCGCACCTGCTCTTGGGCTAACTAAGCCATAACATAAAACAATTTTACTCACCTCTGTTATATCTATGTTTCCAAGTGATTAGTCATCTGAACCAGTTTCAGTAAAGAAAAGGCAATCAAGCAACCTTAGCTGCCTAAAGACTTTACTTACCTGCCATTTATCCTGTAATTTTAGGATACTCTCTGCATGAATATATTTCTTATAATGGAGTAGCAGTAAGATGTAAAAAATAAAATTATGGCAATTACAGTCAAATATGTTCTTGGAAAATGAAATATTTCAATATCCTAGCTTCCTAATTTGAAGGTTTGTTGTGTACAGCCATGTAGCAATGCCATTAAATGTCTTCCTTATATGCTTAACTTAATTCCTGAGTAAATATCTTTTTAAATTTCTATCATCAAAATGTCTTTGAAAATGTGTACAAAGACCCAAAAGTTCTATATAAGAATTTAAAAATTGGTATTTTATATCAAATTACACTATTTAAAAATGCAAATATTATTGAAATAAATTGTGATTGTATCCTGTACACAAACATTAAAAGTTGTAATCCAGCATTGACTCAGGAACGTTTGCTGTTACATTCTGTAAATAATCAATATCTAATTACTGTGGATCATTATGGATTAATTTTATTTATTTAGCATCTTCTCAGAACATACATAAGTACTTCATTTTTACATACAGATTTAAACATTGCCTATTAAGTATCTATGGTCATAATGCCAAAACAGTTACTTAAGGTGATTTTCTTACAATTTGTTTACATAAGAAGCACTCAAATTTATTTGACTTATAAAATGTAGCTTCAAAATTAAATTTGATTGCTTGTTATTAAAGGTAAACTGTAGAGTACATTTGCTACTTATTCTTTTTTACTTCTGAACAATAATTTAAGTGCCATGACTTTTTAAGTATGTTAAGGTATTAATTTAGCTGAAATGATGCATACAATTCTAATTTTGGATGTGGCAATTCAGTTAATATTAACATAAATACTTCTGAATTTTAGCATTATGTGTGTTAATGGCAGACAGTTCTTCACAGAGGTTTTTACGTCTTGTTATACATATATACTTTAGAACTTTAGCATTATGCATGGCAATGACAGACAGTTCTCCACAGGGGTTTTACATTTTTTTATACATAAATACCTACTTTGGAATTGTAGCATTATAACTGTTAATGCAATTTTCTATAGAGGTGTCTTACATGATGAGTTATGGAGGACAGCATATCAATCCTGCAAGTAATTCCACAAGAGTTCTCGTAGGCCGGCCAGACATACCTTCCTGTAGATAAACATCATCTATTCCATTGGCAAACATTATACCACGTGTGTCAATATGCATCCACTCTCCACATGTAAATTCTCTAAGGAAAGCAGCTGCTCTGCATGCATCTCCACCCCTTCCATCTCCAACATTTCTCATATCTGTGGACTCAGAACGCTGGACTTGATCCCTGAAGAAATGCCAGAGGGGGAACCGCCACAGTCGATCTCCAGTGTGCACTCCAGCATTGTAAGCCTTGTCCCATAGCTGATCAGAATTAGTAAAACAGCTTGCACCAGAGGCACCCATACTGACTTTTGTATCTGTAGATATGCCACCAATATCAATTGTAAATCTTGGCCAGTAAGTTTGAGCATGGACCAGAGCATCTGCTAGAAGAATTCGTTCTAGGTGATGATTAGTGCTTTCTATTTTTATAGTTCTACCGTTCATTGCTGTAACGACGTCACCAGGCTTGAGTGCTGCGCATCCTGGCATATTTTCAATCAATGGAATCAAACCTCGCACGTTCAAAGGGACGCGCATGTGAGCCAAGGCGCGCATTGTCGCAACTACACATGCAGCACCTTGCATTGCCCCACGCATATGTAGCATATCTTGTGCAGATTTGAGGCAGACACCGCCGCTGTCGAAAGTGAGTCCGCTGCCGACGAGACAAATTGGTCTTTCGTCGTTCTCTGAACCATAGTAACTCAGCTCGAGAAACACCGGTTCTTCACAGGAACCTTGGGCAGCACCCAAAACGGCTCCCATATTTTCCTTTCTTAGCCATTTTCGAACTTTTACTTCGACGTTTACTCCAGAACGGCAAAGAACCTCGACGCACACCTGTGCAAAGAGTGTTGGGGTCAGCATATTTGCAGGAGTGTCCATCAGTTCTCGTGCAAGGTTCTGTGCAGCTGCCTTATGAAGTCCAATCCTCCAACCTTCATAATCGCAGTCTGAATAAAGATTTAATCTAGGCATAATGACTCTTTCCTTTTTGTCCTTAAAACCCTGGTACTTGTAAATACCAAGAGCTGCTCCTTCTGCAGCTGACTCAGCATGACCAAAGCTTTCTACAAATATCTCTTCGGCACCTCCTGTCTGTAAATGTCTACATCCAACGCCGGCGGCTATTCTTATCGCTTCCTTTTCATCGTCGCGATCCTCCAAGGGGTTAAAGCCTTGACAGTATTTTCCTAATCCCACTACCGCTATTGCTGGGTAACTTGGGTGTAAACCATAGAAAATTCTATGTTCTCCTTGTTTGAGATTTGCTGCTCCAGACGCAGATAACTGTTGAAGTAGCGCATTCTTAACTTCGGTGTTTACTATAACACCTGCGGGCGTAAATCGAATTGCCTCAGACCTTTCATCTTCGTTTTTGAACGAACCTAGTACAAGGCCGGTCTTGGGAACGATTGCACAGGCCTGTTCGCTCTCATCTGTAGACGATCCTCCGGTTGCAAACTCTTTTTTACATGATATAACGCATCTTCCTACTTGAGAATTTTTGTGGGTAATAACTGAACTTACCGCACGAAACATAATTACAGTAATTTTGAAGTTTTAAGCCGAAAAGTTAATCTCTTGTGAAGATTGCCATTTAAACACAGTGAATTTTAAGTTTCCTTGACAACGTTGTTCATGTTCATAAATACTTATAAAAATAGAAGGCTATGAAACAGTAGAAGGCATTTTTGTATAAAGCAATGAATTTTGAAGGCTTTCAGGGAAAATTTTTGTATTGCATACAGCCTCTTAGTTTAGTATTTATCGACATTATATATTTTAAGCTTTTCTAAGAAGTATTTTGCGTGCATATCTACTACAACAAGCATTTTAAAGCCGTTAAGGTATTTCCTTATGAAAGCCTACTGTGTATAATATTCATATTCATTTATTTCATTATTAAGATCATGTTTGCATGATATGGAATCGTCAACATTGCACAATAGAAATACAATTCAATTTACACGAAAATAAATCAATTAAGAATAATGCTCACTCACACACAGCATTAATTAGCTAGTTTATACAAAACTATCCATTTACATATTCCATAATTGAATAAAATGAATTTTCTACTGAATATGCTTTGAGCTTTTTCTTAAATATATTCACATTTTCTACGTTTTTTATATCATGAGGTAGCCTGTTGAACAGTTTAATCCCATTATGATAAGCACTAGATTTAGCTAGGTTTGTTCTGAAATATTGTACATGTAAATTTTCTTTCTGCCTTGTAATATGAAAATGAATCTCTTTTTATTGTTTGGTAGCTGATGCCTTAT
Source organism: Mantis religiosa (assembly GCA_030765055.1). Classification (NCBI taxonomy): domain Eukaryota; kingdom Metazoa; phylum Arthropoda; class Insecta; order Mantodea; family Mantidae; genus Mantis; species Mantis religiosa. Next base: position 115,688,785 of record CM060959.1, read on the forward strand.
TTCTCTGATATGGTTGATAATTTCTAATATGTACATACATGCTGTAGTCATGACCCCTAATTTTTTAAAATAATTCCCTGCTTGATGCTCTGCTCGATTCACCAGCAATTATTCTTAAAACCCACTTTTGCAACCGAAATACTTTTTCTGATTCCGTTAAAGCCCCCAGAACTTATTCTATACCTTATGTGACTATGGATGTATGAAGTAAGTATTTCTAACTACTTTCGTACTAGTCACCCTTTTCAGTGTATTCAATATGTAATAAAGGCTCTATCGGGCTAGGTGCCTAAGTTGATTAGGCGCTGGTTCAAATCCAGTCCTATCCAGGTCGTTGTTGCTTTTGTAAGATCCTGGATTGAATTTCTTTGGTTTATTAAAAATCTTTTTCAAGCAACCGCGTGGTTAAATTGCTGAATTCATTTGCATAAACAAGTTCCATCATCAGCATTATGTTCTACTAATCTCCTTTTTTCATCCCTATTATCCCATAGTTCCCTCCTCCCTATTACAGAAATATTTTTGTTTTGTTACTTAGATGAATGACTAACAGCAGGCACGTAGTTAGAAGTTAATTTCCGGGGGGGGGGGTCCAAAAATTCTACGTTGAATTATTTACTTTTAACAGTTAATTAGGGATGTGTTTTTATCATGTTAATAAAAATTAAATACAAATGTATTGTTACATTCACATGACTTTCTCCCCCCCCCCCCCGCACCGCTAGCGTAGATGGTAGCGTGTCTGCTTGACGTTCAAGAGGTCCCGAGTTCGAATCTCGCCCAGGATGAGTTGCCTGCATAAGCTTTTTTCCAAGATGTTTCCTTATCCTTAAAGACGAATGTCGGGTAGTTCTATGCTCCATGGACCCTGGACACAGTTGAGCATCATTTCACCCATTTCAGTCAACGTCCAATATGACTTAACGTTGGAGGACGTAAAATTAAAAAAAAAAATGACTTTCTCCACCCAAGCTTCTACAGAATTCTTCTTATAAAAATTTGTTTTCTTGATTCTTTGGATAAAGTCTGTAGAAAGGCCTTTAGTTGCACAGTTTTTTTTCTTATAGCTGGAGTAAACTGGTATAAGCAATAATCAGATATTTAAAAAGCGAACCACTGACTGATGCGTTTAAAGTATTAGTTCTCCTTGAATGAAAAAGGGAATAGGAACTTAGAAGTAAAAAATTAAATACCTATAAGTAAGTATCTGAGAATTGTAATTACCAACAGATAATATATCGGAATTGGTTAACCTTGCAATACATTATTGTAATTGACATTATTTGTATATTTTAACGAGTTCTACAGCTGCTGTGCAGTAACTTTTCGTTAATTTCTTAAGTTTAGAATAGTTATACGAACATCACTTCCAGTAAAGTGGACTTCGAGTTTTTCCTCAAAAAATTCACAATAGGGTATCTTAAATATGTTGTGTTTTAATTAAAATTATTGAAGCCATTTTTGGACGATTTTCTTGAAAATCTTCGTTTCGCATCCTTGAAAGATAACGAAATTAAAACCTACATTTCGTATTCCTCCAATTTTTGGGTTTTGTAATATGCTATTAGCAGACACAAAAAACATACACACTGGAGCGCGCGTGCGGACATTCTTTTTTAATTTTTGTCTTTGTTCTGGTTTCCTCTAAACTTGCATTCCTGGTGACATCTCGAAATCAAATTTTTTAAATGGGAATATAACACGTTTGTGCTTACTAAGCACGTGGTAGAGGTACTAAACATTGATGCCGTACACTGACATGAGTCTCTGGTTCACACAGTTTCACTATTCATATAAAGCACGATTGCTCCATTCCGTATCGTCATCAGACAAACTGTTTGGTTATAAATGATTTCAACTCTAGTCCGCCTCCATAATGTGGTAGTACCGTGTCTGACTCCCAGTGAAGAGGTAGTGGCCAACCTTGCCGCGCGAGGGGAAGGAAGGCTTACCTCCACCTCATATGAGCGAAAGTTGAGCACCGCTAAAGCGAGTTCCAATTGAGATCAAGATAAGTTTCCTGAATTGGACTTTTCACAGGGCTTTCCTTATCTTAAGAAGACGTATGTTAGCCACCCCCACCTATACAGCCACTTATATTGAAAACTGAGTCTCTTAGAGCCATGCAAACGTACGGGAAACACAAATGAACTATCAGGCTTCAAATCATTTGGGAGTATGTCATACCTAACATCTCTAGGAATATCGACACAGTTTGTTTCTTGCAGCAGCATGCCGATATCACAACCGGCATTAAAACTGCGAAGTTCTTCACTCGCGACACGAACACTGCACATCTCATTTTTAGTTTTCAACTCACCAACTTCAGGTTTAACTTCGCTGAAAGCATATCTTGCTCGCATTTGTAGGCTTGAAAAAAAACTATAGATTTTTGCGTTCCTCTTCATATCTAAAAAAAAAAAAAAAAAAAAAAAAAAAAAAAAAAAAAACCCAACAACAACACCCACTGTTTCAAACTGTCGAAAAACACCTTCACAATACGAGAAACGTTTGCTTACTAGCTACACTGCGTTAAGTCCGGCTTTTCAACCTTAGCAGGTAGACACTCACATTGATCAATGACCCTTCTTTCAGTTTAAATAATAACTCAGTTCTTAATGACAGTCCTAAGGACAAGTTAGATGTGCACAGTCGGAACAAAGGAAAGAGCCGCAGTTTCAGATTCGTTTGATTAACTGGAAGGCTTTGTTTAGAACCTAACTATTCCCCTTTTTCTCCATTACAAGTGAGGATGATAGTTAATGAATATTAACATTCTCTGCAACCCGCCGCTTTAGTATAGTATGGTGTATGATGTATGTGTTTCTCCCAGAGACAGGGTTTCGATTACCGATTGATGTACCTCCCAGATGAAGTCTCTTCCTAATGTTTCCTCACCACTTGAACCTTTATGTTTGGAAAACTTAGGCTCCTCTCCTGCATTATTTGCTCATTTGTAAAAGTATCTGGGAGATCGCTAATCTGAAAGCTCCGTTGAGAGAGTTTACGTTCACAGTTTCTAAAATATTCTTAATTTCCTTGTAGGTATATTACATTTAAAGAATAATTTTATCATCATCATCATCATCATCATCATCATCATCATCATCATCATCATCATCATCATCATCATCATCGTCGTCGTCGTCGTCGTCATCATCATCGTCATCATCATCATCGTCATTGTTATTATTATTTATTATTATTTATTATTATTATCATCATTATTATCATTATTATTATAAAACCGTTATTCGAGTGTTATTCGTTGTTTCATTGATCATTAAGTTTCGTCACATGAATGACGGCTGCATGCTTTAGATGTAGAACACCGCCGTTTTAAATAACCGTAAAATGTAAACATTTATTTGTCGTATATTTGGTAATTGATCTTGATTTTTTAATAATTAGTATAAAAGTTGTTGATAAAATTATGCAGATTGCTCGTATAACTTACAGAATTTGACGCCATCTTTCACTTAAAACGTTACACTTACACGTGGAACAAATATAATGTAGTTCTGACAAAGAATACGTAATTGTATTTTACTAGCTTAACTTTTGCATAATCTCGAGCATAAAAATAAATAATCCAACCATATTTTCTTTAAACCCCGCAGCCCTCGATGTTAATGAGGACTGTTAATCCACATGCATTAATAAACCAGACTATCTGTAAGCAGTGGAGAGTGTTGCGTTACTGTAATTAGTTATTTTTATTAAGGCGTATCTCACCCACATCGCATGTTCATTAGGTGCAGTATCTAGTGTTGCATACTATATTCATGGGATCCAAAGGTCCTCGTTGTCGACGGTCCTTAAACCCCAAATCACTCATTCACTAACTGTATTCAGTTATAAATTCAATAACACTGCTATATTCATGCTGTTTATTTTTCAGCGGACTGTACTTCTACCACCGTATTTGACCTTGGATATAGGAAATGCCAAAAAATTGAAAAGAAACAGTTCTCGATTAGGGGCGGAAACCTTTACATTTACAGTTGTTCCGCACACACCCTTCACCCTTTATAACATCATGTCTACCTGACAGTGAATAGAGACGTTAAGATGAGAAGCTTGAATAAACTTTTTGATTTATTTTAAAGTGAGCTTTATTTAAACTATTTATTACAAAATTAAAACGACAGTTCATTTGGGGGGCCGTCCGGACCCCATGGACCCCCCCCCCCCTTAAATACGTCCCTGACTAACAGGTTAGATCATATCGGACATGAATGCACGAGGTAATGTTCAAATAAATCAATAAATATTTTGTTTGCTAATAACGCAATCACTTGTCCAGATCGTATCAACGCAGCCACTGTGCCAGAATTTCGTCCTACAGGAGTTCTTTCACATGCCAGTAAGTCGACTGATAAAGGGTTGTCGAGCTTAAAAACTGTCGATATCTGCCAGGTTTGAACTTGCGACCTCGAAATCAGCAGACCAGCGCAAACCGAGTGAATCACCTTGACCAAGAAAATTGTGTTAAAGGTCATTGAACATAACCTTGAACTTAATATTATCCAACATTCGTTCACAGAAAAAATTGTGCTCTGTCACAAAATATATATCGAAAATCCACCCAAAACAGTACTTTTCTAATAGCGTTTTTCTTTTTTCTTATTTACGTCCTCCAACGTCGTCATATTGCACGATGAATGAAATGGGTGAACTGATGCTCAAACGAGCCCGGGGTCCATAGAGCTTAGAGTTACCCGACATTCGCCTTTTAAGGATAAGGGAAAACCCCGGAAAAACCTTATCCAGGTAACTCACCCTGATCGAGATTCGAACTCGGGACCTCTTGAACCGCCTTGCTAGCGTAGATGGTAGCGTGTCTGCCTCACGTTCAAGAGGTCCCGAGTTGGAATCTAGGTCAGGGTGAGTTACCTGATTAAGGTTTCTTCCGGGGTTTTCCCTTATCCTTAAAGACGAATGTCAGGTAACTCTAAGCTCTATGGACCCTGGACACATTTGAGCATCATTTCACCCATTTCATTCACCGTCCGATATGACTTAACGTTGGAGGACGTAAAATTAAAAAAATCTCTTGAACGCGAAGCAGACACCCTACCATCTACGCTACCGAGGCGCGCGCGCGCGTGTGTATAAAGGCCATAACTCAAAAACAAAACTTGGATGAACCCAAAAGGTAAGAAAATTCCCCCAGACGCTCTACTCTAAAAAGAAACTTCGTCTTTACATAACAGATAGACAACAATGGAAATTAATTGTTCTTTCACACTGGCCGAATGCAGGCTAAAGTATGGAAAGATAAAGCGGTGGGGGTGGGGATTTTTCTCCGACCAAGATAATTCTTCATCTTCTGCAGAGTGTGAAAGTATGGATGAGAGTGCGAATATGTGCGTAATCTAATGATTGAAACCCAACGAAAACGAGTTAACATCTTCGAGATGTTCCAAAGGAGAACGGCCGCCGATATGACCATTGGAGTTGAAGGCGGGGTATAAATTGAACAAAACAAACAAACAAACAAACAAACAAAAAACGTTGGAGAACGTAAATAACAATAAATTTAAATTCCCTGCCTTACCTTAATCCGCTTTGCGCGCTGTTGTAGCGATATTTATTTTTGCCCGTTTGCAGCACTGATTTAAGTAATTATCATAACATCAAGGAGGATTATGGGTGTAAGAAAATTTGTATTTTCTTATTGTACAAGTTTCTGAAGCAATTTTAATGCACATTCATTATAAATCTGTCTTAAATGAACTTAAAAATAACAAACTGCCAGAAATGGAGCAATAATACATACCTCCTTTCCGGAAAAGAAGCTCAATTTGTCACTTAGACTGAAGAATCACAATCATATTACACACTTAAATGTTAGCTAGCTAACTACTTCGCCCACAAATGTCATTACAACACAATACACTACCATCCCCCAGGGAGCAGATTTTGAAAAAAAAAAAAAAAAAAAAAAAAAAAAAAAAAAAAAACTAATTCGAGTAGCCCGCCAACCCGAATCAACCACGCTTACCTTCTGCATTATGTTCCAGTAAATTGTATTATTTGTGCTGTGTCAGCAGTCGACAAAATATTTCATTGAATGTTTATATTTTCAGAATATGTTATATGTCGGCATCTCTGAAAATTTGCGATTCCTGTCTTTACTTTCTCTGCTAGATATAATAAGTAGTATTTCACCAAAAGATTCGATATTGAAGTGGAAATATAAGTTTGGGATCACCCGAATCCAAAAAGAGCTTTTTGGAACACACGTCTTTCATAGTTTCTGTGGTGGGAAAGTCATCTACAAGAAGGTTCATCAGAGATGGATTACCCGAAGGCTCTGTGCTATCCCCAACGCTCTTCAGCGTCTACGTAGCTGACCATCCCACTGAGCAGCACGTCAGCATAGCACAATTTGCTGACGATGTGTTGCTCTTCTCTACAGATGAACACCCACGCAGGACCTTCAACCCCATACAAAGACACCTCCATCTCATCCAAGAATGGTGCACGCTCTGGCGGTTGTCCATAAACACGGAAAAAAGCCAGGCAATCTTATTTACTAAGCGCCGCTTTCCCGCCAACCTCCCCATATTTACATATTCTGGGAGAAGGATAGGTTGAGCAAACTCCATTAAGTACTTGGGAGTGACGCTGGATAAAGGTCTAACTTTCCGGGAGCATATTCGGGGCTTGCCTAATCAGGCATGAGGAGCCTCAACTTCGTTATACCCGGTGATGCGATCTGGTATGCCGACACCCCTAAAGTTACGTCTTTTTCAGGTTTAGTGCTTCCTCTAATGCTCTATGCGTGTGAAGTCTGGGACATGGTCAGGCTACTTCAACGAGTGCAGAATAGATGCCTCCAAACCATCTATTCAGTCGTTGTAGTTTTCCCGTGAGATACCTTCACGAAGCCTCATCCTTCCGTTACGTGGAGGAAGAAATTAGGCGCCGGGCTACCAAATATTACGATCATTTACCATCCCACCAGAGTACTCTAGTTAGGTCTCTTGGGGATTATCGTCCCAGTGATCGCCGCAAGAGACAATACCGGCTCCCCCGCATGGCTTGCGGGCACTACCGATAACCCTAAGGTACATCTACCAACCTCAAAATTATACCACCCAAGAACTAATGTGGAAAATCAAAATTATGTTTTTCTTTTTCTAAATTTTAATCGCCATCAGTGTGCACATTGAGTCGTTGCACCTGGATCCTTAGCCGTTGAGGAGCTTATGCTACCTCCTTTCTTTCCCCCACCTAAATTTCACCCGCCACTCTACAAACCCCATATTCCTGTCATTACGTGATAAGTCCTTTCTAGGACAGGTACACGAATAACACACCTACGAGCTGTTTCTCACTCCGCAACTGCACGAAAATGAAAGAAAGAAAAATGTCCCGGGTAATGTGTGTGTGTGTGTGTGTGTGTGTGTGTGTGTGTGTGTGTGTGTGTGTGTGTGTGTGTGTGTTGGGAGGGGGTTGCCTAGATGGGAATTGGATTGTGGAGATGGTCTAGAAAGTCTTCCTAACTGGTATCGTCTGTGAAATACCTACATATAGAATCCTTTGTTATCTGTTCGGGGATCATAACTTACGAGGGCTGCAACGAATAGATCGCATGACTACCAGAATTTTTGTATGACTAATTTACAGATGAATTAGACAATAGTGTGTACGTGTTCTTCGCTGTGTAGAGATGCTGTAGAAGTTGGGGAAATTTGCAGATAGAGCGAAATATTTTTTTCCGGAAAGATTACATTGTATGTGTGCTTTAATGAGTTTGTTTGTTAAAGACCTGTTAATTGCCAGTGGCGGCTCGTGCCGAAAAATAACAGCGTGCTGGGGGAAAATTCCATGCAACTCACCTATTTTCGAAAAATGAAATCTCTGCACCGATGTTTCTTCATGTTATATACAAAATTTCTAGTTCCTTTCGCTTTTTGCTCAATTTTTAAATCGGGTATTGATTGCCCTAACATTTTTATACTAACCCTTTCTTCTGATTATTTTCTGGTTAACGTTTTCGTAATATTGAATTACTCATACACTGAATAAAGTGAATTTATAACACGTTTCACACTCACACACAAAATAAAGAAATTGATATCAGCCACTAAATTATGTTTACACAAAGAAATACTTGGATACAATGCGAGCATGCGAACCACATGTACTTGTTATGATGGATTCTCGTTATGGTCGCGGGAACGCAAACGGACCGCGGGATTGACCTCCTTATGGTATGCGAAATGCACCTGCATGCTGGTGTACAATTCAAACTGCCAAGCTACGCCGTCCACCGATCCGATAGAGTCGGGCGGCGGGGCGGTGATACAGCCATATTCATAAAGAACACATTACCCATGCTACCATTACAAAACCTCCGCTACAAAACTTGGAGGCGACCGCCATAAGGCTCCCCTTAGGCGGTTCAGACCTAGTGCTTGTAGTGGTGTATGACCCGCCCAACCATCCCTTCTATGAAGCGGATTACAGAACACTCATAAACCTAGACTACAGAGTGTGCATAGCTGGCGACTTCAATGCCAAACACCCAGGATGGAACAGCCGCATCCAGAATGACAGGGGAAGGAGCATCTACCGCCTCATCAGCGGAGACCCAACCTTCCATGCACATGGCTCGCGGGGTCCAACGCATTTTCCGCTTGGTGGTAGGGCAGACGTCATAGACTTCGCAATCACAAAGAAAATTCCATTTCATCTGGACCTCACGGTGGTAAACGCTCTGGATTCTGGCCAAAACCCAGTTGTGATCAATTCAGACGTTACCGTCCCAGCTCTGGCAACGTCTGACTGGGTGTATTAAGTCGACTGGGATGCCGCCATCCTTGAAATCCATAACTCCGTGGACGTCCGCCCTCGAATCGACTCTGTGGAGTCACTCGAGGCGGGAGCCAATGAATTCTCCATATCCATCGTTAAGGCGGTCCGTGCTCACACACACCGCATTCCAATCGAGGCACCAAACCCCACAGATATCCCAGGACCCATCAAGCAGCTTATAAGGGCTAAAACGCTGTGAGAAAGCTGTGGCAGAGATTTCGCCATCCTAGGATAGGAGAAGTACACCAGAGGTTCAAATCCCTGGTAAGACGACTCCTAAGAGCACACCGCAAAGAGGCCTGGGAAAACATGTTAAGGAAAACCAGTTTCCAGGAGAGAAACCCGTGGCGAATAGTCCGTAGCCTGCGGAAAGACAGAACAGTACACCAGCACCCCTTGCACAGCCCTAGAGGTCGACTCGTTTACGAGTCGAGAGAAAAAGCAGATGCACTAGCAAACTATCTAGAGGCCCAGTTCCAGCCCAGGATTGAGCCAATGGACGATGACCATGCTGACCTCGTGAAACGAGTGGTGGAGGACTTCCTGGAAGCTCCGGCCCCGAACCACGAGGGGTTCCACATTCCCATAGTAACCCCTAGAGAGTTAGCCACCGCGCTAAACTCTCTAAGAGCCAACAAAGCCCCTGGGCAGGACCGCGTCACATCGGAAATGCTCAAACATCTCCCACGCAGAGCCGTGATTCACTTAGCCCGTATTTATAATGCATGCCTGTTCATACGCCACTTTCCAGCTGTCTGGAATGAGACGCGCGTGGTATGCGTTTTAAAACCGGGGAAAAATCCGGTCTTCCCGTCTAGTTACCGCTCCATCAGGCTTCTACCAGTTTTGTCGAAGGTATTCGAAAAACTGCTCCTCTCCCGGCTTCTTCCTCACTCAGAGGAAAGGAGCCTAATCCCGGAACACCAGTTTGGCTTACGTTCTGGCCACTCCACGACCGAGCAGCTACTGCGGGTTGCCGAGAAGGCCTCCCTGGGATTCCAGGAAAGGTCTAAAACGGTAGCAGTGTTGCTTGACGTGGAGAAGGCATTCGCCACAACCTGGCACGAGGGGGTCATTTACAAACTCCTAGAGCATGAAATCCCCCTTCCATACATTTCCTTGGTGGCCGGTTTCCACGGAAACCGAAGCTTCCGAGTAAAGGTGGAGGGGGCGCTGTCCAAGAGCGGTCCATTGGCGCTGGAGTGCCGGAAGGCAGCGTGTTGTCGCCAGCACTTTTCGCAGCTTACATGGCCGACATTCCAACGCACCACAAAACCCACACCTGTCAGTATGCGGATGATCTCATGATCTTTGCAGTAAATAGGAACACACGGTACAGCTTCCGGCAAATCCAAACCCAGCTCCGGACAATTGGCGAATGGAGCGCAAAATGGCTAATGGCAATTAACCCGGAGAAGAGCTCTGCAATTCTCCTGGCGAAAACCAGAGCCAACCGGTTACAGCAGAACTTCGTTTTACGGCGCCGTAGAATCCCATGGGTGCAAACGGCGAAGTATCTCGGAGTGACGCTGGACCGTAAATTAACTTCCGCACGTCAAGGACAAGGTCCAGCTGGGGAACGTCGCGCTCCGGAGACTATACCATATTTTCCGCTCAACTATGCCCATCCGACTCAAACTCCAGCTGTATCGGGCGATCATTCCGCCTATAATTCTGTACTGCTGTGAGATCTGGGTAACAGTGGCTAATGCCACTTTCGTCAGGCTCCAGACGCTGCAGAACAGGGCACTTCGTATCATATACGATACAGACTGGAGATTTCCTGCTCATATCCCACATGAGCACTCCCAGATCCCGTACATTGTCGATGTCATCCGCGAGAGGGCACGATCAATGTACGACAAAATCCAAAATCATAAACCCTTTGGTGAACTCCCTGGGCAGTTATTACCAGAGGGAACAAAGACGCTTGCCATCCTTCAAACTACCAAGAGACGTCTTGGGGCCCCTTGGTTAACCCAAGAGAATCCCCATATTTACGCCTGATGGCTCAAGCGATATGCAACACGTAACCAAAACGGAGCAAAAACTTTAAATCGTGTCTCCCAAAACGGAGGAATGCCCAAGTGCAGCTGCCTCTTGAGATTAATCAAGGGTATCCCATTCCAAATTTCTGAAAAATTCAAACAAACACCCCAGCAGAACATGAAACCACTTTGCTCATTTCGCAGGTAAAGCCGCAAAGCGGCTAGGTACTGCGGCATAAAGACACCCGGACGGGGAGAAGCCCCGCCCGACTAGGATTACTTCTGGACCTCTGGTCGCGCGAACGGAGTATCGTGCCAATATGATAGGTGCATAACAAACAATCTGCCCTGTGATTTTATAACCATTAGTTATTGGATCTGTTTACGTAAGAAGAATGGAATTAGTTTCTAGAACTAAAATATAAAGCAATGATAGATTGTTAAATGATTATCAATGCATATTCAAGTTCTACAGCTATAACTATGAGTGTTGGCGGACCTGCTTCACCGTGCCGCGAATGATCACCGCACAACGCCCAGATGCAGCAGCAGCAGCAGCAGCAGCAGCAGCAATGGTGTCGTTGAAGGTGAACCCTATTCCGAAAAGTAGGGGCCTTGGACCTTTAGCCATTCTGGGACGGTGTCCCTAACTGGCATAGAGATAATTTTAGAAACAGACGGTGGTTAGATAGTGGGTTTTATGTCTAAAGTTGTTTTGAAGTTAGGTATAGGTATAGAATTTTGAGATATTTAGAATTTGTATTGGAGTTGCAATGAAGAGAAGATTTTTATGCATTTGTGCGAAAATCTAGGGAACTTAGGACATTAGGGAGGCAAGAGAGTAAGGTTGTACGCATGCGCAATAACTTGCTGGCTCTCAGCACGTTGACGTCACGGATGCTCTCCATTAGTAACGCAGATGTTTTTCATGCATCAAGAGTTCACAATTGGTCGTACTCGATTTCCAATACTTATAATAATGAATCGTTAGTTATATGGCCTTTTAAAATTTATACAATGTGATTTATAAAACAGGAAAGAGCGTGCTGTAGCACTGCAGCACTTAAGGACAAGCCGCCCCTGTTAATTGCTAGGATCATATCGGCCATACCAAGGTTTGCGGGAACCTTGGTGTTAGTAGTTGCATGTAACCGACCTATATTTGAAGCATCCGAATCTCATGAAAATTGAACATTTTACTTTAATTCGCTTCTATTTAAGATAGAAGCACTATTTTCATTAGTCTCTCTCCTACAAAAACTGTGTTGGTAAAAATTTAAGAAGAAATAATTTTTTCATTTGAATGTTAGTACTCGCTTTGTGTCTTTCTGATTGTAAATGTTTATTCAATGTCTTTAAGCCGCCATGTTTAACGGTGTTGCGATACTGCATGTTTTGTACTTACCACAGACTCGTCATTATCAACTTTTTGTAACTATTTATAATATTCGCCCTGCTGTCATACTTATCGGAATAAACTTCGATATCACTCCTTCACTTGATTGTTGAAGCCGGTATTCTGACAAAAAAGAACGAACACAATAAAGCAGGCGTTGCCAGCTGACACATTGCCGCGTCTTGGCAGTATTTCATTAATAATGTGCGAGCCAATATTACAGACACAACAATGAAATGTTAAAACAAGAATAGAAATGTGGCGCTTTGTTACAATAATAAATTAACATTCCAACTAACTTATTCAAGACGCTTAAAGAGTAAGGTTACATTCAAACCACAGTGCAGTCATTGGATCGTATATTTTGAGAATTCAGCAGCGTCCGAAATCTGGTAGCTCTACCCGAAAGTCAGTGTGTTGCCTTTTAAAATGGTAAGCCGCTTCTTTTCTGTTACGTTCCCTATAGTGTCCAAAGCTTGAGTAGTAGAATTAATGTAACAAATACTTTCCGGCATGTATTATAACTCGCACTTACAGTGCATTAACAATTTCATGTGACGATTAAGCTATTTATTTTCATGATCATTACGTTCACTGTTATATCATATTAATGATAACTATAGTCACAAAAAAAAAAGTATTCGTCTAACTAATATTGTAAAGTTTAAAAACAAATAAAAGGTTAGAAAATTAAAAAATAAAGTTCAACTTCAGTACTGGTTTACTATTACCTCATAATACATTATATATTAGCAAAACATTATATTCTGTTGTAAAAAACATAAGAAAAATAAACAATATTACAGATATCTTTCATGTCAAAAATATATTCGTCTCCAGCAAATAAACTTTTGTGTCGACTAATACTTGATGGACCCTCCTTTCCTCTATCTCACGTAATCTTCTTCCATTCCTCCTTTAAAACTTTCTTAAGATCATTCTTGTTTTAGATATTGTTTTTTTTTTAATTTTTTTTTAACCATGTCTGCACATGCTCAATTGGTTTGACTTCTGGTGATTGTGGAGGCGTTTCCATCCATCATGGTGTATTGTACGAGAACAACCAGACCTTCGCATTCAGGGTTGTGTGTTTGGGGTCATTGTCTTGTGTGAAGATGTAGCCATCTGTAAGACCCATGTTGTTCACACTCTGTGGAAGATGTGACTTCAATATATTAATACAAAGTCTGTGGTCCATGTTGCCATCAATAAAACACATCACCAGCACCATTCGTGTACAAGCACAGATTCTCCTCCATGCTTAATAGAGCTGTGATATTTTTGATTTCCAACAATTTTACTGCCACCATATCCTTACTCTTCCTTTTGATGCAGATATACTAAATTTACTTTCATTGGTAAAAATTACCTTTTTCCAGATGTAATCATCATTTATGTGAGTTTTGAAAACGAAATGTGTAGTGTTTAACGCCCGCTTTTACTACATACGGCACCGCAGGCAATGACACTGATGATACATGAGATGAAGATGGAGCACCAGTGGAATGAGATGGCAGGGGAAACCGGAGATCCTGGAGAAAACCCGCCCCAGCGCCGTGTTGTCCACCACAAATCTCACTTTGCGGTCGCCTGGGATCGAACCCGGGCTGCCTTGGTGAGAGCCAAGTGGTCTAACCACTGAGCCATGGTGCGGCCCTGTGAGTTTTGGCATATGCCAGTCTCTTGCATCTGTTAATCTTGGTTATGTAAGGTTTTCTATTGACTATTCGATTGTTGTATTCAGCCTCATGAAGAATATTCTTATTGTCTGCTGATGTACACATTTTGTAATTTATTTACTGCCCACAGACTAATACAAGTATCGAGCATTGTCAATATACAAAATACAATTTACAATATTAAAATATAATTTACAATATTAAAATTTACAACATTATATAGCTTGCAAACATTTATTTATATTATATACAGGATTATTTAAAGGTATTTTTTTAACACATTGCTTAAATTTAACAGCATTGTTTTCTCTTTTAACATAGGCTGGAAGTCTATTGTACATTTGTAATCCTATTATACATGGATCTTTATTTACAGATTTTACATTATAACTACTATAGTGCAAATCAGATTTACATCTAGTATTATGATTATGTACAGCACTATTTAATTTTTTTTTATAGTTTATTAAATTAATAACTTTATATGTGTATAAAGACACAACAGTAAACATCTTTTCTTTTCTAAAAACTTCTCTACATTTCTTTTGTATTACAAGAACCCTCTAAATATGAGAATTATTACCACCACCCCATTACTCAATACAATATTGGATATGTGAATAAATTATTTCATAATATAGCATTTTTAGTACATCTACATTACAAGTTTTTGCAAACTCCCTCATTAGGTACAAACCTTTACTTATTTTTTTTACAGAGGTTATCAATATGATTATTGCAAGATATGTTTATCAAGTTGCATTCCTAAAAAACTGTGAGAGTCAGATTCTTGTATTATAATGTTATCAAATTTAATATGAAACAATGTATCTTTTTCGTACTATTTAGCTCAAATTTAATTAAATTTGTCTTGCCAGGATTATTATTGAGGTTTAAAGATTTAAAAAATGTATTTATTCTTATTGATTCCTTAGTAGCTAATAATTGCAGGTCATGATCATTGTTTGCTTTACATATAATAGTAGTGTCATCTGCATAGCTTATAGTTTTACAGTCAGGTGTAGAATACATATCATTTAAATATAATATAAAGAATAGTGGTCCAAGCACAGAGCCTTGGTGTACTCCATATTTAATATTCCGGCACTAAATTTAATTTTTCTTACTTGAATTCTTTGTTTAAAAATTACTTGTGTGTGTTGTACACACTCTTTTAAATATGATGAAATTAATAAATCCTTTCATGGAAGTGTTGAAAACAGTGTTGTTGTATAAATTAAATTAATTGGGAGTCGATTAATGGCACAAAACAACACTTTTAAATTTTCCCAGAATTAGTTTCTGAGGCCTTCCCTCTATCTTCAGCTGGACATCGACTGGTTCTCATTGGTGTAGCTGGCAATATTTTGTCATCAGTCTCCTCTGGTGGCGGTTCGAGGAACTTGCTGAACAAATCTTTCTGGGGGATGTCGAAATTGAATACTTTGTTCCTATTTTTTGAAATAAAGATTTGTTCCCATGTGGACAGTTCTTCTTTTCCTGTTGTATGTTTTAGTAATTTTGGTTCTGGATTTATGTTGTGGTTTTTTCCCAAAAATGCGTGGCAACTGCTGATTTTTCTAATTGTTTGTATTTTATGTTCCTAAAGTGTTCCTTTGCTCTTGTTTCTAAATTTCTTTTGGTTTTTCCAATATAAATTTTACTACAGTCACAGCATTCAATTTGATATATACCAGATTTTTTGTTAGATGGAACAGCATCTTTGATGTTTGAGCAAATTAGGTTTTTTAAGGAGTAATGGTTCACTGGAGCTAGTTGAATGTTTTGTTTTTTGAAGACTTTTTTGAATTTGTCAAAGGCCCATGGATGGTAAGTGAATTTTTTGAAGATCATTTTAGTTTCTGTAGCTGAGAGGGTTGTGGTTTCCTTTAGTAGTTTCTTCTTATTTGCTAAGTTCACTTTTTTATCTACTAGTGATTTGGGAAAGTCATTTTTCTGTGCTATTTCAATAATTTTGTTGTATTCTATTTTGTATTCTTCTGCTGTGAGAGGGATGTTGACCAGTCTGTGTGCTAAACTATTAAAGATTGCCTGTTTGTGGGATCTTGGATTGTAGCCATTAGCTTTTATGTAGTTGTCTGTCTGTGTTGGTTTTCTGTAAATGCCAAAGTTTATTCTATTTTTATTTCTGATTATTTTTAGATCTAAAAATGGTAAATACTCGTCTTTTTCAACTTCTACAGTGAACTTGATGCTTTTTTCTTGAATATTTAAAATTTTTAGTGCATCACTGATGTGTTTTTTTGGCAATATGGCAAATATGTCATCTACATATCTTTGCCAGAGTTTGAACATCCATGGGAAACCTTTAGTGATCCTTATTTCTAATGCACTCATGTACAGATCGGCCAGGAAGGGTGATAAGGGGTTGCCCATTGCTAAACCAGAAGTTTGATGGAAATATTTTGTTTGAAACTGGAAGAAATTCTGTTCTATGCATAATTTGGTAAGTTCGATGTAATCTGAAATTTCAAGTGATGACATTCCAAGTGATTTGAGCCATTTTTCTATCAATGCATAGAACAGAATTTCTTCCAGTTTCAAACAAAATATTTCCATCAAACTTCTGGTTTAGCAATGGGCAACCCCTTATCACCCTTCCTGGCCGATCTGTACATGAGTGCACTAGAAATAAGGATCACTAAAGGTTTCCCATGGATGTTCAAACTCTGGCAAAGATATGTAGATGACATATTTGCTATAGTGCCAAAAAAACACATCAGTGATGCACTAAACATTTTAAATATTCAAGAAAAAAGCATCAAGTTCACTGTAGAAGTTGAAAAAGACGAGTATTTACCATTTTTAGATCTAAAAATAATCAGAAATAAAAATAGAATAAACTTTGGCATTTACAGAAAACCAACACAGACAGACAACTACATAAAAGCTAATGGCTACAATCCAAGATCCCACAAACAGGCAATCTTTAATAGTTTAGCACACAGACTGGTCAACATCCCTCTCACAACAGAAGAATACAAAATAGAATACAACAAAATTATTGAAATAGCACAGAAAAATGACTTTCCCAAATCACTAGTAGACAAAAAAGTGAACTTAGCAAATAAGAAGAAACTACTAAAGGAAACCACAACCCTCTCAGCTACAGAAACTAAAATGATCTTCAAAAAATTCACTTACCATCCATGGGCCTTTGATAAATTCAAAAAAGTCTTCAAAAAACAAAACATTCAACTAGCTCCAGTGACCCATTACTGCTTAAAAAACCTAATTTTCTCAAACATCAAAGATGCCGTTCCATCTAACAAAAAATCTGGTATATATCAAATTGAATGCTGTGACTGTAGTCAAATTTGTATTGGAAAAACCAAAAGAAATTTAGAAACAAGAGCAAAGGAACACTTTAGGAACATAAAATACAAACAATTAGAAAAATCAGCAGTTGCCACGCATTTTTGGGAAAAAAACCACAACATAAATCCAGAACCAAAATTACTAAAACATACAACAGGAAAAGAAGAACTGTCCACATGGGAACAAATCTTTATTTCAAAAAATAGGAACAAAGTATTCAATTTCGACATCCCCCAGAAAGATTTGTTCAGCAAGTTCCTCGAACCGCCACCAGAGGAGACCGATGACAAAATATTGCCAGCTACACCAATGAGAACCAGTCGATGTCCGGCTGAAGATAGAGGGAAGGCCTCAGAAACTAGTTCCGGGAAAATTTAAAAGTAAGTGTTGTTTTGTGTCATTAATCAACTCCCAATTAATTTAATGATGAAATTAGTCTATTGGCAACTCTCCTTATACCATAATTTTCTAAAATTAGTAGTAATGTGTTATGTTGGACACAGTTGAACACCTCACTTTTGCCATATCCTTTTTCACTTCTGCAACAATCTTTGTAGCACTTAATTTAGGATCTTTTTTCACTTGACTCACTATCCAACATTTTTCAGTGAGTCATGACTGAAGCCCACATTTTCTTGTTTTGTGTTTGTATGTTTTTGTTTGATTGTACCTATATATGATACTCTTAACAGTAGTAATTAGCCTGTTTAATATTTCAGATATTGTTTTGAATGTCTTACCATTTTTGAAGCCCTTACTGCAACTTGTCTATCTTCCTCTGTTGTTTCCTTATTTTTTCGTCCCATGCTTCCTGTTCTGATGCTTATAGTTTTGAGGCATAAAACACACTGACAGAGCACAAGTATATGAGCTGAAGGAGGGAGAATCATCTAACGGGGCAGTTTGTTGCAGACGAATACTTGTTTGACCTCAAAGCGGAGTGTGCTATATCATTTTGTGTCATTCTTATAAACTTATGAGTATATGTATGCCAATTTTCAGCTTTATCATTAAAAGGCGGCCAACGGCATTTCATTAACTGTAGACAATGGCAGTGAACTGGTCTTAATTTACAAATAAACTGTCCATTACTGTGATGTAGCTGAGAGGACGAATACTTTTTTGAGGCACTGTATATAACTATAACTACATTTCAGTTTGAATAATGCTGATAAAAACTTGCTTTGTTATTTTTACAATTTAAAAACCACCAAATAGACACAAAGTATAAACTTGAAAGAAGCGTAGGGACAGTGAAGCACAAATTAGTACAAAATTGAATCGAGAATATATTGACACATTGCTTCATGAATAAACAGTGTGAGTGAAGCAATGTGTCAATATATTCTCGATTCAATTTTGTACCACCAAATAGACATTTAGATGATGCAACAAAACGACTCAGTCTGTAGGAAAAAGCTATCAAACTCACAACAGGAAAATAAATCAATGGATCACTCTTTCTATTGGACTTAAATATTCATCAGGAATGACACAAAAATAAAATTTGGAATTTACAGGGCGCTAACAGTCAGAAAATTAAGTAAAAATTATAGCTATAACCCAATTATACATAAACATGCAATAATAAACAATTGCACACACAGACTAGTCAATATACCCGTAGATAAAGCAGAATACTACAAGGAACAAAAATCCATACTTCACATAGCAGAAGAAAATGGATACAACAAAAGTTTGGTATTTAAGATAATTAGAAAAGCTAAACTAAAAATAACCATTAAGGAAGCAAGCAGAGATATTCATCATAGAAAAAGAAAGCAACAGAATTATCAGTGAATTCATGACCACCCAAAAATATTTAATAAATCCAAAAAGATTTTCAGAGAAACAAAATAATAGATACAAATAGAAACAAAATAATAATAAATAGATACACAGTGTTGAAATTATTAAATTCAAAAACAAAAGATAAAATCCCACCAATTAGTAGATCCAGAATATGCCAAATAAGTTGTAAGGATTGTGAAAAATGCTGCAAAGGGCAAACTGAAAGAAACCTAAAAATAGGAATCAAAGGGCATTTTAGAAATGTCAAATTTAAACAGGAAGACAAGTCAGTAGTAGCATTTCACTTTTGGAATGAAAGCCATAACTTTGACCCAAATCCAAACTTATTGAAAGGCATAATAAGCCATAACAAACTCATATGGGAGAATATTTTTATATTTCCATATTTTAATATGGAAATACAAAGATTAATTAGTAAATGTTGAAATCCCACTAATATATGTTTCAAATGGGAAGGTGTTTATCCTTGAGTGCCACTAGGTGAGCAACCAATCGGAGTCCTGCAGTGTTGTCATATTGCATTCCTGCTAAGTGGTGTGTGACGAGCGCCAACCTAATCAATCTGTATGAAATACTATTCGCGCTAAGACAAAAATTCAGATATTGCTAAAACTGATCCACGTGGAAGGTAGAGATTAATGTATCTAACATAACCATGAAAACCCCATATTTTTAGCTCAAATAGTTTTTCTAATACAAATAAATAAACCACTATTACCTGTATTATAACAATCAATCACAACGTAAGCACTGTATGAATATCATTATTGGTTGGCATGTATGCTAGTGCTTATATTTGTAATTACTCAGAACTGAAATTTAAATGTTTGACATGACGTAATAAAAGAATTACTTTGAATAAACCAATTCGAGTGAGAGGAAACACTAAATTCCCTGCTGCCCTGGCAGAACATGTCTGGTCACATTATATATTTGTTTATGAATGGTTCGTAATCTCTATTTACTCTACAGAGTTCAAAGTGGTTGGTGTGTATGTATGTACATATACTTTTAATTACTCAGAACTGAAATTTAAACTACTGACATGACGTGATAAAAGAATTACTGTGAATAAGTCAAGGTGTTAAATTTGAGAAAGAGCAAACACTTCATTTCCTGTTAGCCTGTGGAATGCTGTATGCTTTTTTTATTAATGAATGCTGGATAAGAAGTGTTTATTTACTGTGGAGAGTTCAGATCAATATCATTCAGTTGTTCTTAACACAACAGTAGAGTAAGAGTTAAATAGTGCAATGGCTTCTTGTGGTGAATTTAGTGGCAAGTCAAAAAGGCAGGTATTGCGAAGTCAGGCTCAAAATATTATTTTTGAGGTGTACATGTTCTTCAAAAAATTGAGCAATGAGGAATATAGATATCTGCTCGATTTCGAAAATGCTCAACGCCTTACTGCTGAAGCGTGTGGTGTAGGTAAAACAAGTGTTCCCACATTTGTGGAGAGGCAAGAAAAAAATTGATGCTAGTGGTGCCCAGGTGTGGGTGTCGCCCAGGAAACATGTTGGTCCTCTGAAGAGGGTTACAAATTTAAGTGACTTTGACAAGGACGTTGTATGTAGATTGTGTTTGAGTTTTATGACCAAGGTGAATTTCCAACTATACAGAAAATAACTTGTGCTCTTAGAACCAAAATTTCATACACTGGGTTAAAATCAACTTTCAGAATTTTGCGGGGATTATGGTCAGGCAAAGAAAGGCAAATGATGGGTGTCAATTTTTAATGGAGAGGAGCAACATTGTTACAGCAAGATTAAAATTCTTACCCAAAAAGCATGACATTAGACATTCTGGTGATGTGAGACCTATCTTTTACTTAGACGAGACATGGGTAAATAAAAACCACACTCAAAAGTCAATCTGGCAAGACTCCTCAAAAAAGGGTGGCCTGTTGGAAAAGGCAGTCAGTCGGCTCATCATTTGTCATGCTGGATCTGCTAATACAGGATTCCTGCCAGAAAGCAAAAGTACCTCTCCAAAAGTACCTCAGACTGTCACGAAGAGATGAAAGCTGATACATTTAAAGAATAGTTTCTTAACAGATTCTTAAATTATTTAGAAGAGGGAAGCATTATTATAATGGATAATGCACCGTATCATTCGGTTATTGAAATTAAAATACCAAATTTGGCCAGCAGTAAACACGAAATTGTTGAATTGTTACAAAAAAGGGGGGTTGAATTTTCGGAAACAGAAACTAAAAATGAGTTATTGCAAAGAGTACTTCCATTTAAAAACACGGAAAAAGTGTATCAGCTGGATCAACTTGCAATTGAAATGGGACACGAGGTAATACACCTCACACCTTACCACTGCCAATGTAATCAATGGAGTTGGTGTGGGTTCAATTAAAAAGGGGGGGGGGGTTGCAAACAGAAATAATACTTTTAAACTGACGGATGTTGAACAACTTGTTCACGAAGAAATTGACAAGGTAGCACAACAGAACTGGGAAAACTGTGTAAGGCATGCAGAAAACCTTCCAGAAGACGATTTTAAGAAAGAAATAGCACGTAACGAGATTTTGGAACCTATAATCATAAATTTGCAAGACTCAGATGATGAAGACAGTGACAATGACGAATTTTCTCTTAATGGAACTGACATTGACAGTGATATGGATGAGCCACTGGCAGTTCCATTGGAACAGAAGAACAGGTAATTCATAAACTATAATTATAATGAAGATATTTAAAAATATACATAATTTGTGAAAATGCTTTTCCCAATTTTGATTTTGGCAACTGCATCATTGTAAAAGTTAGTAAAATATAATTTACTTACCCTTACGTCTGCGCCAAGCATACCTGCATGTTGTATGAGTGTGCGAGAGAGAGGGAAATATAAAGGGAGTGTGGTAACAAGCTGGCAATGCTGAGTGTGATACGGCATCTGATTAGCTGGAATCCAGAACCCTTCCCATTTGAAACACATAATAGTCTACAATTTAATAGAGAAGTTCATTGTTCCATCACCAGAGAGAAGACTGCAAGAAACTACAACAACTTTTGGACATAAGAGGTTGAAAATGAAAGCAACAGCACCTAAAACTAGTCTCTCAAAAATTCAGAATGTAAGTTAGTAATATGTGAAAAATTGGCTACAAATAGCTTTGTCATTTAATTTGGGCATCGTATTACTAAATTCCTCAAAACACACTTAACTTATTTAGTACTTCTCACTTATTATGTATATAAGTATGTTCAATCATTTTTCAAAACGTTCATATACTTTAATGGTTTTCTTATTCTGTTTACAACATGAACCTTTGTCTCATAACTTATGAGTATCATAAGAATTAATTAGTCATGCCACTAGATATTTGCTGACTAGCTGAATGTGTGAGCCAGAAAAGTTCAGAATTGTACCTCAAGATTACATCATACAAATATTAAAAGCAGAAGCATTATTAACAGTGAAGTATTCTTCATATTTAAGTTTGATTTATGAGTCACTATGTTTACACTCAAACTTCACTTACTTGTTGTTGTATAATTGAAACGTTTTCAAGATCATTCGATCTCATCCTCAGCTGTTTGGTGACTAAATGAACCTTCCTCTTCTTCCACTACTACGGAGCTCTGATCACTCTGCCATCTGGTGTTAGGGGCACTAAGTTTTAATACTTCATTTAATGCCAGGATTTCAAAATTTATAACTTTATCACGGTTTTTGTTTATGAATATTTTTTCCCAAATATCCAATTCTATGGGTGTACTTAAAGATTTTAACAGTTTAATGTTGTGGCCAATGTTGTGGTTTTCTGTCCAAAAATGTTGTGAAACTGCAGATTTTTCTGTTTGTTTCAACTTAATGTTCCTCTGGTGTTCCTTTTGCCTAGTTAACAAGTTTCTCTTAGTTTTTCCTATGTAACTTTTTTCACAGGTTTCACAATTAATCTGATAAATTCCTGATTTCAAATTGTTGGGGATTGTATTTTTTAGTGGTTTATTTAGCAGGTTCCTTAGACTGAATTTGTTTTGGGGTGCTAGTTTTAAGTTTAGTCTTTTGAAGCTTCATTCAAATTTTCTAAAAGCCCATGGATGGTAGGTGAATTTTCTATATTGCCAATTTGTGTTTTGTGTTAGACAGTCCAGAATATGAAATAATTCCAAAAAATCCATTATCCAAAAGTATCACTTCTGTTAATAAAGCTTTATCAATTACAAAAATATTAAGTACATCTGAAAAATACAACTTAAAATCTTCCAACCCCACACTACCAAGGTTGTACTGTCTGCCAAAAATCCACAAACAAGACAACAGCATGAGACCCATCATCAATGGCATCAATTCACCTACATACCACATTGCAAAGTGGTTAGTAAGAAAATTAAAATCATATGACAAATTTCAAAGTTTGGGAATAAAAAACTCCTTAGAATTGATAAATCACCTACAGAAGTACAACATCCCGGAAAATCACATACTAATATAAAAATTATTTGTGGTTGGTTTATTGACACTCGTCACTTACTTTTTCATATATTTATGAGAGACTAGTTTCAAAGGCCCTGGCCTCCATTTTCAATCTCATACTAGTTTCTTTTGACGTTAAGGCACTTTTTACAAGCATTCCAGTAGAAAAAATACCTACATTCCTCAAAAAATGGCTAACCCAGACTACAACGGACCCCAGAGAAATAGATGACATTATCAATCTTACAAATTTTTGCATAAGGAATAATTACTTCATGTTTAACCAACAATTCTACAGACAATCAAAAGGATTAGCTATGGGGAGCCCACTTTCGCCTATTTTAGCAGACCTATACATGAGCTTTTTTGAAACACACATAGTAAAGGCCTTCCCACAGATTTATAAATTTTGGCAGAGATATGTTGATGATGTTTTTGCTATCATTCCGGAAAAACTTAGAGAAGATTCTCTAAAATTACTAAACCTGCAAGATAATCACATCCAATTTACTATGGAAGTAGAAAGAGACAACACCCTTTTTGGACCTCAAGATAACTAGAAATCGTCATGGTGTAGATTTTGGAATATACAGGAAGCCCACACACATAGATAATTACATAAAGAAAAATGAATACAAAACAGTTTCACATCAACTAGCTGCCTTTAGAAGTCTAATTCACCGGCTATACAACATCCCACTGAGTAAGGATGAATTTTTGAAAGAACAACAACACATAAAAGACATAGCGGTATTAAATGTATTCAACCCAGCCAACATAAGGAACATGATAAAGAGAAAAGAAAAACTGAAGATAATATCAAAAAATACCACTCTCACACCACTTAAAAACACAAATTGGCAATATAGAAAATTCACCTACCATCCATGGGCTTTTAGAAAATTTGAACGAATCTTCAAAAGACTAAACTTAAAACTAGCACCCCAAAACAAATTCAATCTATGGAACCTGCTAAATAAACCACTTAAAAATACAATCCTCAACAATTTGAAATCAGGAATTTACCAGATTAATTGTGAAACCTGTGAAAAAAGCTACATAGGAAAAACTAAGAGAAACTTGTTAACCAGGCAAAAGGAACACCAGAGGAACATTAAGTTGAAACAAACAGAAAAATCTGCAGTTTCACACCATTTTTGGACAGAAAACCACAACATTGGCCACAACATTAAACTGTTTAAATCTTTAAGTACATCCATAGAACTGGATATTTGGAAAAAATATTCATAAACAAAAACCGTGATAAAGTTATAAATTTTGATAAAGTTATAAATTTTGAAATCCCGGCATTAAAATGAAGTATTAAAACTTAGTGCCCCTAACACCAGATGGCAGAGTGATCGGAGCTCCATAGTAGTGGAAGAAGAGGAAGGTTCATTTAGTCACCAAACAGCTGAGGATGAGATCGAATGATCTTGAAAACTTATTAAATTTTAGATGAGTCGCGTTTTTTTACACATCTGCTTCACTTTCGTACCTATTTTGAGGACATGTTTCGCAAATCTTCGCTTGCATCTACGGCTCTTGTGCGACTGACGCTAGATCCAGCGGTGTGGGTAATTCTGGGGTTGTTGCTGCCATCTGTTGATTTAGTGATGAACTGAAATGTGGGATTCTCTTCTAGCGGGATTTCAAAGTTCATTAGTTGGTTTTTATGTTTTTCTATGTATATCCTCTCCCATATGACGAGTTCACTATGTTTTTGTACGTATTTTAGTAATTTTGTGCTATCTTCAATTTCATGATTTTCAGACCAGAAATGAGCTGCTATTGCGGACTTATCAATATTTTTGTATCTTAAGTGCCTGAAGTGTTCTTTCTTTCTAGTGCCTATGTTCCTTTTTGTCCTTCCTATGTAAATTTTTTCACAGTCTTTACACTTAATTTTGTAAATGCCTGACTTTTCCTCTGGTTTTATCTTATCAGTATTATTACTGTGAAGTAGGTTTTTAATGTTGTAATTGTTTTTTGGTGCCAATGTTATATTGTATTTCTTGAATATTTTTTGGAACTTTTTTGTGGCCCAGGGGTGGTAAGTAAATTTAGCAAATCTAGTTTCTTGTTTTATTGGTGTGAGAGCTGTGATCTGTTTTAATTTCTTTTGAAGTTTGAATAATTTTAGTTTTTTATCTACAAGGTTTTTTCCATATCCATTTTTGATTGCAGTTTTTAAGATTTGAATGTATTCGTTTTGATATTCTTGTTGGCTGAGAGGTAGATTTACTAATCTGTGTGTTAGACTGTTGATGGTTGCATGTTTGTGTGGAATTGGGTTGAAACTATTTGCTTTGATGTAATTATCTGTGTGTGTTGCTTTTCTATGAATGCCAAATTCTAGTTTTTCATTGCCTTTTTTGATTTTAAGGTCTAAAAAAGGTAGAGTACAGTCCTCTTCAGTTTCTACTGTGAATTGTATGCTGGGTTCTTGCAGGTTGAGTAGTTTCAAAGCATCATCTATTAGTTTGTAGGGCACTATTGCAAAGATGTCGTCTACGTATCTGTACCATGTTTTAAACATATGAGGGAAGGCTTTAGTAATATGTGTTTCGAAAAAGCTCATGTATAGATTGGCCAAAAATGGTGATAATGGGCTTCCCATAGCTAGTCCTGAAATTTGTTTATAATATTTTCCATCGAAGACAAAATAATTTTGATGTATACATAATTCAGTCATTGCCACATATTCTTCTATTGCATTGGCATCCAGGTTTATAGAATTTAGCCATTTTTTCAGTTGAATCAAAAGTTTGTCTAATGGAATGCTAGGGAAGAGGGAGCGGACATCAAAGGATACTAAAGTGTCATGAGGTTTAAGTTTAAGATTTTGAATTTTTTCTACCAGGTCTAAAGAGTTTTTTATACTCTGAGTATGGAATTGTGGAAAGGACTGAAATTTTTTGGTTAGCCATTTTGCCAGAAGGTAAGTAGGAGTGTTTATATTATTTACAATGGGTCTCATGGGTATGTTGGGTTTGTGTATTTTAGGCAAACCATATATTCTTGCAAGGGTAGGGTTGTCTGGTTTGATAGTTTTTTGTTCTGTAGTTGTTAAAATTTTACTATTAATGATGGTTTTTTGTACATCTTTTATGCATCGGTTGAGTGGATTAGAATCTATTTCCTGGAATTCTTTTTGTTGTAGTAACTCTAACATTTTTTCTTTGTATGTAGCTGTATCTAAGATACAGCTAGAGTTACTACAACAAAAAGAATTCCAGGAAATAGATTCTAATCCACTCAACCGATGCATAAAAGATGTACAAAAAACCATCATTAATAGTAAAATTTTAACAACTACAGAACAAAAAACTATCAAACCAGACAACCCTACCCTTGCAAGAATATATGGTTTGCCTAAAATACACAAACCCAACATACCCATGAGACCCATTGTAAATAATATAAACACTCCTACTTACCTTCTGGCAAAATGGCTAACCAAAAAATTTCAGTCCTTTCCACAATTCCATACTCAGAGTATAAAAAACTCTTTAGACCTGGTAGAAAAAATTCAAAATCTTAAACTTAAACCTCATGACACTTTAGTATCCTTTGATGTCCGCTCCCTCTTCCCTAGCATTCCATTAGACAAACTTTTGATTCAACTGAAAAAATGGCTAAATTCTATAAACCTGGATGCCAATGCAATAGAAGAATATGTGGCAATGACTGAATTATGTATACATCAAAATTATTTTGTCTTCGATGGAAAATATTATAAACAAATTTCAGGACTAGCTATGGGAAGCCCATTATCACCATTTTTGGCCAATCTATACATGAGCTTTTTCGAAACACATATTACTAAAGCCTTCCCTCATATGTTTAAAACATGGTACAGATACGTAGACGACATCTTTGCAATAGTGCCCTACAAACTAATAGATGATGCTTTGAAACTACTCAACCTGCAAGAACCCAGCATACAATTCACAGTAGAAACTGAAGAGGACTGTACTCTACCTTTTTTAGACCTTAAAATCAAAAAAGGCAATGAAAAACTAGAATTTGGCATTCATAGAAAAGCAACACACACAGATAATTACATCAAAGCAAATAGTTTCAACCCAATTCCACACAAACATGCAACCATCAACAGTCTAACACACAGATTAGTAAATCTACCTCTCAGCCAACAAGAATATCAAAACGAATACCATCAAATCTTAAAAACTGCAATCAAAAATGGATATGGAAAAAACCTTGTAGATAAAAAACTAAAATTATTCAAACTTCAAAAGAAATTAAAACAGATCACAGCTCTCACACCAATAAAACAAGAAACTAGATTTGCTAAATTTACTTACCACCCCTGGGCCACAAAAAAGTTCCAAAAAATATTCAAGAAATACAATATAACATTGGCACCAAAAAACAATTACAACATTAAAAACCTACTTCACAGTAATAATACTGATAAGATAAAACCAGAGGAAAAGTCAGGCATTTACAAAATTAAGTGTAAAGACTGTGAAAAAATTTACATAGGAAGGACAAAAAGGAACATAGGCACTAGAAAGAAAGAACACTTCAGGCACTTAAGATACAAAAATATTGATAAGTCCGCAATAGCAGCTCATTTCTGGTCTGAAAATCATGAAATTGAAGATAGCACAAAATTACTAAAATACGTACAAAAACATAGTGAACTCGTCATATGGGAGAGGATATACATAGAAAAACATAAAAACCAACTAATGAACTTTGAAATCCCGCTAGAAGAGAATCCCACATTTCAGTTCATCACTAAATCAACAGATGGCAGCAACAACCCCAGAATTACCCACACCGCTGGATCTAGCGTCAGTCGCACAAGAGCCGTAGATGCAAGCGAAGATTTGCGAAACATGTCCTCAAAATAGGTACGAAAGTGAAGCAGATGTGTAAAAAACGCGACTCATCTAAAAATTTAATAATTTTTCGCTTCACTGTGGTGTTCCAATACAGTGAATCTCGATCTTGAAAACGTTTCAATTATACAACAACAAGTAAGTGAAGTTTGAGTGTAAACATAGTGACTCATAAATCAAACTTAAATACATCATACAAGTCTGCTAAATTCAATTCAGTTCAATTGTAATGCATCTGTAGATCATATACCTACATGAAATAGAATTTGTCAAGTATTTACAGTATTTACATATTAGTATCTACATGCCAATATTAACTAAAATAAAATAATGACTATATTTTACAGAATACAAGAACATGTTTACAAAATTACATTTTACAGCGGAAAAAACAAGTTGTTACACATTAATTCTACTTCCTACCAGGTAATTACAAATGAATATTACATAAATATCACATAAAACAGTTTGTAAAGGTATTACATAAGTCATAAACTATAAACTACAATGTTTTATGAGTTTATTTAATTATTCAAATGCCAAGAATTCATCCACTGTATAAAAACATTTATCAAGTAAGAATTGCCGAACCTTCTTTTTAAAATTTGCTACTGACTGTGTATTTTTAATTTTCATGTTGTAAAATTGTACACCTTGATAATAAAAACTATTCTCAAATAGTTTGCTATTATGTGGGGTTAAATGTAATTTACATTTACCTCTTGTATCATGATTATGAATGTTCAAGTTTTAATCAAAGTTGTTGAGGTAGGTTTTCATTTGTACAATGGTTTCATGTATGTATGCACATGGCAATGGCAATATTCCTAAGAACTTAAAATAGGGCTTACAGCCTGTAGTATTTGACAGAGTTAGCATAATTCTGATAATCTTTTTTTGCATCCTGAATGTCCTTCAAGGTTGTATTTGTGTATGTTATGTAATTCTGCTGCTCAGGGCTGTACAAACTGTCTTTCTATGGAAATAAAGAGCATTTTGAATTTCTGCAAACTTAACCTAAATAAAGTCAAAAACTGGAGAGAAAAAGAAAAAGAAATACAGGCATATATGCACATAAATATAGTGCGGGCCTCCTAGGCCCCATGCGACCAACGGTGTTCTGCCAAGGCATGCACCTTGGCACCTACAGTTCAATGTATAAAAGCATTACACAGTTCTTTCTCAAATCAAATCTCCTGATTCTTTATAGAAGTTAATGTCGGCTATAGAAATGAAACAATTACATTCTTTTTTATATTTCAGGAGACTGGAATATAATGTTGGACTAGACTGCACTACGCTATGGACGGGATTTGGTAAGGAAGTCCAAAATCGGTCTATTGAACCTATCGGATGAAGGATGAGAGAGGAGACAGAGGGCAGCTATACCAAGAAGCCACAACAGTACAGAGGGCAGGATTCCTACACTTTATGAGCTGGAAACTCCTCGGCAGGTCAGTATAACCGACATCCCACCCTATTGTGGTCTGGAAATGGCTCCCCCAGAACGGGTTGAGAGGCCGTGCTACCGGAGGAGGAAGTTTTACCAAGAGCATATCTTCCTGCCATGCAACGCTGAGACATTTACAGACACTTCTAGTCTCAAAGAGACCATCACATGAGAAATAATATGAACTGATAATGGGGATGAAATGGAGGGACAGGAAATTAGGGGGATGTATTGTCACCATGTGGCATTGTTGTGCTGCCACCACAGGCCGGAGCTAGGCGCTTTACAGGAGAGAATAAGATGGAGAGAGGCTCCAGAACATTCTGCCCATTGTTGCTGCCGCTTAAGTTCTTGAAAGGTCTGCAGCTTTCTAGAAACAATGGCTGGGGAGGTAAAATACCCCGCAAGGTGTTAGAAGTGGCAGTTGTTTTTTGGTTATTGCAAGTCTACGGTTTAAGTGTAACGTAGTGATTTGTTTCATTTGTTTTCATGTAGCAAAACACAAAGCCAGCCTCGAAGACAGCTGATTGTCAAGTTCATGTCTTTTTACTGCAGCAAAAGTTGTTCTAAATTTCTGCAAACCAGATTTCCGAATCTACGTAACCCTCGCAGTTGCGATATTTAACCTACCTAGCATTTGCCTGGCGACCTAGAAAAACCCTTGGGTCAGATAGGTCGGCCATGGCAATCAAACTCAGAACTCCCGAATGTGAGCCACATATAAAACCACTTGAGCCATGCCGCTCAGTAATGTAATGTTGACAATCATTGTCTTGCAAAAATCATACACCTTGCTCGCCTACTTGCTCTTCATAATTGCAAGACAAGCAAAGGACAGCTTTAGTAGTAATGAAAGTGGTTATAGTTATGGTTATTAGGTTAACCTTTGAGGTACTTAAGTAGGAAAGTGGGACAGATTCTAAAAGGAGTACAGAAATATTTTTCCAGCACTTAAAGATAATATATTTATTTATTCTAATGCTCTATACACTTGGAAACATTTCCATTCGTCTTCTACCCTCCCAATATAATTGTTCACTCGGTTTATTCCTGTAATTTCTGAGTACAGTGCATATCCCAAGCTGCTTCCAGTCCATGACCACATTCTCACTACACAGCATGCAGTTGGGTGTAGGAAAAAGCTTCATTCGATAGAGATGCTCTGCCAGACAATGATGTTGGGTTATCCTCCGGAATGCAGCCTCAGTTTCACTCTGTGGTAGCTCTAGTATTGCTCTTCTGTTTTGGAGTAGATCCATCCACTGTTTTTCATGTACAATTTTATTTACAGTGTCTGATCTTTTCGTTTTGAATGATCATTTAAAGATAATGAATGGTATAATAAACAATTCCAAAATTTCTAATCTGAAAATAAGCCAAGAAGTAATCTTCCTTTTAAGCAGGATGATTAATGCTGTAAACCAATTTGTAATAAAAAATAGTTTATTACCAATTTGGCACTTAGCTACAATAATTCAGTTATTTAAACAAGAATGGTTACAGAAAATAAATGCTGAGGTGAAGTATTTACAAATGCAGCAGGACTCATTATAATTATCTTATGTTGTTTTAATTACAGACCCTGTAGATGAGTTTATTGAAGCACATAACAACTTATGTGTCTAAACTGGCACATGCAACACAGTGATGTAACTTGATATACAGTGACTGTCATAATTTTTTTGGACAATGTAGTCTTTAGTTAGTTTATTTCCTATTTCTTATTACAATATCTAGCATATACAACTTCATACATATATAACATAATTAATATACCATAAATACAATATCTTACATACTCCTTGTTTTGAAGTTACATATTCCCATGCCACATTATAATTAACCCAGATTGTGTATATAATGGAGCATTTTAAAACTTTGGACCTATATTTTGGTTTCCCTTTATACCTTATACTATTTTTTTCTAGTTGTTCTCATTAGTCTTCCCTGTTTTCCAAAGCCATTTTGTCTAACCTCGCTAATACATTTTCGCAGTTTTATTATATTTTCTTCTGATCTTAGATTCAAGATTCTTTTGCCTCTTATTTTCTTGTGAACACATTGTTGAGTCGAGGTGGCTTAGCAGACTAGTTCAAAGAGACAGGCAGTGCAGTGCAGAGATAAAAGCTTGCCTAAACGGTGGGGGGAAAGAGAAGGATTTCTGGAGAGTTCATCTTTCTTCTAGCACCATCTTGCAAAGTGGTCTTGCAAAGTGGCTAACAAACAAATTCAATTCATTTCCAAAATTTGACAGCCTAAGCATCAAAAACACCTATGAACTTATAGAACACATTAAGGATACTGAACTAAAAGAAGAGGACACACTAGTCTCATTTGATGTTAAGTCACTGTTTCCCAGCATACCAGTTAATCAACTCCCACCGTTGATAGAAAAATGGCTTAAATCACTTGGAATGGCATCATCTGAAATTTCAGACTACATTGAACTAACCAAATTATGCATAGAACAAAATTTCTTCCAGTTTCAAACAAAATATTATCACCAAACTTCAGGGTTAGCAATGGGCAACCCACTATCACCCTTCCTGGCCGATCTGTACATGAGTGCATTAGAAATAAGGATCAACAAAGGTTTCCCTTGGATGTTCAAACTCTGGCAACGATATGTAGATGACATCTTTGCAATAGTACCAAAAAAACACATCAGTGATGCACTAAAACTTTTAAATATCCAAGAAAAAAGCATCAAATTCACTGTAGAAATAGAAAAAGACGAGCATTTACCATTTTTGGATCTAAAAATAATGAGGAATAAAAACAGACTAAACTTTGGCATTTACAGAAAACCAACACAGACAGACAACTACATAAAAGCTAATGGCTACAACCCAAGATCCCACAAACAGGCAATCTTCAATAGTTTAGCACACAGACTGGTAAACATCCCTCTCACAGCAGAAGAATACAAAACAGAATACAACAAAATAATTGAAATAGCACAAAAAAATAACTTTCCCAAATCATTAGTGGACAAAAAAGTGAGCTTAGCAAAAAAGAAGAAGCTACTAAAGGAAACCACAACTCTCTCATCTACAGAAACTAATATGATTTTCAAAAAATTCACTTACCATCCATGGGCCTATGATAAATTCAAAAAAGTCTTCAAAAAACAAAATATTCAACTAGCACCAGTCAACCATTTCTCCTTAAAAAACCTAATTTGCTCAAACATCAAAGATGCCATTCCATCAAACAAAAATTCTGGTATATATCAAATTGAATGCAATGACTGTAGTCAAATTTATATTGGAAAAACAAAAAGAAATTTAGAAACAAGAGCAAAGGAACACTTTAGAAACATAAAATATAAACAATTAGAAAAATCAGCAGTTGCCACACATTTTTGGGAAAAAAACCACAACATAAATCCAGAACCAAAACTACTGAAACATACATCAGGAAAACAAGAACTATCCACATGGGAACAAATCTTCATTTCAAAAAATAGGAACAAAGTATTCAATTTCGACATCCCCCAGAAGGATTTGTTCAGTAAGTTCCTTGAGCCGCCACCAGAGGAAACCTGTGACAAGGTATCGTCAGCTACACCAACGAGAATCAGTCGAGAGCCGGCCGATGATAGAGGCAAAGCCTCTGAAACTAGTTCCGGAAAAATTTAAAAGTAAGTGTTGTCTAGTGTCTTTAATCGACTCTCTTTAAAGTTAACCATCTTGATTGTTTGAGAACATTCCGGATAAAAGAAGCCACCGCCCGTCTCTGTGAGACAATCAGTAATTGGATGCGTGTGTGTGAACAGCTGTAAAAGTGAACTCTTTTGTGGTTGATGACCTTGCAAGTTGCATTGTGTATGTGACGTAATTGTGCTGTCAGGTTGAACAAAGTGTGTTTCTACGGAAATAAAGAGCAATTTTTAGTGTTTGTAACCTGGACTTTTAATTTCACGAACTCACAAAGTCACAATATGTTTTCCCACTTATGCAAAAGAAATTCATCTCTCCAATATTCTGTTTTTTGACAATAAAAAATATAATACCAAGTACTATCTTCTTTTTCAACATTGGACATATTCCCTTAATATATCCATTCCATTTATATAATTTCAGAGATCCTATGTCATTAAGATTAGCCTATAATTCTTGTTTTTCAATATCTTCAATTCTTATATGTGTTTGGAGGAATTTAGTAACAGTGACATCAAATTTTAAAATTGCTAAATTAAAAAACAAAAGATGAAATCCCATCAGTTAACAGATCCGGAATATACCAGATAAGTTGTAAGAATTGTGAAAAATGCTACATAGGTCAAACTAAAAGAAATCTAAAAACCAGAGTCAAAGAGCACTTTAGAAACATCAGATTGAAACAAGAAGATAAGTCAGCAGTAGCATTTCATTTTTGGAATGAAAATCATGACATTGATCCAAATCCAAAATTATTAAAAGGAGTGATAAACCAAAATAAATTGACAACATGGGAGAACATATTCATATGGAAAATAAGGATCACGTAATGAACTTTGAAATCCCACCAGTAGATAATTTGACAAAAAAGTTCATAGTTCCACCACCAGAGAGAGAGAGAGAGAGAGAGAGAGAGAGAGAGAGCAGACAACAACAGATGCCAGTTGGAAAGAGATTGAAAAATGGAGGCGAATGCCTTTGAAACTAGTCTAACAGTAATATAAAAAAGTAAGTGACGAGTATCAATAAACCAACTACAAATAGTTTTTGAGATCTCCAGTTCTTGTTTTTACTTCTTTCCAGAATCGCTTTTCTATATTTCCACTATCAAACCATAATGAACCCATATCTATTTCCTGTAAAATTTTTAGAATTTTATATATCCAAGTCTCTCTCCCCTTTATTCTTGCTTGTGCTACCAAACACTGTTTAACAGTATTTTCCTCATCTAAATTCCATATTCTGATCCAGTATTTCAGTATTCTTTCCATAACATTGCTTTTGTAACCTAATCTTCCTAACTCCATTAAAGCCGCTCATGGTGAAGATCTAGGTAAGCCTAAAACAAGTCTACAAAATAATCTATTTATAAGATTTATCGCTTTCCATCTTTCATTTGGCTCCCATATTTCAATTCCATATAGCATTCTGCTTTCTACAATTGAACCAAACACCCTTTCTAACCATTTTACTTGCATATTTGGTATTTTGTTAATACATGATCTAATAACACTCATAGCCATTTTTCCATCTGCCAGTGCTTTCCGTTTTTGGTCACTCCATTCACCATTACTAGATAATCTTACTCCTAGGTAATCAATATTCTTAATTACTTCAATTTCTGTATCTTCCCACTACAATTTTTGTACTCTTTTTAGTTTGGAACCATTTTTTACCACCATGCTCTTAGATTTGGTTTTATTTATCTTCAAACCCCATTCTTTACAAAACTTGCCTATCGTTTCCAAGGATTGTTTTAAGCCTATACTTGTTATGGAACCTGTTACTAAATCATCTGCAAAGAGCAGAACTGGTATATTTCTATTATTTAAAATTGGTAAATGTGTAACACTTTTATTTATTAATTCTAGAATATCATCAATAAATAAATTAAATTGCACTGGACTTAATTTTCAACCTTGTCTAAGTCCTATATTACATGGTCTTTAAATATAATGTGCTTGTTTTTAAAGTCAGTAAACAATTCAAAATTGCTAAATTCTTAATTCCATACACTTCATAGGTCCCCCAGTAATGCACTTGCGAATTGTCAATTATTTTAAAAAGACAAATACCTGTTACTTGGTTGAGGTACTAAAATTTGCTAGTCAATATTTTTCGGACAAGGGATGGTTGGCAACTCAAGGCATGCTTGCACTTGTTATGTGCTGTACGAGAAGATTCCAGTCAGTGCTTTACTCACACGCAAAGCAGACGCAAACATTCAGGCATGAAATGGGGCGCAGAGGAAAGAACAATACATTTGAGCATCGATAATTACGAGGGTGGGTCAAAAAGTAATGCCTACTATTTTTTTTCTCTTTTAATTGCCAAGAAAATTGAATCCAATTTACATAGCTTGAAAACTATAACATTGACGATTAATTTGTCACTATTCAATATAATCTCCGTCCTTTTCCACAGTTTTGGTTCACCTTTTAGCTAGACCATGTATTCCAGTATGGTAAAACACATAGTCTTGTTTCCTAAGCCATTGACGCACAGACATTTTCACAGCCTCCTCATCTTCAAAATGAATCCCATGATGAGCTTCCTTTAGTGGCCCGAACAGATGGAAATCTGATGGTACCAGGTCAGGGCTGTATGGGGGGTGACGTAAGACTTGCCATCCCAATTTCTCAATTTCTGTAGTGGTGTAACGGCTGATGTGTGGTCTTGCATTGTCATGCAAAAGAAGAACATCCACCATAGATTTTTATGGACGTACTCGGCAAAGACGTGCTTTCAGCTTTTTGAGAGTTCTGACATATTGGACAGAATTTATTGTGCATCCCTGCTCCAAAAAATCAATCATAAGCACACCCTCTGCATCCCAAAATACTGTCGCCATAACTTTCCCTGCCGACCACTGAGTTTTGAATTTGTTTTCTTCGGTGATGTTGTGTGATGCCATTCCAGTGACTGCCTCTTTGATTCAGGTTCAAAAAAATGAACTCACGTTTCGTCTCCAGTAACAATTTTTGCCAGAAACTCCTCTCCCTTCAAACTGAAGCGCTGCAAGTGTTCGGAGGCTATTGTTTTCCTTGTTTCTTTGTTTTGGGCGGTTAACATTCTCTGTACCCAACGTGAACAAACTTTTGAGTAATCCAGTTGTTGAATAATCGTCATCACACTGCCTTTACTGAGGGAGGTAATGCGACACAATTCATCTGTTGTTACCCGGCGATCACCACAAATGATATCATCGACTCGCTGAATGTTGCATGGAGTCACTGCAGTCACCGGCCTGCCGCTTCGCTTTTCATCCGCCAATGGTGTTTGCCCTTCACCTTCGTTACAGCGATGAACCCATCATCTAACAGTGCTGACATCCACTGTTGCATCACCATACACATTTTTTAGCCTTTCGTGAATGCAAATTGGTGTTTCACCTTCCGCAGTCAAAAATTCAATCGCAGAACACTGTCTAATATGAATGTTGATGTCAGCCATTTTGCAAGAGGATGCAGTGCTGCCACCTGTTGACTTAGATTGGAGAAGAAGGTTTGAGGAATTGCGCCAAATTCAAAGTTTTCACATAACTTACTTATTTAAGGAAAAAAAAGGGGGGGCATTACTTTTTGACCCACCCTCGTAGTAATATTCCATCATGAAAAGGACAATAGTAGATTTATTAAATTTTAGATGAGTCGTATTTTTTACACATCTGCTTCACTTTCGTGAAGATGTGTAAAAAATACGACTCATCTAAAATTTAATAATTTTTCGCTTCACTGTGGTGTTCCAATACATTTACATCTCGATAAATAGTAGATTTGTTGAACATGAAGAAAAGTAGCATTAACAACATTATATGCCAATATAATAATCAAGATAGGATTGAAAGTTTGCCACAGGCCTGAGGGTCCTTAATAGGAGAGAAGAGAGGGCAGTAATAAGAAAAGTAAAAAATAGGCCATGTCTTACTGCGATTGCTATTGCTGCTGAGGTTGTGAGTATGTTTGGAAAGAGGATCAGCACCAGCACAATCCAGAGAGTGTTATACAGAGAACATTATCATGAAAAAACTGCAAGAAAAAAGCACTATGTCAACAAAATTAATAGCAACAAGCAGCAAAGATTTACTAAGGAACATCTCAGCAAAGATATGGACTGATGGAAAACAGTAATTTTCTGCGACAAGTCAAAATTCAAAATTTCTGGCTCAAATGGGTAATTATAGTTTGGAGACAGCCCAACAAATAATTTGAAGAAATATGCAGGCGACAGTAAAACATGGAGAGGGACATGTTATGGTTTGGGACTGTATGTCAGCTGAAAGAGTAAGTGAGGTAGTTTTTATAGATGGACACATGGATAACCGCCACTATCTTCAGATTTTAAAAGATAGCTTGAGGAAAAGTGTAGAAAATATGGGAATAGGAGATTGTTTTAAATTTTATCAGGGAAATGACCCAAAACATACTGCCTATAATGTACGGTTATGGTTGTTGTACAACTTTCCTAACATTGTGAATCCTCCCCCACAGAATCTTGACAATAACCCGATTGATAATCTATGGGTGTGTGTGTGTGTAGTAGTGTTTAACGCCCACTTTTACTACATACGGCACCGCAGACGATGACACTGATGATACATGAGATGAAGATGGAGCAACGGTGGAATGAGATGGCGGGGGAATGATAATCTATGGGATATACTTGAAAAGAACGTATGAAAACCTACCATAAATTCTAAATCTGATGTTAGGAGATGACTATGGAACAAACTACCCCATTTTACCACTAGCAAACTGGTGGGCAGCATACCAGAAGGCTGACTGAAGGGCTACAGAGGAAGGGAAGAATCACCATTCTTCCTATTTGTTTTGTACTTATATTTTTTGTCCGAATAATTTTGAAAAAAAAAAATGTATTATTATAATTACATTCACAAGTTTTATATTTTGTGCTTCATGAAATGAAACTTTATTTTTGTTATCTGTATGTGTAATTGTACAATCTGGAGTGAGCAGAATGGAATAAAATAGATTTGTTGTTAATCTTTTGATGTTAAATGTAAAATAGCTATACATGTCTGAAAAATTCTGACAGTCATGTACATACTAAAATTCTGACAGTCATTGTACATCCTAACCCCCTTGGGGGGGGGATCCGTACCCTTCAGCTGCTGTGGTGCGAGCACTGCGGACCCTTAGCACTTGTGGTACCTCTGATGTTACCAGAGGATCCTCGTGCCGAACTACCGAGCCCCTCCTGTAGGGGAGTTGTTCGAAT
Source organism: Mantis religiosa (assembly GCA_030765055.1). Lineage (NCBI taxonomy): Eukaryota > Metazoa > Arthropoda > Insecta > Mantodea > Mantidae > Mantis > Mantis religiosa. Next base: position 115,727,480 of record CM060959.1, read on the forward strand.
TGGGTTGGACTCGAGGAGGCAGTGGTTCCCGATACCCATGGGAGATCGGGTACGTCTCTGGACGGGGTTGAAGGAAGCCATCAGTATTCCCACGTACCAGCCTGCATAGCTAGTAGAAGGTATGCTAGATCACCAGGCGGCCCTACCGAGGTTGATCGGTAGCCTTCCCCTTTGGGGTTGGCGCACGTAAGTGGAGTATCCAGTTCCACCCGACTTATGTTTCCGGACCAGATGGGGGGGGGGGCTTGTTAGTCTCTAGGTCCTGCCCTATGGAAAGCCCCACGGAGGCGCCAGGCGCCTTTTGGGGACAGCTCAGTAACTCCCTGGTTTGAGAGGGCGATCAGTGACAGCTGCCCTATGTAGATCCCTATTGTTAATGTTAATGTACATACTAACCTGTAGTATTATCTAACTTTTCTGAAAATGAGTATTTAAATGTAGTTTTTGAGCCTAAAAATGCCGTAAGATATACACGTAATTAGCACTCAAAATGTTATTCATAGTTCATATGTTGGTATGTAATTTATATTTAAATATATTTGTGTCAAAGGTTTACTTTGATACAGAAATTATGGATCAGTTACATAAATTAATACTTTTAATAAAATTAAATATAAATGTTTTGTGCATTTGTGTTAAATGTTAAGAGACTCTAGGTTTGGTTATAGATTATGAGTATAATTTAGCTCAGGGTAAGATGGTAATTAGCGATGGTTGGTTTTCAGGCAAATTTGTAGAAGTGGTTCCGTCAGTTATGTGATGAAAGGGTAAGGTCACTATCTAAGGTTGTCAGATTAGCTATGACAGGCTAGCTTGAAATTCTTGGAATATGTGAGAGTATTTCTTAGAAATTTACTCATGGACTCGGATTAGGAAGGAGAAAATTTCAGTAATGTAGAAATGAAGTGGTAACATTGGATTAGAAGCTAGTAGTGGGGATATTAGAGTCATTAGCAAAAAGGGAGATTATCAGGAGAATTTTGAAGGCTAATAGCACATTCTGAGCATAATCTTGATCACTTCTGGTCTGATTGCTGGTGGGACAAGAGGTAACTGGTAGCCGGATTAGCTGTCATTTTTGCTGAAAGGGTAGAACTGTATGTTATTGCTTGGTAGAAGATGCAGATACTTTAATGCTGAACTTTCAGATAATGGTTTCCATTGGTCAGCAACTTCTCCACTAAAGTGAATACTGTTTCTACTAAAATTAGGCAAGTGAGTCAACTTTGTATATACTTTTCTCCACTTACAAGTTTTTTTGATGAAGACTAGTTTCTGGGAACCTCTTGCCTATCGTCAGTTCTGTGGTTGACTGATGGTGCATCCGGTGTCTGCATCTGGCTTGGTGTCGTGCTGCCATCTAATGTCCTGGTAAGTTTGATGATGTCATCTACCGCGGGAATTTCAAAATTCATCAAGAGGTCCTGTTTCTTCGTAATAAATATGTTTTCCAAAATCTGTAGTTCCAGAGGTTTCTTTGCCGGTTTGATCAGTTCTATTTCTTGTTTTATGTCGTGATTCTCAGACCAAAAGTGAGGTGCTATGGCCGACTTATCTATTTGTTTGAATTTAATATTTCTGAAGTGTTTTTTCATTCTTGTTCCTAGATTCCTTTTGGAGTAGAGCAGGATGAATGGCTACCTTTTCTAGATTTGAAAATCATTAGAACACCAACAGGACTACAATTTGGAATATACAGAAAAGCAACAGATGTTGATAATTACATTAAATGCAACCCATTCAATCCAGTTCAACATCAATATGCAGTATTCCATAGTTTAGTTCACAGATTAATCAACATTCCGCTAACAAAAACAGAATATGAACAGGAGTACACTCACATACACCAGGTTGCCGAATTGAACAACTATAACACAAATTTCATCAAAAAACTGATCTACAGACACAAAAGAAACAAAAACTTAAGGGAAATTACTACATTAAAAAAACTAGAAAGCTCAAACACCAGATATGGCAAATTTACATTTCATCCAAAATACTTCAAAAAATTTGAAAAGATATTTAAGAGCTTCAACATAAAATTAGCCCCTCAGAACAAACACAACATCTGCAACTTACTAAACCACCCTCTAAAAATTAGCTCACCGAAAACTCAATTATCAGGCATTTACCAAATGAGTTGCCAGGATTGTGACAAGCTATACATTGATAAGACCAAAAGGAATCTAGGAACAAGAATGAAAGAACACTTCAGAAATATTAAATTCAAACAAATGGACAAGTCGGCCATAGCACATCACGTTTGGTCTGAGAATTACAACATAAAACAAGAAATAGAACTGATCAAACAGGCAAAGAAACCTCTGGAACTACAGATTTGGAAAACATATTTATTACGAAGAAACAGGACCGGATGCATCATCAGTCAACCACAGAACTGACGATAGGGAAGAGGTTCCCAGAAACTAGTCTTCATCAAAAAACTTGTAAGTGGAGAAAAGTATATACAAGGTTGACTCACTTGCCTAATTTTAGTAACAATGGCACACCACTTTCTGAAATACTTCTTTTTATTCTATATATGAATACTGTTTGTTAAACGTTTCTAAGTCATATTGTGGTGTCATCTTTTCTTTCAGTAAACACAGTGTTCATTTTTATCTGTGTTTTTACAGCATAAAATTTGACGTCATCAATAGCATTGCTGACAGAGCAAGTTTATATATGAATCTCCTAGTGGCTTGAGATCGTACTTGATGTGCTGACAGCAGCTTTGAGGCCTCCCTCTACCGAAAGGTAAATATACTATTTGAGAGGTGGGTTGTGCATGCATAATATAAAGCTGCATAATTTGGCCTGGTGCGTGGATACAATAACTGTCGTATTTCGTTTTAATGAATGTGAACACTACAAATGACGGATAAATACAAACAATATCTTGCAATTTGGTGTTTCGCTGTGAAGATAAGTAACTTAATATAATTTAATAAAGCAATGTCAAATTAATAACGGCATTAGTTTCAGAACATTTTAGTAAAGATATTTCTTTTTTTGTCCTTTCAACAGTGCATGTCATATCAAATGAGGAATGAATGAAACAGGTGATATGATACTCAAATGAGTCAGGGTCCCTAGACCTCTGAGTTACCTGACATCGTCTTTGTCGGGTAATGGAACACTGTGGAAAAAACGTTATCCAGTTAACTCATCCTTAGCGAGATTCAAACTCACGACCTCTTGAGTGTAAGGCACACACGCTACCATTCACCATGGAGGCAGGCAAGAAACAGATATAAATTAACCGAATGTGAGCTGCCTCTATACATTTATCAAAACAATGAAACCTATAATTGTTAGACATTAACTTATGTGAACAGCTTTACGGAAATTAAATGGCAAGAAATAGCTAAGCACAAATAAGTAAAGCTGAGTCAATGTGGCAAATCAAGTATCAGTGCTTCTTTAAATGAATGGTTCAATATGACTGCCATTGAGAGCAAGACACTTCCTTACTCATTTTACCATATGCTCATATGCAACTTGCAGTATCACAGGTATAAGTGGTCATCTCATATATGATTGGCTGCTTCAGTTGCTTTAATGTCTTGGGTCGCCTCGATTAAACCCGATCTTTGAGATAACCCCAGAGGAAAAAATCCAAAGGAGATCTTGGAGGCCACACAGGATTGCTAATGAATCTGTTGAGGAGTAAACACAATAATTCAGGTTACTCATGCTGAGCACATTTTGGATAATATGATCTGGAAATTTGCCATCTTAGTTCCTAGACAAATGTCTTTCAAGGAAAGCAATAGTACCACTGGCGGTATGTGTAGGTGCACCATCCTGCTGGAATGAGCTATCTAATTTTTCATTTTCATCCAGTTGGTCAATAAACTCAGATGAAATTTCCTCCCTATATCGCCGAGCATTTAATGTTCCTTCAAAGAAAATTGGGCTGATAATTTGCTGTTGTGACATGGCAAACCAGACATCATTTTTTTTTAATACTGTGGGATTTCCACAAACTTATTTGGAGGCTCAGAACACCATATGCTGCATTTTGTATGTTGACAGAGCCTGTGAAGTCGAACCAGCATTCATCTGAGTTGAAGAGTAGATCAAGTTGCTCATCATCCTCAAACTACTCCAAAAAGTAGTAGCAGGGGCCGGTAGGTCTTGCTTTTGCAATTATGCAACCGTGTGATTTTATAAGGGTAGAGTTGCAGCACCTTCCTGACAGCCATATGGCAAGAACCAATGGAAAGTCCCATCAGCCTAACTACTGCCGCAAAGATGTCTGAGGCCTTTCTGTCATATTATTTATTGCTTCTAGATTGAGACCAGTAACTCTGTAGTGTGCAGTGTCTCTCTTTTTGTGAGTTAACTGATCCTTTATCTTGGAAATGTTTGATGCTCCTATTGGTTTTAAAAGATATAAGGATACCAACATTAATAAAGACATTTTAATTAAGTGTGAGACTGACAAAAGTTAATATCATGTACTGACAAAACGTAAGACGTTTATGTTGCAAACAAAAGTATGTCAATTTGATGGTATCTGGACACTTTTGACAACATTACGTTCCGAGGGACTTATCTGAATGCTGGATAGCGTTGCATAAACTCCTCTATGCAGAGGTTTAAGTTCTATTCATAAGTTGCACCAATTATGTTAATCGCGAATATCATAGGAGGGGTGAAGGGGAAGCTGGTAATATTAGTTATGAGCACAACCAGACTCAGAGTGCTGTAATTTGCTTACTGTTCTGCAAACATTACCACTTTTTCTAGGTAGAGGGCACTATGATTTCAAGATAGGCTCACCAGTCAACTATGATGTCATTCTTGCTCAATCGGAGGGCGGGAAATAACGAATAAAAATGAACACCATGTACACCCATGCATACCATGAGATAGGTCTCTCTGCTAAAGTCCAAAGAATAACATTACTGCTTCAAATTGGTGCAGCATCTTGAGGCACACCCATTTGGCTTCAAATTTGCAAAGCAATATGAGGCACAACCATTCAGTAGCAACATTGTTTACCTTTTATTTGACATATTACAAAATTAAGCATTGTGAATAGTAATAGGCACGTATTCAAATATAGATTAAGTTAATATAAAAATTATTTGTGGTTGGTTTATTGACACTCGTCACTTACTTTTTCATATATTTATGAGAGACTAGTTTCAAAGGCCCTGGCCTCCATTTTCAATCTCTTCCTTGAAAATGGAGGCCAGGGCCTTTGAAACTAGTCTCTCATAAATATATGAAAAAGTAAGTGACGAGTGTCAATAAACCAACCACAAATAATTTTTATATTAATTTTGACGTCACTGTTACTAAATTCCTCCAAACACACATCACACATAGATTAAGTTATTTAAACTTACTAAAATTAGGCAAGTGAGTCAACCTTGTATATACTTTTCTCCACTTACAAGTGGAGAAAAGTATACAAGGTTGACTCACTTGCCTAATTTTAGTAACAATGGCACTCCACTTTCTGAAATACTTATTTTTATTCTATATTATTTAAACTTATTATCATTAGTACAGAATAATTGCGCTTATTTTGTTGATAGACACAATGTACTGTTTTATTAGAACATTTATTAAGAATGAAATTTTATAACTGTAATACACAAACAATATGCAGATGCAAACAAAAGGTGCTGACTTTACTCCATAAATCTGATAGAAGTTGTAATAGAGTTTGAACATTACAAACCACATATCAATTTGTATTATATTTAAAACTACAAATTGGAGAGATTGGACTATAAAGATATTCAGATTTTGCAATTTGAAAAGCTCTGATAAACCCTAACATAAATAATCCAACAACCATTACACAGGGCATGGAAAATGTAAAGGAAATGTGTTCAACCCCTTCTTCAGTACAGTTTCTAGCAAATGTGGATTCTCAAAAAGCATAGCATTAAAACCATATTTCTGCCTCTTAAATGACTGAGGTAGACTATAAGACCAGCTAAGGTGTGTTTGAAAGTGCATGGTGTCTATAAAATTCCATGCCAATGAGGGTAGACATGTAGGACAAACAAGCTGTATGATCGAAGAGAGATGCCAGGAACACAAGTACAATCTATGACTAATACAAAAATCAGCAGTAGTACATCACGGTCTCAACTATGATCACAGAATTTTATTTGAACAAGTTGTGGTATTGTACTGCAGTAACCAGTTCTGCAACAGATTCATAAAAGCAGCAAATGAAATTAAATCAGAAGTAAATAATTTTAATCAGAAAAATGGCTTACAGTTTGGACAGAAATCTTATAATGAATGGATGGCAGCTATACTCTGTCTCAGGCTAGTTTAATCCTGCTGTAAACAACAAGGCGGAGCTGACTCAACTCGCCGCGTGTTAGATGCTACATGCCCGCACATAGGTTTTGCAACACTAACACTATATATATCAGCACTAACTTCTAGACAATAAATAAATAGAGTTGGGTTACACATTAACTTATTACATCTATGAGTTGGTTCATTTCTCAAAAAAAAAAAAAAAAAAGTCATGAACTTAACTGCTCATAGCACTTTTTGTAAAATCATCATATTTCTCCATGCGCTATTTGCATTTATGCGATTTTCCCGGTGTTCTTAGAGTTTTGGATGCTTGCTGTTTCATTCTAACACTATGTACACTATTTGCGGAAACACCAAGGAGATCACCAATTTCTTTCTCAATATTTTTATAGATGATTGCGGGTTTCTTTCTTTACGCTCCGTGAAACAATGAGCGATCTTTTATATACAAATATAACAATTTTTAACTTAAAACTTCACTTATCTTATAAGAAATGATTATATTTTTCTTATAAATTGTCCGGGTTCGCGATTTCATGTAAAACTTTTACACATCTTCAGCCGGAAACAACAAAGCTGTCACCATCGTTACGAATGCTAGATGTTAATATGCTCTGATTTTGGCAGTACTAACAAGAACATCTTAACATCTAGCGTTCGTAACAATGGTGACAGCTTTGTTGTTTCCAGCTGATGATGTGTAAAAGTTTTACATGAAATCGTGATCCCGGACAATTTATAAGAAACATATCATTTCATATAAGATAACTGAAGTTTTAAGTTACAAATTGTTATATTTGTATATATTTGTTTGCTTCAATGTTAATAGCTTCATATTTTACGTATTTAATGAGGGATGATTTGCCCCTCGCCACTTTTTAAAAGCTTGCCTCGATTGTATTTCATTTCAGCTGATGCACCGGCCTACTCTATGATGAAAAGCTTACTGATTTTAAATTGCATATACATAAGTGTTCTTGGGCTTATGAGGTATGCGAGATGTATAGGAAATACAGTGTTAAATATCAGAAGCAACTCCACATTATAAACAATAACATCTTAATCAGCATTCAACTCGATGCAGACCTCGTTGCGAGAGAGCTGCCTGGTATAGGAATGCAAAAATATTATATAATAGCAGTGCCCTTTAGTAATTATTTAATAAAATGCAGATTAATTTAACATAATAAGTTAATAGTGTGTATAATTTCACTTGTCTTCTGTCTAATCTGTATATAGTATACAGAACAAATATATGTGGTATGTGAAGCAGCAAGATAAAATGTGGGGCTATTACATTTATAAGGATCGAAACATTTGCACACTTTTCTCTCTCCGAAATTAGCTTGCACAGAGCAGTGATCAGAAAGCTACTTACAGTACTGTACTTAAAGGAGGGGTTTATCGTACACATGCAAATAAAAGAAAACGTCCATTAACTTCGCTAAGCCAATCAACAGCTTGACCATTTTCTGTCGCAATATATCTGTCTCTCTTCCCGTCCAGATGTTTACAGCAGGATTAAACTAGGTTGAGATAGATTATACCACCATTTTCCTTCTGGACCAGTCAAAGAATTGATGTAACTTACTGCTTTCTATTGCATTGTGCCACTACTGCATGCTATGAGTATTCAAAGGATCCTTTATCTCTTATTGATCTAAGCTTCATCCTGGTTGGCTACAGCTCTCCTGATTGGCTGGTCATCATGTTTTGTAAGAAACCCTTGGGCAGCTTCTGGCAGCCCAGCCAATCTGACACTAGCAGCCTTTCAGACCAATGGAAAGACAGCTATACAGGCACCACAGCTACTATTCTGAAAAAAAGTTTGGTACACCTTTATTGTCTGGCCCTTCGTTTTGTCACATCGATAAGCCCCTCTGTCTACAAGTTAGGAGGCAGGAGCAGTGTTTTTGGTGCACTCTTCCTCTGAGTACAGTGTGGTACCTGCCTCTCTCTTCTGTAACAATATGTTTTCTTCCCCTAACCTTTCTTTCAGCAAAGCCCAAACCAGGCCTGCTACCCAGGTGGCAATTGACGCTGTCAGCACCTCTATTGGTGAATTCAATAGAAAGAGAACATTTTTCTGACGGCATCAAAATGGAGAAAATCTCAAAATTTGATATTAAATTTTTTAATTCCAAGCATCTTTTGGTAATAAATGTTATGTTCCGGGCATATGGACCGTGGTCTAGAAGTTCTTGAGTGAACCAACGTTTTGCCAGGAACTGCGCCTAGCATCATCAGGGCGCTGATCCATCTGCTGTGGAAGTCAGAAGTCTAATAAAGTTATATGTGTTTGGAGGAACATAGTAACAGTGACGTCAAAATTAATCTGAAAAACTATTTGTAGTTGGTTTATTGGTTTATTATTTATTATTCAATAAACCAATACAAATAGTTTTTGTGTCTAATAAAGTTATTCGACTTCTGACTTCCATAGTGGATGGATCAATGCCCTGATGATGCTAGGCGTGGCCCCTGGCGAAACATTGGTTCACTCAAGAACTTCTAGACCACAGCCCATAAGCCCACAACATAACATTTATCTTCAAGACACTGTCCGTGAAAAGCCTCAGCTTATATATCTTTTGGTAAGATAGTAGGCAGCTTAGGTTTTGCTGCTTTTGGAATTGCTCCGAGGTTACTGGATATGTCTGCATGCCATGCAGGGAAGCTGGTGAATCCTAAAGCATCATGATGCTTGACATTAAGGTCCCTGCCAGAATATTAGGATGTAGAGCAAGATTAGAGGGGTAATCATTTGCCACAAACTGTCCCTGGGTTAGGTAGTAAATTAAGACTCCTGATCCACTTAAGCCCTCACAGATGGTCATAGCCTCATGTGTTTGGGATGGAGGGAACTGGATGGTAAGTGGACGACACTTCTCATGAAGATTGCCGGTCCACCTTCTCAGTGGCCTGCATTATCTGTCTTGAAGTAGTGATAGCCTGGTAGGTGGATGGGGCATTTGGATTAGAGAAGTGTTTCAAAACCAAGATGAGGTCCAGAGCGAGTTATACTGCAAAAGTTGGAACTTGTTCCCTTGATCCAACAAACTATGTATATTGCAGAATACAAACTGAAAGAACTGCAAGAGAGACCTAGTATGATTTTACCATTCTGGGTAGTATGGATGATAGCGGTGAGGAGTACGAGCACCTCCATGGCAGTAATCATTCAGGTAGTTTGGGTAGAGGAAAGAGAGGAACTTAATTGCAGCTCACAGATGTGCCAGCTGTGGTTTGGCAGCAGAGAGGTCAGAGAGCTGAAGAGCAGGAGGCGGGGTGATGGTCATTGTGGCTGGGTGTGGGGAAAGACTTCCAGGGTGCTGGTTTGTCATTGGCTTTATCATCTCTCAACTGATGCACAGCCATAAGAGTATCATGCCCGCATGATGCTACGGTTTCCGAGCCTGGTCTGCAGGCAGTGTGGCATCCCTTGCCTGGAGGTGGACGTTTGTTTGGAATGGCTGGAGCTGATGTGATCAGGATGCATTATGTTAGGTGTAATGTTACAGGTGCACCCGCAGATATACATGCCACTTTGGCGAAAGATATTCTTTGGGCACAGCATGCCAAGTTTGAGCAAGCAGGTGCAGATGACCCTAATCTTCCAGTTTGATGGACGGCAGGTCTGTTTCCCTGTGGTCAGTTGTGTTCAACTGATACTGAACTGATGTCTACTGGAGGCAATAACAGCCTGCCTTAACAGGCATCTACCGTTGTAAAGTCTGTTTAGTTAACTGGTGTGCACATCAGCTGCTGCCTTTGATGAACCCTCATAATCATTTTACAACCCCCGACCCTCCTTCTCCCAGATCTTTCTGCAAGGTTGCCACCTTTCTCGATACGTCATGGGTATCGTACGAGGTTTCGTCTAAATAAATTATCTTATGTCCATTACTGCAAAACTTCCTTAGTTTTGACAAATATATATATCACCAAGCTACAATGCTACTGGATTCCATAATAACCCTTATCTTATTCAAAGTGCAGTATTTGAAGCCCAGCTCCTTTAGAAGGCCGCGCAAAGTGCAGTGCTCATAAGGAAAATCACAAATTTCTTGCAAATGTGCAACCACTTCGTCTAAGGTGGGCGCTCTCCCTTTTGCATAGAATCTATACATTTCTCGACGAATTAAAACGCATGTGAAATTATCTACTTTAGAGAAATGTTTCCTTTTGTTTTCACACTTGATCAATATTTCTTACTGTATTTCTGTGAATACCCAGAATGTATCAGGTTCATTGCACGACCACTTACCAAGACTATTTGTCAGCACATATTTATATGTGTTCAAAACAAGCGCTTGAATTTGCTTAGAAACAGTTCCCATTATAACTTTGTTTTTTGAGGCTTTTCCAGTAATATAACTCGGCCCAGTTATTCACTCTATTGTCATCAATTTGATTATTTTCACTTGACTGAAAGTTATCTACCACTTCATTTGCATTTACCACAGCATTTCCCTCCCACGGTCTCCACATCGTGACACACAACGAATTTCTGCACGTAATGAAACAGATCAACTGGAAGTTGCAACTTTGGCAACTGAGACTCCACGTGGAGTAGACATGCGACTGGCACTTCAAGAAAATCAGGGTTGCTATTGGTCCTCAATGACAGTGTTCCATTTCTGAAGTGTGGAGATAGATTTATGACGGTCATTAGTGGGCGGGAGAGTGGTTTCCTTTGAGCGGCAAACTGCACTCCCGTTCACTAGACAGACTTTACTCCACATGCTCACTTTTACAGTTGGCACATGTGGGCATCTCAGTGACATCAAGGGGCAGACCTCTTTTAGTGATGGTCACTGCACCTTAAACAGCCCAGAAATGGTTGAAGTGTTAAAATCCAGATATCTGCAGCATTGTGGGTTCCAAATGAACATTGGTTCAATGTGGACCCACAGGTTACAGACGGTGGTGACACCATTTATCTTAGCCTCTGGTTCATTGGCTCCTTTTACCATTACTAGAAAGGGAAAGCAAGTTCTTGACTTCTTGTTCTTTTCCAGTGGACTGATTGAGCTATTTAGGATTGATACTCTGGCGGATGAGGTCTGCCTTGATATATGAGACCAAAGTGTCCACTGGTAGGCTGTGGGTAACCCTGGGGACAACATGCGCCTTGCACAGACCAAAGATGAAATGGGGAATATCCTTCCTCCTCAGGTGGTGAAGGATCTGGCTATAATCTTATGCTGCCTTGACCTGGAAGATAAAGCAGCTCTTGCTCCTCCGGACCATGCACTCTCCGGAGGAAAGGTATGACTTCCTGAGTTCAAACTTGGTTCAGAGTGAGTTATATGGATAAGGTTTCTTACAGTTTTTTCCCCTTATCTTGAAAGACGAACGTTCAAGCTAAACTGTATGGACCCTGGGTGCATTTGAGCATGTTTTCATACATCATCTGATATGGTCTACATTCACAGTCACTTTACAAGAACAACACAGCATATCCATCTTTCTAGTCAAATAACTTCAAAAAAATTTAAAATCCATAGATCATCAGAGCATTCAGGATTAACTGAATGCAATATACATTAATACAGGAAGAAAATCAAAACTATCCTAAATGAAGCACAAATACTACTCTGTAAATGAAGTATTAGTGGGTATTTCTTCCTAATGTGATAAATTTAGACTGATTTTAAATAGATTAAGTTGACTGTAAATAATGTATAAATAAATAGATGTATTTAAATGATACTCAACCACATGGTTACATTGCAAAACTTACTCTAAATACTGTTTGTATGTAGTTTCTTGTAAATAGTATACATATGTAATTTTCTTGTTTTTTCTTTCTTGATGAAACCAAAAATTGTATCAATTTCTATGGTGAATAAAATACTTACTTACTATTAGAGAATATAAAAAACAAAAAGAAAAAGCTTCCTGTGGGGATGAATGGAAAAAGTTGCAGAGAAGACTGGAGTCTGTCTGCTACAGTAGGAAAAATCTATATGCACACTGGCTCAGTCATTGGAGCCATACTCCACCTTTTGGTTTTGCAAGGGAGTCCCTGGTTGGTGGTATGCTGGATGTGTCCAAACTACAATCTTTCCTTCTCCAAAATTTTCTCCTTCTGTTAGATTCACAATTAGAGGTGCTGACAGCATCAGTTGCCACCTGGGTAGCAGGCCTAGTTTGGGCTTTGCTGGAAGAAAGGTTGATTTGATTTGATTTGATTTGATTTATTGATTCATCCATTAAACATGTACATGTTATAGGACACGTCAAATTAAAAACTAAGTACAATATTTATAATTAAGGTAGCTAACTAAATATTTACAAATTTAAAAAATTCATCCACACTGTAGAAGCTATTGGCTCTAAGGAAGTTTAATAACAATTTCTTAAATTGATGTTGTGATTCAATCTTTTTTATAGATTCAGGTAGCTTATTGTAAAGATGTAAGCCAGTATATGTGAAACTATTTTCATACATCTTTGTTTTTTGTGACTTCACAAATAAATTATTCTTTGTTCTAGTGTTGTGTATATGAATTTCAGAATTTGTTTTGAATAAACTTAGGCTTGCTTTCATATGTACAAGAGTTTCATATATGTATACACTTGGCAGTGGTAAGATACCTAATTTACTGAAGTATGGCTTACAACTAGTTGTGCTTGAGAGATCTGCTGTGATTCTAATTATTTTATTTTGGTATCTGAATACTTTTATACTGTCTTTAGAATTTCCCCAAAAAATTATACCATATGCCAACAAACTGAGTATATATGAAAATTACACTATTCTCTGAACTTTCAAGCTCGACATGCCTGTAATTGCCCTCATTAAGAAACACATTTTACTAAGTTTTTTCGTCAATGTCTCTATGTGAGTTTCCCAACTTAAATTTTCATCTAGTATTAGTCCCAGAAATTTGATAGTTTGTACATAATGTATTTGGTCTTGTCCCAGCATTAATTTTGGATACAATTGACTTCCACTCATTTTATTATAGAAGCTTAGGGCTGCTGTTTTCTCCTTACTCAATATTAACATATTGGCACTAAACCATTTTTGAATATATTTTAGACTATTTTCAATATGTACATCTGCCCCTTCCTTATTCACCCCTTTGATAAAAATATTTGTATCATCTGCAAAAAGTGTAACATTTATATCAGTTCTGTTTTCTACATTATCTGCCAAATCATTAATGTACACTATAAATAAAAGAGGCCCAAGCACCGAACCTTGAGGGACCCCATATTTCATTATAGCGCTACTTGAAATCTGAGTTTTAACTTTACTCATTTCGCTATCAAAATACTCTATTTCCACCGATTGCTCTCTATTCTCCAGATAAGATCTGAACCAATCTAAAGCTAACCCCCTTATGCTATACGAGGATAATTTTTCTAGTAAAAGTTTATGATCAACCAGGTCAAACGCCTTTGTAAGATCTAAAAAAATGCCTATCCCTAATTGTTTACTATCTAGTGTTTCATACACTTTTTCAATGAAATTCATCAGTGCAGAACTTGTTGATTTATTTTTTCGAAAACCATTTTGATTGTCATTAATTACTTTAAATTTTTCCAAAAAGCTTGTTACTCTTTCATACATTATTTGTTCGAAGATCTTTGCAAAAGTTGAAATTATGGAAATTGACCTGTAATTTCCTACCTCCCCTTTGTTACCTTTTTTAAAGATGGGTTTCACTTTACCTTTTTTTTAACCTGTCGGGGAACATCCCACTTGAAAGTGAAAGATTTAGCAAGTACGTCAGTGGTTCAATTAGGAATAAGGAGCAACGCTTTATGACGCAGTTAGAGTAACTGTCTATTCCTACTGATTTCTTATTCTTCAATTTTTTTATAACATCTTTAACTTCCTCAACTGTTACTGGAATTAAAAACATGCTATGTTCATTTTTCTTTACACTTAATTTTTCTTTCTTTCCTAGAGAATGAGTATTTAAGAGTTTCTCCGCTACAGTTGAATAAAACTGGTTGAATAATTCCAAAATTTGTTTAGGATCACTTACTTTTGGCCATTATTTTCTAGATGATAATTTTCTTTCAATTTGGGTCCATTTTCTATTTCTTGCTTAATTACTTGCCATATGGATTTAGTTTTATTAACTGCTTTATTTATTGTTTCATCGTTATGTAACTTTTTGGCTGCTCTTATAACTTTATTATATATATATTTCGATATTTTATGTAATAGGCCTTAAACTCCGGTGTAGTCTTGTTTTCCTTCATGAATTTGCTCAAGAATTTTAATCTATCACCAGATTTGCAGATTCCTGTTGTGATCCACTTATTACCTAGCTTGTTCATTGCTACTTTAACCATTGGTATGGCTGTTACAAAGTGAAAATCAAATGTGTCCAAAAATGCATTCATGGCATCGTTTAGATTTCGCTCAGTGTACATGCTTTCCCAAGATTCTTTACTTAAGGTTAAGGGAAGAAAACATTCTTATAGAAGACAGAAGCAATTCCAATAATACAAAGAGATATTCAGAGTCATTTAGCATCCTATTATTGGGACACCAGTCAGAGAATGAATGATGTCTAGTCAGAGCATTAGCTAACGACATTTATTTGTTACAGGAGGAACATTTTATATATTAATACAATTTTGAGTTGAACTAATACTCAATGCTCCATTTATTGCTAGTATTTACCTAGAACTCGTTTCGTTAGGATCTTCCTAACATCATCAGCTGTTGTCGACTAATGGATGCCGGTTCAGTGAACTCCTCGGAGGTGATAGGTGCGTCTCTGTCGGTATCTTGATGAATTTGAAATTGGGGTTGTCTTCAAATGTAGTATCGAAATTAAACAATTTACTTTCATATTTCTTTATAAAGATTTTTTCCCACGTGGTTAATGCAGCTGGACCTTGGACACTTTTTAGTAAGTGAATTTCTCGTTCTATGTCATGATTTTCCTTCCAAAAATGGTACGCTACCGCCGATTTATCTATTTCTTTATTCCTTATGTTCCTAAAGTGCTCTTTAAGCCTAATGTTCATGTTCCTTTTCGTTTTTCCAATGTAGAATTTGTCACAGTCCTTGCAATTTATCCGGTACACTCCTGATTTTTTGCCTGTGGGTATCTCCTTTGTATTATGTGATTTCAAAAGGTGTTGTACACTAAATTTGTTCTGTGGGGCCAAAGTAATATTGTGTTCTTTGAAGGCTTTTTGGAAAAGGTGTGTAGCTCTGGGATGATACGTAAATTTTCTGTATGAGGTTTCATTGCTAATTGGGGAGAGAGTAGTTACTTGTTTGCATCTTAGTTGTCTTTTGAATTTATCTATTTTCTTGTTGACCAAGAATGGTTAATGTACCTTTAAACAAGATAGAATATAACAAAGAGTACAATAATATCATTCACATTGCAGAATACAATGGATACAGTGCTGAATTGGTCAACAAGAAAATAGATAAATTCAAAAGACAACTAAGATGCAAACAAGTAACTACTCTCTCCCCAATTAGCAATGAAACCTCATACAGAAAATTTACGTATCATCCCAGAGCTACACACCTTTTCCAAAAAGTCTTCAAAGAACACAATATTACTTTGGCCCTACAGAACAAATTTAGTGTACAACACCTTTTGAAATCACATAATACAAAGGAGATACCCACAGGCAAAAAATCAGGAGTGTACCGGATAAATTGCAAGGACTGTGACAAATTCTACATTGGAAAAACGAAAAGGAACGTGAACATTAGGCTTAAAGAGCACTTTAGGAACATAAGGAATAAAGAAATAGATAAATCGGCGGTAGCGTACCATTTTTGGAAGGAAAATTATGACATAGAACGAGAAATTCACTTACTAAAAAGTGTCCAAGGTCCAGCTGCATTAACCACGTGGGAAAAAATCTTTATAAAGAAATATGAAAGTAAATTGTTTAATTTCGATACCACATTTGAAGACAACCCCAATTTCAAGTTCATCAAGATACCGACAGAGACGCACCTATCACCTCCGAGGAGTTCACTGAACCGGCATCCATTAGTCGACAACAGCTGATGATGTTAGGGAGATCCTAACGAAACACGTTCTAGGTAAATACTAGCAATAAATGGAGCACTGAGTATTAGTTCGACTCAAAATTGTATTAATTTTGTGCTTCATTGTATCATAGTCCTTAAACAACAGAATACTTTATATATATTGTCACGAGCCCATTATTTACGATACCACAGCGCTGAGAGATAAG
The DNA here is from genome assembly GCA_030765055.1 of Mantis religiosa. NCBI lineage: Eukaryota > Metazoa > Arthropoda > Insecta > Mantodea > Mantidae > Mantis > Mantis religiosa. The sequence goes on from CM060959.1 coordinate 115,743,986, forward strand.
GGACAGATAGTGGCAGGCGAAGATAAACAGCTTGCCTAAGCAGACAAACATAGCGTGGAGATAAAAGGCATGCCAAAACAGATAACGTGAGGTAAATGGAACATTCTAGTGACATCTTGATTGATACAGAACATTTGATGTCTTGTTTGTTCCAGAAACATCTAGAAATAGGAGTAGTGGTATATATAAGGTAGCCGAGACTCGCCAGGAGGATCGTAAACAGAGTGTAATCGTAAACAGCTGTAAACAGAGTCGTGACAAGAGTTGTAATTGAAACTGGTGTTTTGGAAGGGAACTCTTTGTTGTGGTCAATGACCGTAGAAGATTGTATTTGTGTACATTATGTAATTCTGCTGTAATCAGAAGTGTACCAAGTGTATTATTACGGAAATAAAGGACGTTTTGAATTTCTGCAGCTTGAACTTTTAATTCTACGAACCCACAAAGTCATGATATATATAGTTTTCTTATTTAACCATTCTTTTTTTGTTTCCGTTTTGCTGTCTCTTTGCTATAGTTTCACACATATATTCAACAGACTACCCCTAATATAAAAACATAGAAAATGTGAATAATTTAAGAAAAATCTCAAAGCATATTTAGTAGAAAATTCATTTTATTCAATTATGGAATATGTAAATAGATAGTTCTGTATAAACTAGCTAATTAAGACTGTGTGTGAGTGAGCATTATTCTTAATTGTATTGCTTTAGCGTAAATTGAATTGTATTTCTATTGTACAATGTTGACAATTCCATATCATGTAAACATGATCTTAAGGATAAAATAAATGAATATGAATATACACTACATATAACTACACACCCATGCCCGCCTGCCTCGGTAGCGTGGTGGTAGCATGTCTGCCTCACGTTCAAGAGGTCCTGAGTTCAAATCTCAGTCAGGGTGAGTTACCTGGATAAGTTTTTTCTGGGTTTTTTCCTTATCCTGAAAGACGAATGTCAGGTAACTCTAAGCTCTATGGACCCCGGATTCATTTGCACATCATTTTGCCCATTTCATTCATTGTCCAATATGACTTAACGTTGGAGGACGTAAATTACAAAAAAAAAAAAAAAAAAAAAAACCATGCCCAAGGCAGGACCTGAACCTGCAACCCTCTACACGGCAGAATGCTAGAGATGTATACTCTAACCAACATGGCTATGAGGGCTGGCAAATACTCAACATAATAATTGGTAGCATAGATGGTAGCATGTCTACCATCTCTGAGTTCGAATCTCGGTCAGGGTGACTTACCTAGATAAGTTTTTGCTGGGGTTTTCCATTATCCAGAAAGATGAATGTCAGGTAACTCTAAGCTCTATGGACCCTGGGCTCATTTGAGCATCATTTCACTCATTTCATTCATCGTCTGACATGACTTAAATTTGGAGGATGTAAATTAAAAAAAAAAATAGGAAATATGTATGTCAGATCTATCTTCCTTTCCTTAATGAAGTTGTGATAAGAGTGACACATAATTACCTTCACAAACCAGAAGTGTAAAATCAACTGATACTAAAACTGATTACAGGAGGAGTCAAATTGACATATATAGATGCTCTATTAGCCATCACACAGACCCATTCATTAAATCACAAATTAAAAGACAAGTTTCCTTCCTCAACATGAAAGACTACTTTGACTTCCTCTCACTGGATAAACAAACAGTCAACACAAAATACTTAAAAAATAGATCAACTTCCTAAAGTACTACACGACAAAGCATGGAAGCATATCAGAAGGAATGTGTAACAATGGAGTTGTTTACTCAAGCCTGTCACTCCTACATGGTGAGACAGTGTGTATAATAATAATTTATTGCGGCCAATAGACTCTTACAAGAGCATCTGACACTGTCAATTATCTCTATACAGTCAAAATACAAAATGATCAAAATACATAAGTTATTTACAAAATATAGAGTTGTTTACAAAAGTATAAGTTATTTAAAAAGATCAAAATGCCTAAATTACGTACAAACCTTATTGTATACATAGGTATACTACATACATACATATATATTACAGTTCATTTATACTATACAAACATTTTTGAATTAGGTATGATTTTAAGACCAGTTTAAATTTTGAGTCAGAAGTATTCTTAATTACAGATGGCAATTTATTATACAATATGGCTCCTATTTTAAATGGATCTTTATTAGTTTGAGTTTTATTCGTGCTCACCCTATGGTAATCAGTTGCTCTCCTCGTATCATATGTATGGCAATCTTTATTGAGGATGTTATGTTGCTTTCGGTCTTTTACAAGTATAATGGTTTTGAATACATAGAGTGATACTACTGTTAGGATGTTTTGTTCCAGCTGTGTTTTTGTGTTTATCTTTTAGTTCCAATAATTTGTGAATATATTCCGCTATAGCTGTGATGGTCGATAATTTATTTCTGTATCCATGCTGAAAATGATTAAGAATTTTATTAGCAATTAAGAAACTCTGTATACTCTGTTCAGATTAATCATGTCTTCTGGACAGCAATGTGTCATACATTGACAGGCAGGAGAAATCATATATTGGGAATCAAAATCCCTTTGTTTCAAGGCAACAAACGGGCTGCTGCAATGGTGATTTACATTTATGTATAATATAATTAATTCGCTAACCTTTCATATCAGACACACAGCAACCAAGTGTTTATTTGTATTTCATTACTTACTGTTTGCCAAGTTACTAATATTTTGTTCTTCTATAAACAAGATAACATGCAAATACAATACTGTACCACTGAAGGTCAATATGCCTCAATACTCTGTCATGTAATACTATCTGACCAGCAGAAGAAGGTGAGCAAAAGATATGTGCTACATAAATATTTTTACTGTCCCCTTGTGTTTACATATGCTAGTATTATACAGAATGGACCATTTAACTTGAGACAGTACAATATCTATGAAACTAAGTGCTTTAAAAAAAAATGTCTTGAATAAAAGTTGCTTGATATTGTGACTTTGTGGATTCGTAGAATTAAAAGTCCAATTTGCAGAAATTCAAAATGTTCTTTATTTCTGTAAAAATGCACTCTGTTTAATCCTTACAGTCACAGAATTACGTCACCTACACAATTACAATCTTCCAAGGTCGTTTACCACAACAAAGAGCTCACTTTCAAAACACGCCAGTTTCAATTACAACTCTTGTTACGACTCTGTTTACAACTGTCAATAAACTAGCCACGGCTTCTTTTTATACACGACCTCATGGTTGTAGATGATAATTGAATGCTCTGTAACACGTCACCAGACAAAAAACGCACATTCCAGAAGTCTAAATTTATCTGTGTCGGCAAGTCTTTTATCTCTGGGCTATCCTTATCTGTTTTTGCAGGCTCTTTATCTCCACACTGCGCTATCTGTCTGTTATCGCTCCATGCTGAACCCTTTGTGCGAGTACGCCACCAGTCATAATAATGGATTCGCGACAATATTATGGGGAAAAGTAAATGCCATTAGTCCTCTTTTATTTGGAGGACGTTGTGATGATTATTTTAGGGTCAATACAATTTTTTAAATCGGAACCTACCTTTTTTATTTTTTCTCACTCCTCATAGAAAACTAAATAAGTTTTATATAAAGCACTTTGCAATTGTTCTTAAACTAATGTAAATAACAACGAAAATGCTGAATAGATGTGTACGAAGAGTGTGATTGGTTGGAGCATCCACGGATGGCCATTTGAGGGTCAGGTTACTTATTGTAATTGGGAACTAAAATTTTTATTTAATTTCCTTATTTCTCATTACAAAATAGCAGTTTTTTATAATTTGAGTCAATTTATGGAAATTAATCATTTCTTCACACTACCGTTATAGGCTAGGGCTTTCTGATAGAGTCAACATGAAAAATTCAATGCCACGGCTGGGATTTGAACCACGGATCTCCTGGTTTCCATCCAGTCACTCTAACTCATTGAACTACCATGGCCAACTTGTCATCATGACATTGAATTCTCCAATTGACTTGTATATTTCTCCGGTAAACTGCTAGGGGCTCTCGCATTCGAGATACACTGTTTGTGGCGACTTACTATTGTAAATACTTAAGTCCCAGGCTTCATCATTTAACTCTTATTATTATAGTTAATTGAAGGAAATTAATTATTTCTTCACACTAGCTGTATATAGGCTAAGGTCTTTGATAGAGTCAAACTGAAAAATTCAATGCCACGGCTGGGATTTGAACCACGGATCTGGTTTCCATCCTGGTTTCTTCTTAGTACATGGATCTTTCACTGGACAATGAAATATGGATGAGATGTAGCTACACAGAGTATCACCACATACCTTAGGGTAATAAATATTCAAAATGATGCCTTTCTACCTAAATGCATTTTCCATTTGAATGAACAATTGATGTGTCCATAAAAGCATGTTTTCTTCAATACTGGCACAAGCATTTCGTATGCGAACCTTCATGTTTTCAGTTGTTGGTGTTTCACAATTCACTTTTTCCTTGAGGTAACGCCATTGATGTAAGATCAGGAGATCGAGCTGGCCAATTAATGAGACCTGCTCATCCTATCCAATGAGCATGGTAATTGTTATTTAAAACCTCCCAAGCAGTACATGTTTAGTGTGCAGGTACTAATTCATCATGCTGGTACCACATTTGTGACCTGCAAGTACACTAATGATAGATACAAGGAAACTGTCCTAGTTTGGAAAACAAACAAAATGGATAGTGTCTTATTGCCTCCTATTATAATGCACTGTATTGAATCGGGCAACCATTCAGAATTTTTGTCATTATTTACGTTGCTGTAAGAACAATTGCAAAGTGCTTTACACGAAAGTTGTTTAGTTTTTTATGAGGAGTGAGAAAACAAAGTAATAAAGCTAGGTTCCCAATTACAAAAAAAATTGAATACACTCTAAAATGACCATAACAATGTTCTCCAAATAAAAGACAATTAATGGCATTTACTTTCCCCCATAATATCAAATGACTTTTATTCAAGACAGTTCTTTACACAGTGCTTAGATTTGGAGATATTGTACTGTCTCAAGTTAAATGGTTCACCCTGTATATAGTATGCAGTGTTGTAAGATTTATTACTAGTTCCACTCAAAATTATATTAATGTTGTGCTTCATTGTATCATAGTCCTTACTCATAGGAATGTTGTCAGATATATTTGTAATATCTATCATAGCAGTTGTATCTGAACATTTGAACTGGCAATTTTTGTTTTCACATGCATACCTACACATATTTCATAGCAAAGAAGTCAACTAGAGAAGTAGATTATCAGTTCAATTCCCTTCTCTTATCTCAGGCCCCGTTCGCCTTCTTCTGGTGGTGAAACAAAACTCTTCAAATAAGTTAAAATATCCTTACTTCATGAGAAAACCTATTACTGTCAATCCACCACAAGGCAAGCAGGGTCTGAAGAGGGAGAGGGGCTTGAATTGTTTATCTGCTCTGGTAGTGTACTCGTTTACTACGAAATGAGTGTATGAGAGTGCAAATGAGACATCCATACTGCCAAATCTAATGTTTGTTTCAGTGACTGCAGTGATAGCTATTATGTATGGGGGAGTTATGTGACAACACTGTGCACTTTAGATGAACCTAGCATCCTTATCATATCCAATGAAAATTATTACTTGGAGCTTCCCTTGCTTTGAAAGTCACGCCTCGTCACTGTGAAAGGCGTTATAACATGTTAAACTTATAATATTTTGAAAATGTTAACACTATAAAAGAAGCATCTTTTTTACATTTTGATGAACACAACATTACAGTCATAGACATTTTGTCTATATGAGGTGCATTCAAGTTATAACACCTCCTATATTTTTTCTTTTTTTTCAGGCCTGGGACCAGATAGGAACTTCCGGTTTTTTAAAATACATATGGACTCTTTGTGAAAGTGTGACAGAGATGGCAGCACTGTGCAGGGCATAGAACTCAGCCACAAGAGTTGGCAGCAACGAGAGTTAGCGCTGTTTTGATACTTAAAATGGCAATGCTTTCATTGCAAGAACAGTGTGTAATCATTCATTTTCTCCATTTTCGTGGTGTGACACCTATTGAAATTCATCGCCAGTTGAGTGAGGCATGTGGGGATGGTACCATGGATGTGTCTAATGTGCGTTCTTGGGTGTGACAGTTCAATGAAGGCTGAACATCATGTGACAACAAACCAAGACAGTCACGGCCTCACACCAGCCACTCTGATGACATGATCCAGCGAGTGGAGAACGTTGTTTTGGAGGATCGCTGATTGAGCGTTGCAGAAATCGCCTCCAAAATTGGCATTTCCGTGGGATCTGCATGAAGATCTGAAAATGCGAAAAGTGTCTGTGTCTTCCAGGAGGGTGCCACAAATGCTGATGGATGATCACAAGGCTGTGCACGTGACAGATTGTCAGGCGATGTTGACGCATGGTGACAGAATAAATGGAACATCAATTACATGGTGTTCTTGCAATGAAAACACTGTCATTTTAAGTATCAAAAACATTCCCAAATTTCGTCACTGCCACTAGAGTTCTATGCACTGTACAATGCTGCCATCTCTATCATGCATTCACAAAGAGTCCATGTGTATTTAAAAAAACAAAAAAAACAAAAAAAAAAAAAAACAGAAGTTCCTATCTGGTCCCAGTCCTTAAAAAAATGGGTGTTATAACTTGAACGCACCTCATACTTCCTAGTTATACAAAGTTATGAAAAATTAAATAAAATAATGGAGATTTCATCAGAAGTTGATAAAACATTCAAGATGTAAATTTTGTTTCACATGACTACATTGAAAAGATACTTTAATAAAAAAATTTTTGGAGCTACTTTGATAAAACAAAATAGCAAATGCATGCATCTCCATACACATAAGAGTCATTCCATGTCAAATCGCACAAATTTCAGGGAAAATTGATCTTCATGTCTCCGATTTCATTGATATTGAGTTTATATGTTCTATGAAGGAAAATATGATACACGTATTTTTTGTCAGTCTCTGGTTTAATTATTTTGGCCAATAAAAGGCATTAAACATTTGGGTATTTTGCGTGCATCGTTCTACATTAATGTGAATATATCTGGTTATTTTTGGCTCATTTACTAAATTGAAATGTATACTTCATTTACACATTCAACGAAAAATATTTCGTGTAATATTTACATTTTCAGAAAGGCATTAAGATTACAAATATCATTATCAATGTTAGCACATTGCTAAAAAAGTTCCGAAAAAAATTTAAAACTAACCTCATGATGTCATATAACCTCAGGAAAAAATTCAGATTGGGATTCCAAATAATAAGAGAGAAATTAAGTAACTTACCAAGTCGTGCAGCGCTGCTTACAAGGTAAAGATGCACACACACCTTGTGGCAGCTGATGGCGCATCTTGCGTTGCACTGCCATCATCACCTACAAGGTCAATTATGATTTCTGTTTCCAGAAGCTTGGTGATGATACTATTAATAGTTCTCTTTGATCACATTCATCACACGACATTCCATAGTTTGAAATTCCAGTCGCAAATTTACACTTGCAGTCACCATATATTTTGTTGCATTGATTTAAAATTAATCATAGATTGGTTAAAGAGTTTTAATATCCACCACTCTCCCTTCGCTTTGCAACAGATAGTTTTTTATTACTGCCTGAGATACAGATATTGGCACAAAAGAATGCAATTGTAAAGTGTCTCGCACCACTTTTGCTTGTTGGTATCTTGATTGAAATACATTATTGTGCTCCTTATGTTGACTATCGGAGAAAAAGTTGAAAACTACATTGCAAATGTTCTTCTTGGCGCAGGTGAACAGTTTTCTTGGACTTGTGAAGGGGTCTATTTCAGGCTGAAGGCTAGCTTTCACTGCAAGTCTTTTAACAGTATCACCGATACCATTACAAGGTCCTTTTCCGTGGGATGTGGCGAAAAAGTGCCACTCTGCTTGAATTTGAAAGTCATTTTCGTGTAAACAGATGTTTGAAAAATTTGTTTTATTTTTATACTGAGCACTTGACCCATCTGAAAAATATATTACTTTACTCAGTACTCTCAGTTTCTGTTTCAGAAACAGTAACAGTTTTTCCTTTCTTGGAAGTGTTGAAAACAGTGTTGTTATGATAAATTAACTTTAAAGGGAGTCGATTAAAGACACTAGACAACACTTACTTTTAAATTTTTCCGGAACATGTTTCAGAGGCTTTGCCTCTATCATCGGCCGGCTCTCGACTGGTTCTCGTTGGTGCAGCTGACGATATTTTGTCACAGGTCTCCTCTGGTGGCGGTTCAAGGAACTTGCTGAACAAATCTTTCTGGGGGATGTCGAAATTGAATACTTTGTTCCTATTTTTTGAAATGAAGATTTGTTCCCATGTGGATAGTTCTTGCATACAGTCATTTGAAAAAACAATAGCAAAATCAAGCATAATACCAAACAAATATGCAGTTAAACCGGATAACCCAACCTTACCTAGACTTTATGGCTTACCCAAAATACACAAACCATCCATAACAATGAGACCTATAGTTAGCAGTATAAATTCACTAACATACAAACTTGCAAAGTGGCTTACAAACAAATTCAATTCATTTCCAAAATTCAACAGCCTAAGCATCAAAAACACCTATGAAGTTATAGAACACATTAAGGATACTGAACTAGAAGAAGAGGACACACTAGTCTCATTTGATGTTAAATCACTGTTTCCCAGCATACCAGTTAATCAACTCCCACCGTTGATAGAAAAATGGCTCAAATCACTTGGAATGGCATCATCTGAAATTTCAGACTACATTGAACTAACCAAATTATGCATAGAACAAAATTTCTTCCAGTTTCAAACAAAATATTATCACCAAACTTCAGGGTTAGCAATGGGCAACCCCCTATCACCCTTCCTGGCCGATCTGTACATGAGTGCATTAGAAATAAGGATCAACAAAGGTTTCCCTTGTATGTTCAAACTCTGGCAACGATATGTAGATGACATCTTTGCAATAGTACCAAAAAAACACATCAGTGATGCACTAAAACTTTTAAATATCCAAGAAAAAAGCATCAAATTCACTGTAGAAATAGAAAAAGATGAGCATTTACCATTTTTGGATCTAAAAATAATGAGGAATAAAAACAGACTAAACTTTGGCATTTACAGAAAACCAACACAGACAGACAACTAGATAAAAGCTAATGGCTACAACCCAAGATCCCACAAACAGGCAATCTTCAATAGTTTAGCACACAGACTGGTAAACATCCCTCTCACAGCAGAAGAATACAAAACAGAATACAATAAAATAATTGAAATAGCACAAAAAAATAACTTTCCCAAATCATTAGTGGACAAAAAAGTGAGCTTAGCAAAAAAGAAGAAGCTACAAAAGGAAACCACAACTCTCTCAGCTACAGAAACTAATATGATTTTCAAAAAATTCACTTACCATCCATGGGCCTATGATAAATTCAAAAAAGTCTTCAAAAAGCAAAATATTCAACTAGCACCAGTCAACCATTTCTCCTTAAAAAACCTAATTTGCTCAAACATCAAAGATGCCATTCATCTAACAAAAAATCTGGTATATATCAAATTGAATGCAATGACTGTAGTCAAATTTATATTGGAAAAACAAAAAGAAATTTAGAAACAAGAGCAAAGGAACACTTTAGAAACATAAAATATAAACAATTAGAAAAATCAGCAGTTGCCACACATTTTTGGGAAAAAAACCACAACATAAATCCAGAACCAAAATTACTAAAACATACATCAGGAAAACAAGAACTATCCACATGGGAACAAATCTTCATTTCAAAAAATAGGAACAAAGTATTCAATTTCGACATCCCCCAGAAAGATTTGTTCAGCAAGTTCCTTGAACCGCCACCAGAGGAGACCTGTGACAAAATATCGTCAGCTACACCAACGAGAACCAGTCGAGAGCCGGCCGATGATAGAGGCAAAGCCTCTGAAACATGTTCCGGAAAAATTTAAAAGTAAGTGTTGTCTAGTGTCTTTAATCGACTCCCTTTAAAGTTAAGTAACAGTTTTGTTTGGAAAAGGTGGACAGCTCTGGTGTTGTGTTTTAAGCATTCAGAAATAGCAACAAAGTTAAAATGTTTTATGTCACTATTGTCTTTATAGTAGACCACAAAAGGATGAATTGTAGCCTGACTATTGTTCCAGTGTACCCCTGAATGGAATCCTGAATAACAAAACCATAATTTTCCGAGAAATCAGCTATCACTATGCATTCGCCTAGTGCCAGATTTTCTTTACACTCCCACAAAAATAAATTCTGATGCTGAGCTATGAATGTATACGGGAAGTAAATTGCTGAGTTTTGTTGATAATTTGCCTAGAAAATCCTCTACGAGCGATATCAAGGTTTCTAAATTTGTGCGATCCACAGTCACCCACTGTCTGTAGGTAATCTCAAGAGTATCTTGTTCATCAAGCAGTTGTTGTAAATGATTTGTTATATTTTCAGTTCCTGGACAAGCTTTACATGTCTTTAAAAAACAGATGATGGGGGGTTGCAGATGATGTGTGTCAAGCAGTCCTTATAATTAGTTAAAATGGGATTTGAATTTGCAGTGAGATGATAAATACTGATACCATCAAGCATTAATTTGACATTTTCATGATGAGCACAAACACAAACTGAATGGGTTCCACTAGTTCCAAGAAGTACACATTCCTTAGGCCTTAATTCCGCAAATTTTGAAAACCCTATTCTGACATCCGGATGCATATCTTTAAAGCTTTGGTAAGTTTCCTTAAGAATGCAAAGTATCAATCTTTTCTGTTTATGGATTCTCTTACCATTTTCTTTAACAGAAACTACATTTTTCCTGCCAGGCATAACCCTACTCACATCATCAGAATTATAAAATTCAGACACCTCTTTAAATGTAGATGGGTCAAGGCTTTTTCCTGATTTGGTGTCTGGAGTTCCTAAAATTCCTTTTTCTTTAGCCACCTGTTTAGATATTCGTATCATGTGAGTTGACACACCAAAATGTTGTTTTATTTTCTTGTAAGACCAGCTGTCAAAAATCATCTGTATTTGTATTTTGAGAGTTTTGTCATCAGTTTCATGGAAAAAATTTATTAGTTTCTGTATTATTTCAGAATGATGTGAATTTTCATTTGAAGTGGAGTCTGCAATATGAAATACTTTATCCTTCATTGCCTGAGATATTTTCTGAAACTTATCTCGAGGATAACGTTTTTGCGACAATTTTTTTTTTTTTTTTTTTTTTTTATAGGCGATTCTCCTATTGCCACTAAACTCTCATTCAGTTTTCTTGCTGCGTCTTTTGTGTCCATACTTACTGCATCACTGGAGGATGAGGAAAAACTATCACTATCTGTATTTTCACATTCTTCTAGTACTGCACTTTCACTTGCAATTGGTACACATAACTCACTTGTACTTGGTTGCTTTGGAAGTTTAGAAATTTTCTTGCGACAATTGTCACACACTTTCAAATCGCAAGATAGGTTTAGGCCTTCCAATTTGAATTTAATGAGCATTGCTGAGATTACTGGCCTTAACTTTTTATGTCCTACTCTGTGGTTAACTAGTTTGAATGGATTAAAACAGCAACAATAACTCCTTTGAACCAAATCTGACATGATGAAAATAAACTTCCACGCTTCAGAACTTACGCGAAATGTCAGTTGACAACATACTGAGGTTTCAACTTATTATGCATAGATGCAAATCTGAACGGTAAACACCGCAAAAAAAATGATAGCTCGCCCATGTATTCACACCACTCTCGGTCCGGACGTGAATCACCTCACACGCCACCAGTAAAGTATTTATAACACTGCTTTTTACTTCAATCCCATTTTGAAACCAATGAAATTCCATGCACAATATGTCAAAGATTATGATGATATTTTTTTCGTTTTTATAAAGTAATAAGTTGCTAATTAAAACACATTTTGAAAAACTTACCCCATTAAATGGCGCCCATTTTTTGTTTTCACAGAACCTAAAAAAATAGCATATTAAACTGCAATATGTGTACTTCATAATGTCTCAAACACTAACATTTCATTATTCATATAATCTTTGTTATAACGATTTTCATAGAATACAGCAGGTGAATATACACAAAATATAATATTCAATAAACCTCTAAATAATCGTGCCACACCAAAAACAAAATAGACAGGTTATTTAATATCTTCTAGGTGTTACGTAAATAAAATTTGGAGAAAATACAAAAAGGTCATGTCTCAGACGTGTTCGTTTTGACATGGAATGACTCATAACTGACATGGGTGACCAAACTCATTAAAGGACAGGTTCATGAGCAGGAGGTCAATGTTTGAAATCCAGCCATGACTATCCTTCCCCATTGCTGGAATCATTTCATTTCCTATATCATTAGTGTCCATCATCTGAAATGCCAAATGTGCTAAGAATATGCATTAAACACTACCCAGAAACAAAGTTTACTCCCACCCATCCACATACATATATGCACACTCATTCACACACAGAAATGTTCCTTTTATAAAAATAACTTTTTTGAGGAGTTTGAATGCCTTAAAACTTGTATTTCTGGTAAATACTGGGTAATACCTTTTTAAACCACTTGTCAAACTATAAAAACACTTTAGCTCCACTTACATTTAAAATTAGGACATGTTTCGAGGAACATGTTTCATCATCACTCAAATCATCTGCTCTAAAACACGAGTCCAGCCAACAAATCATCAGGAATTTATAGTGTAAAATGTGAGGATTGCCATGAAATATATTTTGGAAAAACAAAAAGAAACTTAGAAACAAGGATGAAAGAACACATGAGATGCATAAAATACAAACAGACAGATAAATCAGCCATAGCCCATCACTTTTGGTCAAACAATCATATTTCCAAAGATGTAAAACTTTTGGTACCAGCAAAAAAGTATTGGGAATTAACAGTTTGGGAAAATATACACATTTTTAAGAATAAAAAGAGAGCTATGAACTTTGAAATACCAATAGTGAATGACGTCATTCGACTCGTTGAACAGTGCCAGGAGAGGGATCAGTTGCCTGAAGAACCAGTCAAACATCAGCTAATGATGAGAACACATGTTCCTCGAAACATGTCCTAATTTTAAATGTAAGTGGAGCTAAGGTGTTTTTATAGTTTGACAAGTAGTTTAAAAAGGTTTTATTGATGAAGCTCCACTGTTTCTAAATACTTCTATTTTATAATTTTATTAAATACTGGGTAACTATAAGAGAGAGAAAATTTTTCAATCAAACTGTATGTATACCAACACTCCCCATATGACCTTCAGCTACCTCGCCCCACCACGTAATGACCAGACCTATTTCTTAGGTGGAGACACCCAGAGGGCGGTGTCCATTACCTCCAATGATAGGGTGATAGTGAACATGATGGTGAGACAAGGGTACCTACAGTTTATATAGTGGACTCTGAACCACATTGGGCATAGGGGACACTTAACATATGCTAGACAGAGGTGAACGTGCGGATAGGACCGACTTAAAATTGATGCACCAGAGCCGGGAATCGAATTTGAACCCTCAGCACGAGAATCTAAAACGAAACCACTGCACTACCCCAGCAACTCTTTCAATAAAACTGTAGAACTAGGTTTTAACAGAACGCTCCATTGTGGTACTTAGCATTTTCCAAATATTTGTTGTTCCATGTTCCTTGATTTTTTTCTTTAAGATCTGATAAAGCTCTGTACTTAAGCACAGTATTGCATATAAGAAAGAAAATTTTGTTCCACTTCAAAGCATTAGCTAAGAAAATATTTTTTCATTTTACATATTACTAGGTTGAGTCAAATGAAAACCTTAAATTTGTAATAAAAAATCAAAATTTTGTGCCATTATCCTGTAAGTTGGTAAGCATGCCACAAACAGCGTGCAGAATGATCTGTAGGTGGCAGCATAGTGCAGATGCACATATACCATCGCAGTATCAGAATAAAGATGGCCGGCCTACTTGCGACTTGCACCAGGGAAGTACAGCGTTCTGTTATTCGGTTTTTGCGTAGTGAAGGTGTGGAACCTATTGGAATTCATCGATGCATGAAGGTTCAGTATGGTGATGCATGTTTGTCACCACAGCAAGTCTACGAATGGAGTAGGAAGTTCGCAAATGGTGTGACTTCAGTGGAAGATGCTCCATGTCCAGGAGCATAGTGAAGGAAAACCGTCGAGTGACACTGAATGACATTACGGCACATTTACAAATTAGTCATGGGTCAGCACACCATATTGTACATGATGTGCTCCAGTTTCACAAAGTGTCTGCAAGATGGATGCCATGGCAGTTGACTCCTGAAATGAGAGAACGATGTGTTGATGCTTGTGAAGAACTTCTTCGGCGCTTTGGACAGGAAGGTGATGACTTCCTTGCAAGAATTGTTACTGGTGACGAAATCTGGGTTCACTTCCACCAACCGGAAATGAAGACAGTAAGCAAGGATTGGCGCCATCCCTCATCACCAAAACCAAAGAAGTTTCAAACAGAACCATCAGCAGGGAAGTTTATTTTAGTTAATTGATGGAAATTAATCATTTCTCCACACTAGCTGAATCTCTTTTGGGACGAAAAAGGCGTCCTTTTGGAGCATTACATGCCTAGAGGGACCACTGCCACCAGTGTATCAAACACAGATCTCCTAAAAAATCAGCTGCGGCCTACAATCAAATCAAAGCGACGTGGATTGCTATCAGCAGGTGTTTGTTTACAACATGACAATGCAAGGCCCGTACAACAGTTGCAATATCACAGACCTGCATTTTGAGTGTCTTCCTCATCCACCATACTCACCAGACCTTGCCCCAACTGATTTCCATATGTTTGGACCACTCAAAGATGCAATGGGAGGAAAGAAGCTCCGTTCAGATGAAGAGGTACGCCACGCAGTGCATGAGTGGTTGCGCGGACTACCAAAAGAATTTTTTTCTAAAGGCATTTATGCACTTTGTAAGCGCTGGAGGACTTGCATTGAGTGTGGGGGAGATTATGTTGAAAAGGGATACAGGTTTGTACCACTTCTGTGTAATAAATAATATTTAAAAAAATATTTAGGGTTTTCATTTGACTCACCCTCGTAATTACATGTCAGATTCTTTCTTAGCACAACTATTCAAGATACAAAGAGACCTTGTGCGTTCCTAGCTTTTGCCCATGTGCCTTTGGTGAGTTAATGCTCAATGAATCTTGGTTTTAGTATAGATTTAAGAGATTATGAATTGGTGTAAATAATAACAATAATCGTCACTGGAATGCGCTATTAGTCTTCATCTGCATGCTGTTGGCTCACTTTCAATATACACTAGGAATTATACTACCATGGTAATATGTCAACATGACATTAATTCTCCAACTGACCTGAATTTTCCCCCAGTAAATTGCGAGGATATCTCATATATTACAACACTTTTAATGATGACTTACTATACTATAAGTACTTTTCCCGCCTCAGTAGCATAGATGGCAGCATGACTGCCTCATGTTCAAGACGTCCCAAGTTCGAATCTCAGGGTGAGTTACCTGAATAAGGTTTCCGCTGGGGTTTTCCCTTATCCTGATAGACGAATGTTGGGTAAGTCTAAGCTCCGTGGACCCCGGAGCAGGGTCACTTCACCCATTTCATTTATCGTCTGATATGATTTAACATTGGAGGACATAAATTACAAAAAAAGGTACTTTAAGTCCTGGCTTTATAGTTTAGACCACTATTAGGTCAATTAATGGAATATGCTTTGGAATAACCATATGTAGAAAAAGTTTTGGAATGGCAGAGATAAGACTACAAAATTCAATGCAAATACTGGGATTTGAATCATGTTATCTCCTGGTCTCCATCCAATTACTCTAACCACTGAGTTACCATGGCAACATACCACCACAACATTAGTTCTGCAACTGATTTGCATTTTTCCCACTAAGAAACAACTCTTAGAGATCTCATACACACAAATAGTGACTTACAATGTTACCATCCTGTATCTAAGTTATAGTTTTAAATTAATAAATGTTTTCTCTAATAGTATGAAAACTCAGGAGTGTTTTTTCAAAATTCGATAGATGCAAACTTTTGCAAAATTGAGTTATATATAGTATCGGCATAATTTTCACCTTCTGCATTGTTCTGTGAAGTCGGATTTTTCAAAATTTGATTCATGCCCTGTGTAGAAGATAGGGAATATTAGCAGTTTTTTTCAAAACTCGATAGATGCACTTGCTCAACTACAACAAAAGTCGATAGATGCAATTTTATGACTGTATGATCCAGCGTGTAGCAACCTCAATTACAAGAAATGCATGTTGGCATTGACTGCCATCTCACTATTGCGATTCTTGGAATTTTCAATCGTTTCTGCAAGCTTTGTACATTGCTGCACCTTTGGCAATAACTGTGAACTCAGATTGTGTGCTTGGATTTCACATTCATTTCTGAAAGCTTTGTTGTACTTACATGGCACAGTACTAGGCACAATGGACAGGAGCTCAGATTGTAAAACTGTACCAGTCGTAGAATGCGCGGGAGGTAGGAATTGCAAAAACAAGGAAAGGAAATCAAAATGCAAGTTAAAGAAAGCTCATCCTCCAGCAATTTCATGTTCACATGGTCTTGAGTGCACTCCATGAAATCCTAAAAGTAAAAGCCATAAGCTCTGTGATGGAGCTGATTTGACTTATGATATAAGTGGAATTCACCATCATCTTTCTGTGCTAAATAAAATAGATCAAGATAAATTCCTTATGAAATATGTGAGTATTACATTTCTTAATTGCAGAGTGGTGAAGAAAGAAGCTGCAAATAGGAAGCAGACTGTTAAGCATTAAATACAGTGTAAGAACTAATGATGGCCGAGTATTGTCAGTATGTGCTGCAAGCTTCCAAGGAATCACAGGGGTGCCAAAAGATAGATTATCTGGCTAGAAAGTTTTACTCATCTGGGAATGTGCCAAAGGAAACCAGAGGAGGTGACAGAACAGGAACATTACAGAAGGACATTTTGCTACTATAAAGCAAGATATAAAGAAGTACAGATGTAGAGAATATCATTATGGAAGAGCAAAATCAAGGAGAAGATATTTACCTCCATAACTTAATATCAGAAAAATGTGGACCAACTTTTGCAACGAAAGAAGATTAAGAAATCTACCAGTCTGCTCATTTTCAAAATATAAATACATATTTTACAACTTCTTCAATCTTTCATTCCATACACCACAAACTGACACACATATCAGGTTCAAAGCCAGGAAGCATCAAAATCTAGCTAATTTTTTTGAAATTTCAGAAAAAGCTAAAGAAGTTTATAAAGATGTACTAGAAGATACTAATAAATGTTAAAGCTTACATATTCATATTGTTTGAAATTTCTTTGTATGCTTTCAATGTTTGTCATATAAATAAAACAAAATATTGTATCGTTTTTGTGAATGTAGCAGTAATTACTTTTTAAGTTTATACCTAATAAAATAATCCTTATAAACATTAATATGTTTGTTGTATTGTACGTTATGTATTATAAAAAGGTGAAACTATATAAAAAATAATAAATACATAAATAAAAAGTAACAAAAATAATAAATGACAAAAATAACAAAACGTCATGTGTGAATTTCTCGCTCACACAGAAAAGTTAATCAGCATCTATTGGCTTTTGAAAAAACTCTGCATTTTCAAATCTCAAATTTTCAGTGATTTAAGTATTCTATTTGTTTCCTTTCACATTAAATGAGACAGTTTCAGGAAAGAGAATTGAATAACTAATATATTTGCTGTGCTAACCAATTAGTATTGCCAATAAATAGAAAAAACCGTTTTTCTCAGAAATGCATTTTGTGCATCTATTGAGATTTGAAAAAACACTCCTCAACTATCATGTGATACTATAACACTCACTTCAGACGTTAAGTTATTTTGAGCTTCTATTGCTATTAATATTTTGCCTTCAGCATAATAAGCAACAGATATTGTAAAAATTACATATTGTTTTCGCTTTTCCTCCCTCTCTCTCCCTCCTAAATAAAAAATTAAATAGATATATAGTTTTTGATTTTATATTTACTCAGAGACATTACTCCACAAATTTTTACACACGTGGACATCATCATACAAGCTTTCACATTACACAATGGACAGTTCTTTGAGAACTGTATTAGATGTATAATTAAGGACAACACATAAGTCCAGCAAGCAATTCAACAAGAGTTCGTGTAGGTCGTCCAGACATACCTTCCTTAAGATAAAGAGTATCTATGCCATTTGTATACATTATGCCACGTGTATCAATGTGTAGCCATTCTCCACATGAAAATTCTCTCAAAAAGGCAGCAGCTCTACATGCATCCCCACCCCTTCCATCTCCAACATTTCTCATATCTGCAGATTCAGTACGAAGAACCTGTTCCTTATAAAAGTCCCATAGTGGAAATCGCCATAATCTGTCTCCCGTATGTACACCAGCGTTGTATGCCCTGTCCCACAGTTGTTCAGAATTAGTAAAAGCACTTGCTCCCGAGGCGCCCATGGCAGCCGTTGTGTCGTCAGATACACTTCCTATATCGATTGTAAATCTGGGCCAATAATTTTGGGAGTGCAGTAAAGCATCTGCTAGAAGAAGTCTTGCTTGATAGTCTGTGCTTTCTATTTTTATTGTTCTACCATTCGATGCAGTGACAACGTCTCCAGGCTTTAGTGCTGCACATCCCGGCATATTTTCGCATAGAGGAACCAATCCTCGTACGTTCAGTGGTATACGCATATGTGCTATCGCACGCATTGTGGCGACAACACATGCAGCGCCTTGCATGGATCCCCGCATCAGTGACATTTCATCTGCTGATTTGAGGCAAACACCGCCACTGTCAAACGTGAGTCCGCTGCCGATGAGGCAGATTGGCCTGTCGTCATTTTCTGAACCATAGTAACTGAGCTCCAGAAACACTGGTTCTTCGCAGGAGCCTTCCGCTGCACCCAAAATAGCTCCCATACCTTCCTTTTTAAGCCATTTTCGAACTTTAACTTCTACGTTTACTCCAGAACGGCAGAGCACTTCTACGCACACCTGTGCGAAAAGTGTCGGCGTTAACATGTTTGCTGGAGTGTCCATGAGCTCTCGAGCAAGATTTTGTGCGGCTGCTTTGTGAAGTCCTATTCTCCACGCGTCATAATCACAGTTCATGTAAAGATTTAATCTTGGTGTCAGTAGTCGTTCTTTCTTATCTTTAAAACCTTGATACTTGTAAATTCCAAGTGCTGCTCCTTCCGCAGCTGATTCGGCATGGCCAAAACTTTCTACAAATAATTCTTCTATTCCTATGTTCTGTAACTGTTGACAGCCAACGGCGGAAGCTACTCTTATGGATTCCTTTTCTTTGTCACGATCCTCCAAAGCAGTAAAACCTTGGCAGCTCTCTCCTAGTCCGACGACGGCTATTGTTGTAAACTTAGGGTGCAGTCCATAAAACATTCTGAATTCTCCAGTTTTCATGTTCGCTGCTGAGGCTGAAGTTAATTGGACTTCTAGCATGTTATTTATTTCAGCATTTAGAGACTCTCCTGTAGGAGTAAATCGGATAGATTCTGATCTTATATCATCATTTTTATACAAACCTAAAACAAGGCCGACTCTTGGTCGAAAACCCGCACATCCTACAGGCTCGTCGGTCAGTGGAGGTGGTGTTGGTCCTGTAGCTGAAGATAAAAACCTTTTAGGCAAGAGTATTAAACATTTTCTTGAAATTTTGTATTTATCGTACGCATTACATCTCGTTACAAAACGAAACATATTGAAATTAGTTTTGTTCTTCAAACATACTCCAAATGTAAAAAGGCTTCAAATTATGTTCTTGAATTTTAAACACAGTTATTGTCTTAAGTTTCTATGGTGACGTTATTCATTTCTGTAAATATGAAAATAGCGAAACAGATTACGTAAAATAGTGACAGCTGACTGTCATAATTTGAAAATAGTGGACAAAGAAATTCATAGAAGTTAAAAAAGGGGAGGGGAAGTTGAGAAAGAAACTTATCTTGCTGGACTTTTCTTTGAAGAAAACTAGTAATTTGCAATTCCTAGGCATTAAGCTTAATATTCTGGATGGTTATACCAAGTATATAGCTCTATGAAGTGTAACTCAACCAATAAGGGTTGTTAATTATGTCAGGTAGACTTTGGGAAGCATTAAACACAAAAAATAATTTAAACTAATTCAATATTGGAAAAATTGCATTATTTCAACTATTTTGAAGACTTACGCTCACATAATTGTCTCTAAAAAGCACCAGAATTATTTTCGAAATAGTCTTCATACTTCAATGATTGTTTTTTATTTCTTAATAACAGACTTTGTAGCTAATACTCATATTAATGAAATGAAACAAATTGTATATGTGATGTACGTTATAGATATTTGAAGTGTACTTTGTTAGCATAGAATTCTGCAACATTAGTTCTTCCTTACGCTTTACTTCTCTTTCCAAAAGAACGGTTGAACACTAAATTAAATTATTTTGGATATTAACGACGCTGTCAATTGACAGAATTATATCAGCGCGTCCGGGTGATGGAATTCCATCCCATGTAGTCTCTTATATGTTCAGTAAATCTACTGACATAAAGTTGTCGCCTTTAAACACTCTTACAAACCACCTGTTTGTGCCGGGATGTTGGGATAAGTAAGGCACACAGACTGACAGAAAGCTATGGGCTGCGTAGTGGTTTTTAAACACTGAAATATTTATACGAAAGCCTTGATGGGAGTCTCTCACTTGCTTCCCCTGTCCTTCAATGGCAGTGTCATCTCACTGCGATGACTTCACCCCAGTGGCGGCTCATGCCGTAAAGATAACAGCGTGCTGTTGGAAAAAGTCCATGCAACTCACCTAGTTTCGAAAAATGAAGTCCATGCGCCGATGTTTCTTCATGGTTTAAACAGAACTTCTAGTTCCTTTCTCTTTTTGCTCAATTTTTAAATCGGGTATTGGTTGCCCTAACATTTTTATACTAACCCTTTCTTCTCATTATTTATTGGTTAAATTACTCATATTAATATTAAATTTATTATTATTATTATTATTATTATTATTATTATTATTATTATTATTATTATTATTATTATTATTATTATTATTATTATTATTATTATTATTATTATTATTATTATTATTATTATTATTATTATTATTATTATTATTATTATTATTATTATTATTATTATTATTATTATTATTATTATTATTATTATTATTATTATTATTATTATTATTATTATTATTATTATTATTATTATTATTATTATTATTATTATTATTATTATTATTATTATTATTATTATTATTATTATTATTATTATTATTATTATTATTATTATTATTATTATTATTATTATTATTATTATTATTATTATTATTATTATTATTTATTAATTTACTTTTTTGTAATTTACATCCTCCAACGTTAAGTCATATCGGACGATGAATGAAATGTGTGAAATGGTGCTCAAATGAGTCCGGGGTCCATAGAGCTTAAGGATAAGGGAAAACCCCGGAAAAATCTTATCCTTATCACCCTGACCGAGATTCGAACTCGGGACCTCTTGAACGCGAGGCAGAATGCTACCACCACTTTATCGAGGCGGGCTATTCACACAAAATAAATTGATATAGCCACTAAATAACGTTGCAGAAAGAAATACTTGGATACAGTGCCAGCATGCGAACCACATGCACTTATGAGGGATTCCCGTTATGGTCGCGGGAATGGAGTCTCGTACCAACATGATATGTGCATCACAAACAATCTGCCCTGGATTTAATAACCATTAGGTATTTGATCTGTTTATGTAGGAAGGATGGAATTATTTTTTAGAACTAAAATATAAAGCAATGATAGACTGTTAAATGAGTTTCAATGCATATTCAAGTTCTACAGCTATAACTATGAGTGTTGGCGGACCTACTTCACCGTGCAGCGAATGATCGCCGCGCAACTTCCTGATGCAGCACGCAATTTTGCGAACATCTAGGGAACTTAGGACATTAGGGAGGCTAGAGGGGAAGTTGTATGGTAGCGTATCTGCCTCACGTTCAAGAGGTCCCGAGTCCGCATTTCGGTCAGGGTGAGTTACCTGGATAAGGTTCTTTTCCGAGGTTTTCTCTTATCCTGAAAGACGAATGTCGGGTGGCTCTAAGCTCCATGGACCCCGGACTCATTTGAGCATCATTTCATCCCGCCCGCCTCGGTAGCGTAGTGGTAGAGTGTCTGCCTCACGTTCAAGAGGTCCCGAGTTTCGCTCAGGGAGAGTTACCTGGATAAGTTATTTTCCGGGGTTTTCTCTTATCCTGAAAGACGAATGTCGGGTGGCTCTAAGCTCCATGGACCCCGGACTCATTTGAGCATCATTTCACCCATTTCATTCATCGTCCGATATGACAACGTTGGAGGTCGTAAATTACAAAAAAGTTGTACGCCTGTACAATGATTACCGAGCTTGCTGGCTCTCAGAACGTTGACATCACGGATGTGTTGTATTAGTAACGCAGATGTTTTCCATGCAGCAAGAGTTCATTATTGGCCGTACTCGATTTCCTATACTTATAATAATGCATTGTTACTTACATGGTCTTTTAACATTTATACAATGTGATTTATAAAACAGAAAAGAGCGTGCTGCAGTACGTAAGGACGAGCCGTCACCGCTTCACCCTCTCAGATATCAGTGAATTGTTTCACGCATCACTATTAGCAAATTAAATACCATAGTTCCAGAAAGGTATTTCAGTTATATGCAACTTAACTCTGAGTTAAACAATTCTGTCCATAATCATATTTTACTCTTCTATGCCTGACATATCTTCGACTGTTGAGTTATTATCTCTGTCATCCTTGTCACTGAGTTTGTTTGTTTGTTTGTAATTTTACGTCCTCCAACGTTAAGTCATATCGGACGGTGAATGAAATGGGTGAAATGGTGCTCAAATGTGTCCAGGGTCCATGGAGCTTCGTCTTTAAGGATAAGGGAAACCCTGGAAAAACCTTATCCAGGTAGCTCACCCTGACCGAGACTCGAACTTGGGACCTCTTGAACGTGATGCAGACACGCTGCCATCTACGCTACCGAGGTGGTCTCTTGTCACTGATTCAATTCCATTGTTTTCAGTTATAATTATTTCAACTTTTTTTCTTCCGTTAGTGCATCTTTTCCCTAATACTTCTGTTTTACTTCATCCATATGATGACATATCTTTTCCCATTCCCTTTATCCAAATTGCTCAAATCATTGGTGGCACAACATTTCGTCTTTTATTTTGAAGGTTACATTTCTGCAAGCAACATATTGTTTGGCATCTGTCCCTATTAATTCTATTTAATTCTATAGGATTCTATAGATCCGGATGTTACGGAGGAAAACTTAAGGTTGCATGGTTATATTCTGACAATATTTCGTCAGTCAAGAAGTTCTTCTGAGTTGGTTTATTGGCTAGAATTAAATCATACAATTTTGTTTAGTACTAGGGGAAGGGAGCCGATTATCGGATAGCATGATTCCCTAATCTTGAAACTGCTGCACTCTATTGTAGAATGCTTTACCTTCCTATTCTCCGCGGCCATTTTGAGTTCGCTTGCAGGAAGAGAAGCACGTGCTAATTTAATGACAAGTTTTGTAAAATGGCAGTCTCGTAATATTTTGCAGCGTTCAGTATATCTAAACATGTCAGCTAAATGTAAGTAATTATTCTATATTTTATATGAAATCGTAAACTATATGTTCTGAATTAACTATCTCAATTACAATGACTTCAATTAGTAATTTCATACGACATTTTTATTTTACAGATGTCCGCTTTAAAAAATTTGAAACAGTCAAAAAAAATGGAATTACAGTCAATAATAAAAACTGTTAATGATGTTAAGCAGAAGAAAATGCCCCATCAAGAGCTTCATAAATGTACAATGTGTCGAATTCAACTCTTGAAGTCTATTAAAGTGTGAATGTCTCACGTTCCAAATTCAAATTTACCACTAACACAAGGTCAGTCTAATAGGCCTAACACAACAGGAAGACCTTCCGGTACAGCAGCTACTATAAGAAGTTCCTCAATTAAAAGGGCCCTTGCACAAAAACTGCAAAGAAATGACGAACCAAGTAGGCCTGGGAGATCTAGAACAGCACTGGTACCCCGCATCATCATCCAAGAATGTTGTAGCTGCAGTTCTTAAACCATTTACCCAACAGAACAGTCCAAAACAAAAGAAAAAAAGCTGCAGCCCATCATTGAAGACGATTTTGTTCCCCTGGTCTCAACGGATGTGGAAGACATTGTGGATGAATATGTCTTTATTGTAACCATCCCTATTGCTTAGATAAATGTGGAGAACAGTAAACATGCTGTACCGAGTTTCCTAGATGGACTCATGAACTTTGTTCTAGTGTCGAAAGAATGAATGGAAGTTGCACTAAATAATATAAGGTTCTTTAAATGATTATTGTTACATCCGATATTAGGCACCCCAAAAATATTTCAGCATATGTGCATCTCTTAGAGTACATATAATTTTTTTAAAGCAATAATTCAAATAAAACTTTTTTCTTGTTATCCTGCTATAATGTTCCTAATGTGTATTAATATGGTTTCTTGACACAGAATAGTAAAATAAAATATTATTTAAGCAACTTTATAAAAACTATCCGATATTCGGCTCCTCTCACCTATTTTCATCAAACGGGATATTGTGATTTTGTAACCAAGAAAGCATATATCTTCTTAAAAGAACTTGATGTTGGAGGCTTATGTACTTGTGTATTATGGTAAGAGGCATTATCTATTGCCAGCACTGAGTTAAGGAGTAAATTTGGAGTTATCATTGCATGTAATCATTTAATGTAATTTTTAGTATTCATTTCTTTGTGAGCACTTAATATGTGCATGACTGTCATAGTACTTTACAGTCAACTGTACTTTGGCGGGGGGGGGGGGTGGCAGACGATTTACACAGCATATTGCATCAAGTAACAGGAGTAAAAAGTTCACTGAGTATAGGAGTTAGGAGCAGACAGAAGAGAAGGAAGGTTAAACCTGGGCTCGCTGACTATTCTATGGGTGAAGGTCAGTCAGTGTTCTAGAACCTAGAGACTTATAGAAACTGGCCTGTATTACGTTTTGTTATCCTTTTAAACGTTAAAAGACATTATATGGTCAGCGGAAGCGAGTTAACGTTGGCTTACATTGAAAAGCAGTTGAAAGCATAATGCCCTTAAAATGGATTAAACTCAGCACTAGCAACACTTCATGTCACTCGATATTGCTCCTCAACTGTTTACATTGAACAGAAACGTACGAAACTGTACGAAAACACGTAGCTATTTGGGGTCTTATGAACCGAATCTGAGCCCATGTAAGCTATAACTTGTCAGCAGCCAAGGCACCTTTTTAGAAAAAGGGTCATGCGCGCTTGTGTAAAGGAAGTTTCAGCATCTTCCAATAATGCGACACAGAGATTTTCAAGAAAATATCCCCACCCCAGACTATCCTTTAAATAGAAAATTTTGATTTTCTCAAAAATGGCTCTAACCATTTTGATTACAATATCATCATTGAACCACATTTACTTTTTTGAGTATACTGCCCATGTGAGTTTGTTTGATGGACCCTGTTAATCCAAGGATGCAGTCGTCTGGCTCAACTGAAGCCAGATGTATGTCTTCAAGACCAAGACTGTATTTAGTATTAACTATATTTAGTTTTTCATCGCTATTAATCAGGGCCGTAGTGGAGGGGGAACACAGAGGTATGCCGCCCCCCACTATTTTTTGGAGGGGGATGCAGTCCCCTTACTAATAATATTTACCTTTCTTAATTTAAAATTCAAAATACTGCAAAAATGCAACATATACATATTCAAATAATGTTTATGACTATTAATGGACATCCAGTACATATGTGGAACCCAGAGCGTTACAAAAAGGAATGGATAAAAATTTGTACGCATGCTGAGGACAACCAAAGCAGGAAGGAAAATCTACAAGTGCAGCATTCTGTTCAGTTCTCCAGCAACTGGAAAATTTTTTAGGTGTGTGTCTCCCCACCTTTTTTTGTTAGGAATACGGTCCTGTTATTAGTACATAGAAATGCAAACAATTTGTTACAGCGTGTATGATTTTCATTTTAACGAAGCCATAAATTCATTGCATTTCTTAAAGTGAATAAACTGTATTCTATTTAAGATATTTTCGTGACAAATGAAATGCATATTTTGATTTTCTGGGAACCTCCTCAGAAGTCCTAGACTTTTGCATAACTCAGAAACAGTAAGAAACAGTCAACGTCTTACTACACAAAAGAATGTAGATCTCAAAGAACTTATCCTCTTCATTTAGGATGACTTTTGCATAACTGATGATCAATTCGTTTAAAGTGTATTATATCCCATCTTCCTCTTGCACCTCGTATTACAAGTAAATTAGCAATAAAATATTTTCTGTAAATGTTTATGTCAATAAATATGAAGTAGATAGAGGAAACAAGCACTTTTGCCTGTCTCTGTACATGGTACATTAACAGTAGTGTGTCTGCCTCACCGACTTCAAATCTCGCTCAGGGTAAGTTATCTGGTTAAGATTTTCTCCGGGTTTTCCCTTACGTTGCAAGATGAATGTCGAGTAACCGTAAGCTCTATGTTAATTGTACATTCTCTTGAGCCATTTGGTTGACATTTCCAAATTATACACTCTCTCAAAACTGTCATTGTGCCTTCACTTTAGCTTCCATCTTCCTGTCATGATAGGCCATCTGCAAATCTTAGGCCAATCACAGGGTTATTTGTGGGAGTCGTTCTTGCTCCCTTCTGGCAGGTTGATGCAGTTTAACTGCCTTACATTGTTGCTTCTGATGTTGCTGCGGTCTGCCGGCAATAACTGCCTTCCTTATTGAACATCCACCATGTCAGGCCACGTGTTCGCCCTTGCAGTTAGCACAGGTGCACATCATGATTGCACGTTGTCAGACCTCTTTGTTGTGGAAGTCGTCGCATTGTAGGCAGTCTAGGTTTTGGCAGCAGAATATGACTGGAGTGTTTAATCCCAGGTAGCAGTAGCATAGGGGAGGGCTCCCAGGGTCCTAAAGACCTCTTCTTTTATCCGGAGGTAATAGATGGTACTTATACCATCTAGCTTGGCTCACTCCACTACAACAAGATAGAAAGGGATTGCGGTTGGGGCTGTTTGGCCCTGTGTAGTTGCTTCTCTACTTGGGGCATATACCTTGGCAGCAGAGATTGTCATATATATTGCCTACTGATGCGTCCAAGGAAAGTCCCGTTAAAGGTTAAAAATAAAAAAGCTTCAAAGGAGACATTCATCATGACCTTATATGCACTAGATGTGTTTGACCACTCCAAAGATACAAGAGCAGATGAATGCTTTGAGGAATAGAGAAATGATTAACTTTAAAGAGAGTCGATTAAAGACACTAGACAACACTTACTTTTAAATTTTTCCAGAACATGTTTCTGAGGCTTTGCCTCTATCATCGGCCGGCTCTCGACTGGTTCTCGTTGGTGTAGCTGACGATATTTTGTCACAGGTCTCCTCTGGTGGCGGTTAAATCACTGTTTCCCAGCATACCAGTTAATCAACTCCCACCGTTGATAGAAAAATGGCTCAAATCACTTGGAATGGCATCATCTGAAATTTCAGACTACATTGAACTAACCAAATTATGCATAGAACAAAATTTCTTCCAGTTTCAAACAAAATA
Source organism: Mantis religiosa (assembly GCA_030765055.1). NCBI lineage: Eukaryota > Metazoa > Arthropoda > Insecta > Mantodea > Mantidae > Mantis > Mantis religiosa. The sequence goes on from CM060959.1 coordinate 115,771,746, forward strand.
TTATCACCAAACTTCAGGGTTAGCAATGGGCAACCCCCTATCACCCTTCCTGGCCGATCTGTACATGAGTGCATTAGAAATAAGGATCAACAAAGGTTTCCCTTGTATGTTCAAACTCTGGCAACGATATGTAGATGACATCTTTGCAATAGTACCAAAAAAACACATCAGTGATGCACTAAAACTTTTAAATACCCAAGAAAAAAGCATCAAATTCACTGTAGAAATAGAAAAAGATGAGCATTTACCATTTTTGGATCTAAAAATAATGAGGAATAAAAACAGACTAAACTTTGGCATTTACAGAAAACCAACACAGACAGACAACTACATAAAAGCTAATGGCTACAACCCAAGATCCCACAAACAGGCAATCTTCAATAGTTTAGCACACAGACTGGTAAACATCCCTCTCACAGCAGAAGAATACAAAACAGAATACAACAAAATAATTGAAATAGCACAAAAAAATAACTTTCCCAAATCATTAGTGGACAAAAAAGTGAACTTAGCAAAAAAGAAGAAGCTACTAAAGGAAACCACAACTCTCTCAGCTACAGAAACTAATATGATTTTCAAAAAATTCACTTACCATCCATGGGCCTATGATAAATTCAAAAAAGTCTTCAAAAAACAAAATATTCAACTAGCACCAGTCAACCATTTCTCCTTAAAAAGCCTAATTTGCTCAAACATCAAAGATGCCATTCCATCTAACAAAAAATCTGGTATATATCAAATTGAATGCAATGACTGTAGTCAAATTTATATTGGAAAAACAAAAAGAAATTTAGAAACAAGAGCAAAGGAACACTTTAGAAACATAAAATATAAGCAATTAGAAAAATCAGCAGTTGCCACACATTTTTGGGAAAAAAACCACAACATAAATCCAAAACCAAAACTACTAAAACATACATCAGGAAAACAAGAACTATCCACATGGGAACAAATCTTCATTTCAAAAAATAGGAACAAAGTATTCAATTTCGACATCCCCCAGAAAGATTTGTTCAGCAAGTTCCTTGAACCGCCACCAGAGGAGACCTGTGACAAAATATCGTCAGCTACACCAACGAGAACCAGTCGAGAGCCGGCCGATGATAGAGGCAAAGCCTCTGAAACATGTTCCGGAAAAATTTAAAAGTAAGTGTTGTCTAGTGTCTTTAATCGACTCTCTTTAAAGTTAATTTATCATAACAACACTGTTTTCAACACTTCCAAGAAAGGAAGAGAAATGATTATTTATGAGAGGAAGGATGGTCCTGTGAGTTAGATTTAAATTTAAATGGGAAAGGCTTCGAATGTAAAGTATAAATTCTCAGCCAAATGGGAGACATAGAATGAAACTGTTGGTTTGCCAGAGAAATATCTGGAATAATCTATTTTATAAGGCATTTAAAATAATAACTGCTCTGCATTAATTTAAGGCATTCTTAAAAGCAAAATTGCTTACAAAAGTAATGGGAGAGTTGCAGCTTAATTACTCTTTTTATTTCAAAAAAGAATATGAGAAAATAATATTGTTGTGTTTGGAGCTTTTGTTACTAGAAAAGAAAAAGTAAAACTACCCAAACAGATTATTGCCAAGACAATATTATTAATTCTGTTGTATTATTTTATTAATTACAATGACAAAGTACAGTAGAGTCTTGATTATCCGACCTAAACAGGCCCTGGACAAGGTTGGATAACCAAAAATGTCGGATAATACAACATAAGTTGGAAAATGTTGTACAATGTTGTAGGTATACTTATTATTAAAACAATTGTTAGTTTTGCAGTATTTACTGAATAATCAGACCAATTCTGCTTGCAATATTGAACAAAAAGAAGATCCAAATGTCTTAAGAAAAGAAGCTTTTCAATGAAGTCTGCTTACCTGCTGAATGACGTTTCCTTGCTGCGAGATTTTGCCATCGATGAAACATCAATACCTCAGTTGTGGTTGCCTTTGGCTGTTGCTCCACTAATGCCATCTCTAAAGCAATTAAACCTTCAGCACGACTCTTCCTCTCGTTTTGTTTCTACAGTTTCCTGTTGTACTTCATCCTCATTATCATTACCATTCATGAAATCAACAATAGCAGAGTCTATGAGTTCAAACTGTTGATCTTCTGCACACCAGCTACTTGCATCTTTAGCCGTAGAATCCTTGCAGCCAGGAATGCAGTTCTGTAAGGGAACAATGTCATGCATGTCTTCTTGAACTACCTATCTCTTCCTTATTTTCATCAACACCTAACAGTATGGACCAAGACTTTGCTAATGTCATCAATTTCTTCCCAAGCCTGAGCCACCCAGTATGCAACGTCTTTCATGTTCATAGATCTTAACTTTTCCATCATGTCCTTGCCACTGTCCATTTCCTCTATCAGGGACAAAAGGAGTTGTCAACGATATTTTCTTTGCAATGTTTCCAGCACACCTTGGTCTATTGGCTAGCACAATGACGTCACCTTAGGTGGGAGAAACAAGATCTTCATATCATCACTTCTAAGTTTTTCTACATTTAGGTGTAATGGGGCATTGTCTAGTAGAAGGAGAGCTTTCCTTGGGATGTCGTTGGCAGCTAAAACCTTCTCTATAGATGGCACAAACTGAGTAAAGAACCATTCTTTAAAGATGTCAGCAGACATCCAGTCAGAATTCTGGTTAGTGTAATGCACTGATCACTGATAGAGCATTAACAGAAATAGTACAAAATTGAATCGAGAATATATTGACACATTGCTTCACTCACACTGTTTATTCACAGGACATGTTTCAAGAGCTCTTGCTCCTATCCTCAGCTGATACTCGACTCAGATAACACTATCGAGATTTGGATGCTTCTCAGACTTGTAGGCCTAATCACTCAAAGTATAAACTTGAAAGAAGCGTAGGGACAGTGAAGTACAAATTAGTACAAAATTGAATCGAGAATATATTGACACATTGCTTCACTCACACTGTTTATTCACAGGACATGTTTCAAGAGCTCTTGCTCCTATCCTCAGCTGATACTCGACTCAGATAACACTATCGAGATTTGGATGCTTCTCAGACTTGTAGGCCTAATCACTCAAAGTATAAACTTGAAAGAAGCGTAGGGACAGTGAAGTACAAATTAGTACAAAATTGAATCGAGAATATATTGACACATTGCTTCACTCACACTGTTTATTCACAGGACATGTTTCAAGAGCTCTTGCTCCTATCCTCAGCTGATACTCGACTCAGATAACACTATCGAGATTTGGATGCTTCTCAGACTTGTAGGCCTAATCACTCAAAGTATAAACTTGAAAGAAGCGTAGGGACAGTGAAGTACAAATTAGTACAAAATTGAATCGAGAATATATTGACACATTGCTTCACTCACACTGTTTATTCACAGGACATGTTTCAAGAGCTCTTGCTCCTATCCTCAGCTGATACTCGACTCAATGCTGATACACGAGTATCAGCTGAGGATAGGAGCAAGAGCTCTTGAAACATGTCCTGTGAATAAATAGTGTGAGTGAAGTAATGTGTCAATATATTCTCGATTCAATTTTGTACTAATTTGTGCTTCACTGTCCCTACGCTTCTTTCAAGTTTATACTTTGATTAACAGAAATATTTTAAAATTCTCTAGGCCTTTTAGATTTACCAATCATTAGCAATTTAGCTTTGAAGTTCCCCGTACATTACTGCAGACAAGAATAGTAACACTTTCCTTACTACACTTGTAGCCAGGGGCAGATGCCTTTCTTCAGGCTGCAAGAGGTTTAGATGGCAGCATCTGGAAATTTAGTCCAGTTTCATCACAATTAAAAATCTGATCACCAGTTAATTCTTGAGCAAGAATTAATTCTTGGAATTCCTTTTTAAATTTCAGAACGTTGTCAGGTTTAGCAGACAGTTTTTCACCACAGATATTAAGTTGTCTAATACCACACCATTTCTTCCAAAAATCAAACCACTCAATGCTAGCTGTAAAATTAGGATCCCCTTTATTGAATGCTTTCCAGAAATACAGCATGGCCTGTTATTCGTAGATCCATTACTCGTTTTTGAGTGAACCAAAGAAACAGTGCTTCACTAACTTTTTCATATTCACATTGTTTCATTATTTTCCTGTGTTTTAGTGCATCACTTGTTGCTCTGGTAGCAGACCACTTTTCAATTTCTTCTCTTGTTTTTTTCAGTCCCCCACTATAACACGCTCGACATAATAATCTTAAGCCACTTTTTATTGTGTTTCCCCCTTGTCCACTCTCTTTAATGCCGTCAACTTGTCTTCCATGGAAACAACCGCTTTGTTCTTTTACTTGCCATATTGTACTCACAGGAAATGAAAACAATATTGTCCAAGCTATACTTGCACACTCACTGAAGGTTCGAGGATGCACATCCTGCTGACCAAGCACTGCTGAGAGTCAGATAATATGCATTGTCAGTTTCCCAATGGTTGGATAACCGAGACTACTGTATATCATCTGATTCTCAGGATTACATCTTCCCCTAATTTTGCTCAGAGGCCTCTCTTTGAAGTTCTTTTATGTGCCATAATCTATGACACAAGACACCAGCTTTACTTCATTTCTGAAGTAAACCATGCTAAGGATTTTTATAGCAGAAAAAGAAAAGGAATCTATCAACCCTCTTCATTCTGAATGACTTTTCATAAGTGGTAAAATGTAAGAGATATACAAAGTCTTACTATACCAAAAATGTTAATCTTGTTAAAGCACACATTTGTCAAGTGTACTTTTTCTTAAAAACTATTTGTAGTCAGTTTTTAACTCTCGTCACTTACAATTTTATATTACTGAGAAACTAGTTTTGGAAGCTGTTGCTTCCATTTTCAACCTTTCATATATTGTTGTTGTTATCTACTGTGTTCTCTCTGGTGGTGAAACTATGAACTTCTTAATCGATAAAACTATTTGTAGTCGGTTTAATGACACTTCATCACTTATGTTTTTATATTATTGAGGGACTACTCAATCTATATAAATTTTAGGGCAAGTTTCACATTTGATCTCATAGATTCCTAGTTTTTCTTTGGTAGTAATTGAATTTTTTTGGGGGGGGGGGCCTTTTAACAAATTTCTGATATTAAACCTATTTTGAGGTGCAAGAATTATGTTGTGTTTTGAGAAGATTTTTTTGAATTTATTATAGGCTGATGGATGGAAGGTGAAATTTTTAAACATTTTTTTTTTCTATTTTACTCCTGTAGGTTCTAGGGTGGTGGTTTCTTTTATTTTCTTAGCTTTGTTGAGTCTGTTAACTGTTTTGTCTACTAAATTTGGGTTGAAACCGTTGGACATAGCTACTTTTTTTATGTATAGGTATTCTTCTTGATAATCTTCTCTGTTTAGTGGAAAGTTGATCATCCAAAATATTAAACTGTTGAAAATGACATGTTGGTGTTGTTTTGGGTTGTTCTTAATATAATTATCTGTGTGTGTCGGTTTCCTGTAAATACCAAAAATGAGTTTGTTGTTCATTTGTTTGATCTTGATGTCCAAAAAGGGAAGCACATCATCCTCTTCCATTTCCAATGTAAAGCTGAATTTTGTATATTCAAAAGTCTAAGACCATCTTGTATGAGTTTTTAGGTACTATTGCAAAAATGTTGTCAACATAGCGATACCAAACTTTCAAATAACTTGGAAAAGTTTTTGTGATATGTGTTTCAAAAGCACTCATAAATAAATCTGCTAGGCCCGTTTTTTGTTTATAGATCTGTCCATTAAAGCTGAAAACATTCTGATTGATACAAATTTCTGTAAGTTGTGAAAGTTCTTCTATTTCTTCAGATGTTACTTGTATTGATTCCAGCCATTTTTTGAGAAGTGGAATAAGCTCATTGGTAGGTATACTTGGATATAAAGAAATGACGTCAAAGGAAACTAAAGCATCTGTAGAGTTGATCTTTGTGTTCTTCAAGAGATTTATCAATTCAAACGAGTTTTTGATACTTATATTTTCAAATTTTGTGAAGGATCTGAAGATTTGAACCAGCCATTTTGATAGTTGGTAAGTGGGTGCATCAATGTTATTAATTATTGGTCTGAGGGTAATTTCAGGTTTATGTATTTTGGATAAACCATATATGTATGGTATTTTTGGATTGTCTATTTTATTGTTCAATTTTTCTTTTTTAGTCATGATTTTACTATTTTTAATTGCTAATTCCACAGATTTTCATGCTTTCTTTAATGGGTTGTTTTCTAGTTTAACAAATTCTTTTCCTTTTAAAAGGTTGTCCATTTTTTTGAGATAGTCTTTTTCGTCCAATATTACTATTTTGTTACCTTTGTCTGCTTTAGTGTAAACTACCGGTTTTTCATTTAAATTATTGAGGAATTTTTTATATGAGTATCTTTTTGAATTTGCATTCTGAACATGATCTAAAGTTTCTACGCACTGTGTTCTAATCATAGACTTTTGATTATCAGGCAAATTATATATCACTATTTCAATGTCTGCGATATAGTTTTCAATGTTTTTTGTGTAATCTACACACGTTTTTAGGCCTTTGTTTAGAAAATTTATTTCTTTTTCCGTGATTTTGCATGTGGATAGATTCTTTACATTGTTAGGTTTTTGACTAGAGAGTAATAAATCTTGTTTTTTATGTGGATTTGGTTCTTGCTTCTTTTGAAGATTGATGAATTTTTGTTTAAAAATGGCTGTTTTTGTATGCATTCAGAGAAAGAGGAAACCACCATAATTTGCACTAGTCGAGTACCAGCAGATGATAAGAACAAAAGCTCTTGAAACATGTCCTGTGAAAAAGCAGTGTGAGTGAAGCCGTGTGTCAGTATCTTCTCGATTCACTTTTGTGTTAAGTTGTGCTTCACTGTCTCTATGCTTCTTTCAAGTTTTATACTTAGATTTATTACTCAGTCCTATTTTCCATATTAACTAATCTGACACTAACTCCATCCTATTCCTTACTAGGGTTAAAAATAGACAGTAAGCTAACCTGGTCTGAGCATGTAAACAGTGTTTGTAATAAAATAGCTAAATATATTTACTTCTTTAGGCTAATGAAAAGATATGTGAATGAGCATACCATGAAAATAATGTACTATGGTCTTATTTTTCCACATCTCAGTTACTGTTTAGAAGTTTGGGGAGGAGCTGCACATGTACACATTAATAGGATATTAAATTTACAGAAGAAGTGTATAAGAATTATGTACAGTATTCCTAAAATAGAAATTTGTAGACATGTGTTTATTAGAGAAAATATTTTAACCATTGTATCACTATATGTATATAAAAACATTCTTTTAACTGTAAACAGTGCAAATGGTATGCTAATAAATAGTGAAATACATACACATAATACCAGACAAAATATGGATTTTCATAGAATAACAGTGAATAAAAAGAAAATCAATACTGATCCATATATTGTAGGCAGTTTACTGTACAATAAACTACCAGCTAAAATTAAGTCCTGTGCAAAAAATTGTTTTAAAAGTAAGCTAAAGATGTATCTCATTCATAAATGTTTGTATAAACTGGAGGAATTTTAATTTGATTTGTTATAAACTATGTATATTTGGTGATTTTATTATTATTGCATAATTTTTGTATAAAATGATTGATTTTTTATAAACTTTGTAAATATTGTAAATAGCCTCTGACAATGTCAGACACTCTGTATAAGTCTATTGACAGTAATAAACTACTACTACTACTACTACTACTTAATATTGTGTCTTTGTGGGTTCATAGAATTAGAAGTCCAATTTGCAGACATTCTAAATGTTCTTTATTTCCGTAGAAATACACTTGCAGATTACAGCAGAATTACGTTACATACACAATCACAATCTACCAAGGTCGATGACCACAACAAAGAGCTTACTCAACTTCCACTGTTTATAACAGTCCTGTTACAACATCTGTTTACGACTGACTCTTGGTGAGTCGTCGCTTCCTTAAATACCTCATTGATAACAGAGAAAAAACTTTTTAAAAAATTCACCTTCCACCCATCAGCCTATAACAAATTCCAAAAAATCTTCTCAAAACACAACATAACTCTTGCACCTCAAAATAGGTTTAATATGAGAAATTTGTTAAAAGGCCCTCCCAAAAATTCAATCACTACCAAAGAAAAACCAGGAATCTATGAGATCAAATGTGAAAATTGCCCTAAAATTTATATAGGAAAAACAAAAAGAAATATTAACATCAGAACTAAAGAACATATGAGAAACATTAAAAATGGTGAAACAGAAAAATCAGCAGTGGCTTTTCATTTTTTGAATACTAGACATGACATCAATTTGGAAACATCTCTAATAAAATACGTTAATCACCCCATAGACCTTTCCGTATGGGAAAAAATCTTCATTAACAAAAATCGTCATAGAGTCATGAATTTTGAAACTCCACCACCGGACATCTTTGACAAGTACATCACGCCATCTATTGACAATACGGAGAAAGAAGAAATCACTACAACTTGCACTAGTCGAGTATCAGCTGAGGATAGGAGCAAGAGCTCTTGAAACATGTCCTGTGAATAAACAGTGTGAGTGAAGCAATGTGTCAATATATTCTCGATTCACTTTTGTACCTCATTGATAATTTGAGACTGTTCTGTACCAATCAAGAAATCGAATGTTCTATCACCAGACAAAACCCGAACCTTCCAGAAGCGTAACTTTATCTGTGATGGCCAGCCTTTTATCTCCTCACTATCTTTATTTGCAGGCTCTTTGTGTGCACAAGCCGCATTATCGTAGATAATGGGTTCACGACGATATGTTTTCCCATGAGGAGAACATATTAAAAGTGGGCCACTGTATGAGGTCTGGAAATTGGGTACTCTTTGCATGACAAGAGAAGAGAAACACTAAAAAACATTAAAAGTACTTTACTTGTAAGAGTCAGTTGGAGAATTTAATGTCATATCGGCACATTGGCAATAGTAGCACAATGGTAGTGCGGCTGGATGGAAACCAGAAGATCCGTGGTTCAAATCCCAGCTATGGCATTGAATTTTTCAGTCTGAATCTACATTTCCACAATTTAGCCTACACACGGCCAGTGTGAAAGAACAATTAATTTCCATACATTTGATTGGTGATGAAAATATTTCAAGTATACATATTTTAATCAAAAGCATTAGATCCATTTTGATGATAATCCTTTCATGTAAAGTATTGTTTGGAATGGAGGAATTTTTTGAAAATATTAATCTTTGAAACATTCTGAACTTAAATACCAAGTTGAAAAGGTATTTATAGTTGGTTTTCAACACTTCATCACATTATTTTAGTTAATTGATGGAAATTAATCATTTCTCCACACTAGCTGTATATAGGCCATGGCATTGAATTTTTCATGTTGACTCCATCCATCAAATATCTTAGCCTATATACAGCTAGTGTGGAGAAATGATTAATTTCCATCAATTAACTAAAATAATAAGAGTTAAATGATGAAGCCTGGAACTTAAGTACTTACAACAGTAAGTCGCCACGAACGGTGTATCTCGGATGCGAGAGCCCCTAGTGGTCTACCGGGGAAATATACGAGTCAACTGGAGAATTTAATGTCAGGAAGGCACGTTGGCCATGGTAGCTCAAAGGTTAAGAGCGACTGGACGGAAACCAGTAGATCCGTGGTTCAAATCCCGGCCATGGCATTGAATTTTTCATGTTGACTCCATCCATCACTTCATCACATTTTTAAATTACTAAAGGACTAGTTTCAGAAGCTGTTGCATCCATTTTCAGCCTCCGTCCAACTATCATCTGTTGTCTGCTCTCCTCTCTCTGGTAGTGGAACTATGAACTTCTTTGCCAAATTATCCACTAGTGGGATTTCAAAGGCTTCCGAAATTAGTCCCTCCATAATATAAAAATGTAAGTGATAAATTCTTAAAATTTGAATACAAATAGTTTTTTCAATTAAATTTGACGTCACTTTAAATTTAAATTTAAAGGGAGTCGATTAATGACACTAAACAACACTTACTTTTAAATTTTTCCGGAACATGTTTCAGAGACATTGCCTCCATCCTCAACGAGCCATCGAATGGTTCTCATTGGTGTAGTTGACGATATTTTGTCATAGGTCTCCTCTGGTGGCGGTTTAAGGAACTTGCTGAACAAATCTTTCTGGGGGATGTCGAAATGGAATACTTTGTTCCTATTTTTTGAAATGAAGATTTTTTTCCCATGTGGATAGTTCTTGTTTTCCTGATGTATGTTTTAGCAGTTTTGGTTCTGGATTTATGTTGTGGTTTTTTTTCCCCAAAATGCGTGGCAACTGCTAATTTTTCTAATTGTTTATATTTTATGTTTCTAAAGTGTTCTTTTGCTCTTGTTTCTAAATTTCTTTTGGTTTTACCAATATAAATTTGACTATAGTCACTGCATTCAATTTGATATATACCAGATTTTTTGTTAGATGGAATGGCATCTTTGATGTTTGAGCAAATTAGGTTTTTTAAGGAGAAATGGTTGACTGGTACTAGTTTAATGTTTTTTTTTTTTTTGAAGGTTTTTTTGAATTTATCATAGGCCCATGGATGGTAAGTGAATTTTTTTGAAAATCGTATTAGTTTCTGTAGCTGAGAGGGTTGTTGTTTCCTTTATTAGCTTCTTATTTTTTGCTAAGTTCACTTTTTTGTCTACTAATGATTTGGGAAAGTCATTTTTTGTGTTATTTCAATAATTTTGTTGTATTCTGTTTTGTATTCTTCTGCTGTGAGAGGGATGTTTACCAGTCTGTGTGCTAAACTATTGAAGATTGCCTGTTTGTGGGATCCTGGGTTGTAGCCATTAGTTTTTATGTAGTTGTCTGTCTGTGTTGGTTTTCTGTAAATGCCAAAGTTTAGTCTGTTTTTATTTCTCATTATTTTTAAATCCAAAAATGATAAATACTCGTCTTTTTATATTTCTACAGTGAACTTGATGCTTTTTTCTTGGATATTTAAGTTTTAGTGCATCACTGATGTGTTTTTTTGGTATTACTGCAAAGATGTCATCTACATATCGTTGCAGAGTTTGAACATCCAAAGGAAACCTTTGATGATCCTTATTTCTAACGCACTCATGTACAGATTGGCCAGAAAGGGTGATAGGTGGTTGCCCATTGCTAAACCTGAAGTTTGGTGGAAATATTTTGTTTGAAACTGGAAGAAATTTTGTTCAATGCATAATTTGGTTAGTTCAATGTAATCTGAGTAATCAACACTTCCAAGAAAGGAATTTGATGTCACTGTTACTAAATTCCTCCAATCATGCATAACAAAATTTCATATTTATGCTACTTTCCTTATAAATGGAAAATTATGAAAGACCTTAAAAACAGACCAGGAATTAAGCACTTACAAATTTTAAATTGCCATTGGAGTAAGAGATCTCAAATTGAGGTTTCCTCATTGATCTGCCGGGAAGATGTGAATAAGCTGAAGAATTTATGTCATGTCAATATATTGTCATCATAGCTCAGTGCCCGCCTCGGTAGCATGTTGGTAGAATGTCTGCCTCACGTTCAAGAGGTCCTGAGTTCGAATCTCGGTCAGGGTGAGTTACCTGGATAAGGTTTTTTCCAGGGTTTTCCCTTATTCTGAAAGAAAAATGTCGGGTAACTCTAAGCTCTATGGACCCTGGGCTCATTTGAGCATCATTTCACCCATTCCATTCATCTTCCATATGACTAAACGTTGGAGGACGTAAATTACACAAAACAAAACAAAATTCATAGATCAGTGATAGAGCGGAAGATCATGGTTCAAATCCCCAACTATGGCAGGGAATTTTTCGCTTCTGATTTTAACCTTTTTAAGTTTACCTACACAAGGTTTGTATTTGTTAGAACAGTCACCTGCACTGTGGTGGAAATTACAAAAGAAAGGACTCAGCAGGAAATTTATTATAGTGCTAGAACAAATTTATGAGGGAATAAAGTTTGGAACTAGAGTAGATAAGAAGGGGATAACAGTATTAGTGGAGCAGAAAATGGGATTAAGACAAGGCTGTAAACTTAGCCCTATATTGTTCAACTTTTTCATTGATGATATAATTGAGAGGGCTGAAAAAAGTAACAACCATTGCCCAATTATTAGAAATAAGGTAATACCAGGGTTACTATTTGCAGATGATTTGGTAATAGCATTTATAATAGTGATAGGATTACAGAGAGTAATAAATGAAATTAGTGGCTACTGTAAAGAATAGGGGATAAGAATCAATATAAGCAAGTCACATATAGTAGTGTTTAAGAAGGGTGATAAGTTAAGAAAAGATGAAAAGTGGTATCTAAATGACCAAATAGTGGAGGTGGTAAAGGAGTTTGACTATTTAGGGATGAGACTGTGCTACAATGGAGGCTGGGGAGCACATGGAAGAAAGATAAGAGTGAAAAGGAAGATAGCAATGTCTGGGGTAAGGAGCTGTAAATATAAATTACCAGATATGTCAGTAAGGTGGCATGAAAGAATCTGTGAAGCAATAATAGAATAAAAAATGACATACAGTGTGGAGTTGTGGGGGGCTAATGAGATAAGAAATCATGTTGAAAACACATATAAACAGTTCTGTAGAGAGATACTAGATTTGAATAAGTCAACGCCAAATGGAGTAGCTAGAGTGGAACTTGTGATTATAGAAAGATGTTTAAAATATTGTTATAGCTGTATAAAAAAGGATGATGATAATACATTAAATATCTGTCTACAACAGAAGAATTCCACATGTAAGGACAGCTGGTGGGCAGAGCTAGAGAGAATGCTGGTCAAAATAGGGATGGGGGATATCTGGCAAGAGAGTGAAAGAAATGTAAAAGGTTTTTGGACAATTATTAAGAATAGGATAGAGGATATTGACAGACAGGTGATGTGGGGAAATCTGATAAGTAAGAAATCACTAAATGTATACCTGAAAATACAGATGGAATGGGGAATGGAAACATATATAGACATATGTGATAGATATGAGAGGGATGGTTTAGCTTGGTTAAGGACAGGAGCCATATTGAGAGGGGTTCACCAAAGGAGTGCATTCTATGTGGAAAGAAAATAAGCTTAGAACATTATGTAGTGGAGTGTAAAGAAATTGAACACTGGAGGAAATTAATATGGGATAAGAACTGGAATAATAAAGGGGCTTACATTAACAATAAAAATGCTTATGTTGAAAAGGAAGAAAAGAATAAGGGAGATGGGGAAATTTGCCGACAAAATCAAAGAGAGATGGTTGAGAAGGGCAAGGAAATAAGAGGTAGAGAAATGGAAGACACAATCAGAACATTAGGTCAAGGTTGTATAAGGGCTAGGATAAAGGTAAACAAACGGCCAGGGAGCCAACACCACTATCAGACCGTAATATAAGCAGCTGACAAATTTGTACCTAGATTAGATTAGATTGCCCTTATAAATGGTATAATAATGTAACAAAATATTTTTGGGGGGAGGAGTTTCAGGAGATAACAAAAATAAAATCTTAAAGAGTTTGAATATGTCCTGCATATTTATTTATTTATTCCTTAACATTAAGTCAACAATTTTGAATGCATTTTGCATACCATTAATATTAAATAATTTTTAAATTAACCTCTGAAGTTGTGAGTTAAATTTAACAGTAAAAAGGGAGAAAATTGAAGAACCATCTACTTTGCATTTTTTTCTCAAGCAATCTTAGTAAAGAATTGGTTGCTATACAGTAGATTTTTCAGTCTGGATATCAAATCATAGTCAGTAGATGATGATTCTCTTTCCATCCCTTTGTTTTAGCTGAAGAGGTATGTGTATTAGTAGATACCAATAGTTTCTAAACTCTGTAACATGTCTTAAAATTATATTAAGGACATGAGTTTTGCAGCAAAACATATTGTCATGACTCAGTAAGTACCTCTGATACATATGCAATATTGGGTGATCAAATTTATTCAGAACTTTCTGCTAGCCCTTTTGAATTTCAGATGGCATTACTTAAATGAGTTAGTGCAGTTGGAATTCACATATTGTACCATTTCAATGTCTTCCCACACAGATACCCCTAGGATTATCATATAAAACCTATATGGACATGATTAGTGATCATCACTGCAGAAACTATGTCATGATTGCTCAAGTGTTGGATTTCATTCATACCCCTTGCACAGGACGAGCGATCCGGGTGGCATCAGTGGGAACAACTGTCACACCGTGAACTACAAGAAGAATGTGTGCAAGACCACGAGAAGAGTGGGATGACTACTATTTTGTAAGGTGGTTGGTGAATCGGCCCTATCCAAGGTAAAGTTAAATTAAGCAAATGTAATCTTACAAGTTTTGTAGTTCTTTTGCAACACAGATTGATTCACATAAAAGGAATAATTTATTTAGTTTGCTTTCAATACATTATAAGCAGGGCAAGAACTTTGGACCCCAAAACATTGGAACGAGGCAGCTGCAGGTTGCGAGACACTGACCTGTGGAACCTCGCGATCCACTGCTGTCCTGATGTACAGTCACATTCCGAGGGAGGGTCTGAGGTGAGACTTCGAATATTGAAATGTGTGCTGCTTTAAGGGCAGTGGAAAAATTCTGTGGACAAATAAACGAAGTCCCTGATGATACTAATAGTAATTGTGTTAAACAAAAGCTTCAGCGTGTTCCTAAAAACAATCCGTTTTATTCGAAACTGTGTTCAGTGCGGAATTGCTTAAATAACAACCCAGATTCAAATATAAACTGTTTCAAGTATGCTCCAATCACATCATGTGATGTAGAGAGAACATTCTCTCAATACAAAAATATTTTGTCAGACAATAGAACAAGTTTCAAATTTGAGAATTTATGAATGTACGTATTTGTACAGTGCAATAAAATTAGTGACTATAATTAAAATTTAAACAATGTTATTTCAGTAGGCCTATGTATCTGTTCACAAAAGAGAGAATGAATGAGCTTAGGGACTTTCTCATATTATTCATATATACCGCATAGTCAAGAGCCCCTGTTTATTGTCATCGACTGACTGTACGTACCCAAGGTTGGAATCAGGTGTAGCGTGCTCTACAGACATCTTTCTCTCACCCTCAGTTCCTTGTAAACAAACCTAATTCTGTGGTCTCAGCGCAGCAAACTTATTAGGTTCAGTGTCTAAAGTTCTTGCCCTGATTATAAGTTATTACAACTTTCGACTGTACCCATTTGACAAATTTTCCAGGAGGATTAAATGTTCTACTCCACTGTCACATACGCTTAATACTCACCAAAAAACTGTAGGATACAGTCGAATTTTGAGTAGACCAAAGAAGTTGTAAGTCATGGAACAGTACCCTTTACCACCTCTGTCACTTTCTGGCCAAAGCCGACCCTCTTTGCTCGTGGTCCCGCACACACTCTCCTTGTAGTTCATGATGTGACAGTTGTTTTCCTGATGCTGCCAGGAATGCTCGTTTTGTGCCAGGGATATACTGATTAATCAGGAACAAATCCAATGCTTGGGCAATCATGACAAATAAAACTCTAAAAGAGAGCAAAATAATTAACAAAAAAGAATTTCACAAAATTAAAGTAGATAATCCAAAATTACCAAGGGCTGCCAAAAACTCACAAAACAGGGAAAGGCATGAGACCTACCACTAGTAGCATAAAAGCCCGCCTCGTTAGTGTAGATGGTAGCATGTCTGCCTCACGTTCAAGAGGTCCCGAGTTCGAATCTCGGTCAGGGTGAGTTACCTGGATAAGGTTTTTTCCGGGGTTTTCCCTTATCCTTACAGACAAATGTTGGGTAGCGCTAAGCTCCATGGACCCTGGACACATTTGAGCATCATTTCACCCATTTCATTCACCGTCCGATATGACTTAATGTTGGAGGACGTAAAATTAAAAAAAAAAAAAAAAGAACTAGTAGCATAAATGCCCCCACATATAATTTGGCCAGATGGTTGCTATGCAAATTCAATAATTTTCCAAAATTTGAAAGTGCAAATTTAAAAAGCTCTTTAGATCTGGAAGAAAAAAATAAAAGATATAAATTTGGACAAAAATGACAGACTGGATTCCTTTGATGTCATCATTATTTCCAAGCATACCAACAGAAAAATTACAGACTTTATTTAAAAAATGGGTAACTACAATAGAAATGGAAACAACAGAAGTAGAAGAATACATTTCACTAACAACAATATACATTGAACAAAACTTCTTCAGCTTTAATGGAAAACACTACAAGCAGAAATCAGGTTTATCAATGGGCAACTCACTTTCACCTTTTTTGGCAAATTTATTTATGAGTGCATTTGAAACACAAATTAAAAAGACCTTCCCATGGATCTTCAAAGTTTGGTATAGATATGTTGACATCTTTGCAATAGTGCCGAATAAACATTTAAATGATGCATTAAAATTACTCAATCTGCAAGAAAGGACTATCAATTTCACAATAGAAAAGGAAATCAATGGACAACTCTCTTTCTTGGATCTAAATATCATCAGGAATAACACAAAAATAAAATTTGGAATTTACAGGAAACCAACACATTCAGAAAATTACATAAAAAAATAATAGCTACAACCCAATTATACATAAGCATGCAATAATAAACAGCCTTACACACAGAATAGTTAACATACTCATGGATAAAGAAGAATACTTCAAAGAACAAAAAGCCATACTACACATAGCAGAAGAAAATGGATCCAACAAAAGTCTGGTGTTGAAGAAAATTAGAAAAGCTAAACTAAAGAAAATCATTAAGGAAGCAACCACATTTACAAAATAAAAAGAAAGCAACAGCATATTCAGTTCATTCACATATCACCCAAAAACATTTAATAAATTTAAAAAGATCTTTATGGAACAAAATATGATCTTGGCACCTACTAATGGACATTAAATTCTAAAATTTCTAAATTCAAAAACAAAAGATGAAATCCCATCAGTTAACAGATCCAGAATATACAAAATAAGTTGTAAAAATTGTGAAAAATGCTGCATAGGTCAAACATAAAGAAATCTAAAAACCAGAATCAAAGAGCAGTTTAGAAACATCAGAATGAAACAAGAAGATAAGTCAGTAGTAGCATTTCATTTTTGGAATGAAAATCATGACATTGATCCAAATCCAAAATTATTAAAAGGAGTGATAAACCAAAATAAACTAACAACATTGTAGAACATATTCATATGGAAATATAAGGACCGTGTAGTGAACTTTGAAATCCCACCAGTAGATAATTTGACACAGAAGTTCATAGTTGCACCACCAGAGAGAGGGGAGCAGACAACAACAGATGCTAGTTGGAGAGAGGTTGAAAATGGAGGCAAAGACTTCCGAACCTAGTCCCTCAATAATATAAAAAAAGTAAGTGACAAGTATGAATAAACCAACTACAAATAGTTTTACAATTAATCATGACAGTTTCTTCAGTGATGATCGCTTATCATGTCCATATAGGTTTTAGATGATAATCCTAACGGTATCCTGTGGGGGCAGACCAAAATGACACAATAGGAAACACAGAACATCACATAGTTGGGAAAAGAGAATTGCTATTTCAGATCTTATAAATTTGACATGGCCTGACAATTAAATTTCTTGCAACTGGCAAAGTTGTACTGTTTTACATGGATACAGTTTTATTTTCTTCACTATCATATGGCACAATCTAGTTTAAGTACAAACCTATTGTTAGATTTATATGTCCTTTTACTCATAATTTGTACTTTCTTTCACTGTTAAATATTGAAGTTTGTGATTAGTCTTATTTTTCTATATAATACATTTATCATAAGAAAAGGGGGGGGGGGGGGGAAAGAAGAAAAGAATAGTGTATTTGGCACTGCAATTCCAATTGACCTTTTGACTTTCTTTGAAAACTGTTCCAAATTGTGGGAAAGGTATAAGTAAATATTTCCTGCACTGGCCAAATTAATAATAGTGAGTATTAAATTATAGATGAGTCGTATTTTTTACACATCTGCTTCACTTTCGTACCTATTTTGAGGACATGTTTCGCAAATCATCGCTTGCATCTACGGCTCTTGTGCGACTAAAGTTAGATCCAGCGGTGTGGGTAATTCTGGGGTTGCTGCTGCCATCTGTGGATTTAGTGATGAACTTAAATGTGGGATTCTCTTCTAGCGGGATTTCAAAGGAGAGGATATACATAGAAAAACATAAAAACCAACTAATGAACTTTGAAATCCCGCTAGAAGAGAATCCCACATTTAAGTTCATCACTAAATCCACAGATGGCAGCAGCAACCCCAGAATTACCCACACTGCTGGATCTAATTTCAGTCGCACAAGAGCCGTAGATGCAAGCGATGATTTGCGAAACATGTCCTCAAAATAGGTACGAAAGTGAAGCAGATGTGTAAAAAATACGACTCGTCTATAATTTAATAATTTTTCGCTTCACTGCGGTGTTCCAATACAGTTAAATCTCGATATATGGAATAGTGAGTATCTTAGATTATTTTTCCAGTACAAATATATGAGGATAATCCAGGAAGTAGTGATCATTTACAAATAGCTGATGTGCAGATCACTGTCTGGCTTTTGTTAAATGTTTTTTGTTATGAAGATTTTCAGATGAAATAAATTGTTTCTGTGCATTCTGTGATTGATTAAAATAAGCTTTGTGATTCAAAGTCGTGCTGACTTTGAGGTATTGGCTTTTAGAATGCTCAAAAGTTTCAACCTACAGCAATTTATTGTCAATTAAAGTAAATGTATGGTGATCAGTAATGAATGAAGAAATGTTAGAAAGTGGCATTAAATGTTCAAAAATGGATGAACAAATATATAAGGGGCATTCAAACAGAAACGAGCTGGAGTCTGGTATGTGCAAACCGGTGACAGGATGGTAATATTGTGGTATGTGTAACAAAGTGTTGCTCCGATCCGCGTGGAAGTTCACAGGCTGTCGCTAGAGGGCATGTGTGCAAATCACGTGACTATACAAAGCTAACAGCAGCATGCATCAATCGTCCGACGCTGCCAGTCGCATTGCAAACAGTGAAATGGAGATATCAAAAGAAGAACAAAGAGGTGTTGTTTATTTTCTGACAGCGAAAGGAGTAGGGGGAATTGACATTCATTGACGAATGTCACAAGTGTATGGAAAACACTATATGTTCCTTGCAAGGGTCAAGGCATGGCATAAACACTTCAGGGAAGGATGGGTGACATTAGCCGATGATGCACAGTCTGGAGCACCACATTGCATTACCATTGACATCATCCAGCTCGTTAATGCACTCATTACACAGGACAGCTGAGTGACAGTGAAAGCCATAGCTGCTGAGGTCGGATTGAGCATCGGAAGCGTTTACACCATCATGAAGGAACGACTGCTCTTGCGCAAAATGTGTGCCCAGTGGGTACCCCAGAGTCTTCAACCACACCAGGAAGCATGTTGAATGGCCCACTGTCTTGATCATCTGCAATGCTATGCTAGGGAAGGGAATAAGTTCCTGGCACAAGTGGTGGCTGGAGATGAGTCATGGTATTATCACTTCGAAGCAGAATCAAAATGACAAAGCCTCCAGTGTAAGCATCCAGGGTCACCACCACCATAAAAAGCCAAGGCCATCCTCACAAATGTAGGAAAGGTTATGCTGACGTTCTTCTTTGACCGAGATGGGCCCCTTCTGATACACTTCCTGCAACACGGGACAACAGTGAATGCCCAGCGTTACTCACAATCTTTGACCAACCTTCGCCAATTGATCAAATCAAAACGACCAGGCAATCTTACCCATGGAGTCATTCTGCTCCACGACAATGCAAAGCGTCATACGGCCAACACAGTTGCAGTACTCCTGCAGAAATTCAAATGAGAGGTTCTCGGCCACCCTCCATACAGTGCAGACCTCTCTCTGTGATTACACCATTTTTGGTCCCCTTAAAAAGGCTCTGAGGGGCAAACAATTCACCTCAGACGACGACCTCCAGCTGTACGTGCGGAACTGGCTCACATTGCAGCCCCGGGACTTTTATGAGACAGCCATTCACCACCTTGTTTAACAGAGGGGCAAGTGTCTCAACAGGCAGGAACTGGTTTCTGTAATTATGTCTTCAGCTCATTTCTTTTTAACTGCACCTTAACATGAGAAAACAATCTAGATATACATGAGAAAACAATCTAGATATCCATCACTCATTACAGATGAGTTGGAGAATCAAGTGAGGAATTACATTATACAGTATAGATGTGTAACCCTAGATGAGTTACATATAAATTTCTATCTCTTCTAAAAATGCATCTGAACATCTTGGTTTAATGGATTGGTAACAACAGACCAGAACATAAAAATTCCAAAACTCATGGACAGATGTGACATGTACTTAAAATAATGGAAGCCATTATGTGGAAACAAAGTATTGACATAATTTCTTTAGCAAAATGTTTTCTGATTTTATAAAAACCAAATGGTTGTTACTTTCTGGATTAACTTCATAATTTTGTACCGTCTAACAGTTCTAATGATGAGCTCTATGCTGCTGACAACTTCACTGAACAAAATTCAATTGTGCAGTCTCATCATAAACAATTCTATTTACTAAGAATATTATACTATACTGTATCACAGTAGCTCCAGCTGAATTGCCATATTTTACAATAATTATGTAACTTTCAAGGTGTTCACACTATATTACCAAGCAGGACGGCCTGCATTTGGGAGGTCTGGGTTTGAGTTCCGTGACCAGTATACCTGACCCATGGGCTTCTTCAAGGGTTTCCCCAGGTCACCAGGTGAATGCTGGGTAGATTAATTATATCCCCTGAATTTCGCCTCCCTCCATTTCAACTCCTTTATCATTTCACATCCTCTCTCATCTGGTGGTCTTTTTTAAATAGAAGAGTCAGTAGGTGTCTTGGCCCTACATGGCAGGGTGATATGTCCTGGTCAACACCTTCATCCTCCAGTACTTAGTTTCCTGCCTCCGAGCTGGCTTAGTGGGCCATTTCAGGAGCATGGTAGGAGGGATGCTGATTGTGTAAGCCTGCCGGAAGTTCTAGCATGTTGGCCTTCAGACTCTGAGCCTGCCTAGTGGGTCACCATGGGAGGGATGCTGGTTATACCAGACAGCCAGGTGTTTCTGAGCTCTGGCATGGGGGCCTCTGGTCTCCGAGCCGGCCTGGTGGACTGTTTCAGGACATGGTAGGTGGGATGCCAGTTGCATTGGACTGCTGGGGAGTTTAGGGACCCTGCCCTCTGCACTGTTTTGGGGGTCGGCTGCCCTCTAAATCCTCTCGCCTCATCCTGCGGATGCCCCATTTAGATCATAGATACAAAAGATCAGTCTGGTCGACAAGCGAATCTCCTCCGTATAATTCTGTCCTATCCTATCTCACAACTTAGCTCTTAAAATAGTTACTAAGGTAGCTACAAAATAGGAATGAACATAAGGCACAGCTAGGCGTAGTTGTTCTATCGCTACTAACCAATGCGGTGCATGCGACATTGTACAGTTAAGCACACATACTGGCTTGCTTTGCCGAACTATACGACAAATTTCTTTGCTCACTCTAAAGACACTAATTACAGAATTATTTTGTTTTTCCTATGTTACAGAGCTATTTTTTCTGAGGATGACTGTCCAAACCCCATATTTGTAGCACATCTGGTTTCATAGATATGGAAAGATAAGGCGCCTGACTAGAAAGAAAAGAATTGTTAACTGTCAGTGAAGAAAAGCACACATGTGCAGTGCTGCAGCTGCATTTTGTATCCTGCATTCAGTAAAGTGGTGATCTTTTAAGAGTGCAGACATGGTTTTCAAAGCTATTAAATATACTGCTTAGCAAGCCTAGTACTGGTGTGCCTAGTAGTAACTGTAAAACAACTCAGAAGATTATACCTAAGCAGGCTAAAAATATTCTTCTTAAAGATTACGTAGAAAATGAAGCTACAGTGAAGCAATGAATATTACACAAATATAAATATTTGTAACAAAAGGCTTCACTTATCTTAAGAAAATGATGTTAATTCTTCTTTCTAATGGAGATCAAATTTCAAAAACAGATTGTTTTCATATCTGTCAACTTTGTTGTTACAAATATTTATATTTGTGTAATAAATGTCAAAGACATTTTTGAAGGTACAAATTTTGCTCAGAATCGAGACAATGGCACAAGCTTGTCACCTGAGTGCTCATACTGTGACAAAAATTGTCAAATAAGGCACTAAATTAGGAGAAGTTTCCATGTTTAGATTTCCAGGGAAACATCTAGCAGCTAAGAAACATGCTACCAACATAGATAATTTTCAAAAGTGTGTTTTACATAGAACAATTTATGATTTATATGACAAGGG
The DNA here is from genome assembly GCA_030765055.1 of Mantis religiosa. Taxonomy (NCBI): domain Eukaryota; kingdom Metazoa; phylum Arthropoda; class Insecta; order Mantodea; family Mantidae; genus Mantis; species Mantis religiosa. The sequence goes on from CM060959.1 coordinate 115,794,017, forward strand.
TGAATATCCAACTGACAAAAGGCTGACCAATTTAATGAGGGAGAAAATAGAGTATAGGGATTCTGTATCTTCTATGCATAATATTCTGACATTTCTTGGGTTCAGATATAGGAGAACCAATGATCGTTGCAAATTTCTGCTTGAAAGAAGCGATATTATTGCTGCAAGACTAAAATTTCTGTGCACAATGCACATTAGAAGTACAGATGATTCATGGAGTGTAAATGTTTCATAAATATGCATTTATATTTTCCGCATTTATTAAGTATTTTAATGAAACAAATACAGTACATTACAGGTAGTATATAAATATGGCATCATTAAAATAGAATCTATACTGACAGATTGTTAAAATGTCACTATTTTGTTTCACTGTAGCAAACACATTCTTTTGTTGAATACATCTAATCTGCGTCATTTTGTTTTGTGTGCATATGAACGATAGCTATGTAACTGAACTGTTCTCTGGTTCAGGGTTTTAAGTATCAGATTATGCTACCACGCTATAATCAGTGTATATGTTGTCATACACATGCTGAAATATTAAGCAAACTTCTGTCAGCATCTGTATGTACATCTCAGATCATTTGCTAAGCAGATTCAGTGAGACAGAGACAGATATATCTTCCACCTCTGTCGCCTGCTAGCTCTGGAACTGACAATACCAAGACAATACGATCTCCTTATTGGCTGAATCCATGTTCATTCATATTTTGTAGCTACTCTAGAGCATGCAGTTATGCAATGTACTCAAAATTATACCAATAACTTACCCCACAACAATAATGCAATCCAAAGTTTGCTGACTAGCAGTTATATATATTATATATTTATAGTTAGTAGCACCAGTATTGAATAAATTGGATCACCCTTTATGTGAATACTTATGAATAGCTTCCATGAAGGAAGGAAAGGAAAAAAAGAAATATCATTAGTAATAATAATAAAATAAACATCCGAATATTTCTAAATTAAATCAATAGACATTTTCTTCTTTAAACAATAAACTCTTACAAACATGTTTTATTACAATGTTAACCATTTCACACAAGTGATATGGTAATTCCTATATGGTTCATTTCAGTCCTTTGAAATACTTAAGTCTTGGCTATCAACATATCCACTGTAACAATTCTGTCAGATCAGGACTCGGCAATCACAGTTTATTAAAACAACTTTTCCATTACATTCTACATAATGTTCTACTGTGTACATATGCTAAAGATGGAATATTTGTAATTGTTTAAGAATAGTTATAAATTAGTTGTCATCTTATCATACAACAATTATTAGCATCTATGTCACTTGTCAGATTCTCCTTTTTTAATCTTACATAGTTTGGGCTTTCCTCACCCTGTACATATTACTTATAGTTAGAGCTAATTTTACGGTAACTGAGTGTTGTACAGATATCTTAGTTTTCATATCTTAGTTTTCATATCAAGTTACCAACAGTTATAAGTTTGAAATACAAAGCTAGTCATCTAAGTTTAAGAGAAGATAAAGCTTGCAGTACTTATGTATAGTTGATCACACACATATCAGTTGATATTTACTTTAAAAGGGAAGTTCAACTTGATGCAGTATTCTGTTTGATATTTTTCCTATAACTCATATACATTTTTTGGAAGGCATTTACATATAAAATGTGCATTATAAGAACATAAGTTTATAATTTATATTTTATTAATGGGTAGTGGATGCATTTTCTTTCTTTTGTTGAATACCAACTAAATGCCTCAGTGGCAGATAGGTATAAAGCTATTTATAAATTTATCAGTCATCATTAAATATAATATGCATTATTAGCTGTTTATGTTTTGAGCAGAGCATCCCACATAGTATGAGCTACAATAGGGGTTAAACCTTCAATGTAATACATTTATGTATTACACTATAACCAGGGCAGGAACTTTGGACACCAAAACATTAGAACAAGGCAGCTGCAGGTTGCAAGACACTGACCTATGGAACCTCCTGATCCAGTGCTGTCCTGATGTACAGTCATGTTCCGAGGGAGGGTCCGAGGTGATACTTGGAATATTGAAATGTGTGCTGCTTTAAGGGCAGTGGAAAAGGTTTGTGAACAAATAAACAAAGTCCCTCATGATACTAATAGTAATTGTGTTAAAAAAAACCTTCATGTTCTTAAAAACAATCCATCATATTTGAAACTGTGTGAAGTGCAAAATTGTTTAAATAGCAACACAGATTCAAATTTAAACTGTTTCAAGTATGCTCCAATCACATCATGCAATGTAGAGAGAACAATCTCTCAACAAAAATATTTTATCAGACAGTAGAACAAGTTTCAAATTTGAGAATTTACGAATGTACGTAGTTGTATATTGCAATAAAATTAATTACTATAATTAAAATTAAAGTAATGTTATTTCAATAGGTCTGTGTATCTTTTCACAAAAGAGAGAATAAATGAGCTTAGGGACTTTCTCATATTATTCATATATATATGCTAAGTCAACAGCCTCTGTTTGTTGACGTCGACTGACTGTACATACCTAGGGTCGGAAGCAGGTGTAGCATGCTCTACAGATGTCCTTTTCTCACCCTCAGTTCTTTGTAAACAAATCTAATTCTATGGTCTTGGCATAGCAAACATATTAGGTTCGGTGTCTAAAGTTCTTGCCGTTATTATATCTGAACTTTTCACAATGGATACACTGTATTTCCATGCAGAACTATGCAAAAATAACATCGGAAAGATGAACAGATTTTAACAAACTCATATCACAGCATGGTTCAGTGACTGACATCAAAGTTTCTGAACGATAGAAGGACCAGCAGTTCTGTACTACCTAATAAGACCAGCACCAGTTATTTTGACTGGCATAACCATTCCCTTATAGTGTTTACTTTTTTTTAGGTTATACTTATCTTTGATATTCACTTGGAGTTAATAATTAACTAAAGGGAAAGATATACTAGGTTTGAATAAGTCAACGCCAAATGGAATAGCTGGAGTGGAACTTGGAAGACCTTGCAGAAGTGGGGTAATTATAGAAAGATGTTTAAAATATTGATATAGTTGTATAAAAAGGGTTGATGATAATACATTAAGGATCTGTTTAGAACAACAGAAGAATTCAACATGTAAGGACAGCTGGTGGGCAGAGCTAGAGAGAACGCTGGTCAAAATAGGGATGGGGGATATCTGGCAAGAGAGTGAAAGAAATGTAAAAGGTTTTTGGACAATTATTAAAAATAGGATAGAGGATATTGACAGACAGGTGACGTGGGGAAATCTGATAAGTAAGAAATCACTAAATGTATACCTGAAAATAAAGACAGAATGGGGAAGGGAACCATTATAGACATATGTGATAGATATGTTGTTGTTATTGTTGTTGACTAATGGCACCGGGATTAGTTGATTTGCATCATTTTCCCCCTGGCTTTAATAATAAAGCCTCTAGGTTCTCACTTTTGAGACCATTACATTTGTCCAAATGATGTTTGTTCATAATGACATCCTCTTTACAGATAGTGCGCTTGGGTGTAGGTATGCAGTAAAGGTGTTCTGCAAGACAATCATCGCAAGTTTCCATTGTAAATAGGGCCACTGCAGTTTTTCTTGGCAATATGTGATAGATATGAGAGGGAGGGTTTAGCTTGGTTAAGGACAGGAACAATATTGAGAGAGGGTTCACCAAAGGAGTGCATTCTATATGGAAAGAAAATAAGCTTAGGATATTGTGTAGTGGGGTGTGAAGAAATTGAAAACTGGAGGAAATTAATATGGGATAAGAACTGGGATAATAAGGGGCTTACATAGTAACAATAAAAATGCTTACGTTGAAAAGAGAGAAAAGAATAAGGGAGGTGGGGAAATTTGCTGATAAAATCAAAGAGAAATGGTTGAGAAGGGCAAGGAAATAAGAGGTAGAGAAATGGAAGACACAATCAGAACATTAGGTCAAGGTCATATAAGGGCTAGGACAGAGGTAAACGGCCAGGGAGTCAACACCACTATTAGACCGTAATATAAGCAGTGGACAAATTTGTACCTAGACTAGAATTGTAAAACTTATAATTGAGATTGTAAGATATGGAAGTACAAATAAATATTATTATTATTATTATATATTATAACTAAAGGGTCTTTCATAGGGATACCAGACATCTCGGGTTTACCGGGACAGTCCCAGAGTTTATCCATTTTTGTTCAATTGTTCCGGTATCCCAAAAGTTTTACCTGGGATGCCAAATGTCCAGGTTTTCTTTTAGAGGTTTACTAGTACTGAATATTTTTGCATCTTAAATACACATAATATCTAATTTTATTTCACTTGTATTTCTTGGCATGGAGAAATATTTGAAAGTAATGAGTCGGTAATTCAAACACAAACATCACTTAAATTATCCTTACTTGGACATGTTTCGGAGAATGGTTTGTCCCCATCATTCTCCGAAACATGTCTAAGTATGGATAACTTAAGTGATGTTTGTGTTTGAATTACCGACTCATTACTTTCAAATGTTAAATAAATCACTGTTTCTAACCTTTAGCTTCAAATAATGGAGAAATATGTTTTTCACATAATCAGGTAAATATAAAAAGGGAAATATTTTGCTATTTGTTTGTTATGTTGGTAGCAAAGCATATGTTTACTACTGGCAGAAGTTGCATTCCAGTTTCTACAGACAAAGTGGATTGGCTTGTATCTGATTTGATTTGGTTTGATTTATTGATTCATCCATTAAAACATGTACAAGTTATAGGACACGTCAAATTAAAAAGTAAGTACAATATTTACAATTAAGGTAGCTAACTAAATATTTACAAATTTAAATATTCATCCACGCTGTAGAAACTATTGGCTCTAAGGAAGTTTAATAACAACTTCTTAAATTGATGTTGTGATTCAATCTTTTTTATAGATTCAGGTACCTTATTGTAAAGATGTAAGCCAGCATATGTGAAACTATTTTCATACATCTTTGTTTTGTGTGACTTCACAAATAAATTATTCTTTGTTCTAGTGTTGTGTATATGAATTTCAGAATTTGTTTTGAATATGTACATGCTTCCAAGGTGAACATATGGATACTAAAGTTATTATTTGGTTTAATTTGTTTTTGGTGTAACTGTGAAGTAAACTAAGATGCCTAAGCGAAAGTGTATATTTTGTGTCGAGATTTAACTGTATATCGAGATTTAACTGTATATTTTGTGATTCTCTTAAAGAGCAATTTCCATTTTTGAAGCAGAGTAGTAATGATTGTAATGGATCTGGATCTGAAGTGGAGTGTAAGTTCTGCCACAGTGTGTTTAGAGTTAGCCATGGGGGGAAATCTGATATGATGGATCATGTTTAGCCAATGATATTGTACTAATATCTGTATTAATTTATTATTTACCTTTTTGTATATGTAACAGGTGTTTCGGTTTTCTGATAACATGATATCAAAGTGTCCTGGTTTTTTCATTTCGGAATCTGGGATCCCTAGTCTTTCAACAAGAGTGTCCTATGTTTAATATATGATAGCTGACATTGATATTGAATTACAGCAGTCATTCTTTCATGTGGTTATAATTGTTATTGACAAATAGCCATGGAACGTTACAGCATTCAGCAATGCATAAAAATTGTGAAAATTTATTATCAAATTGGATCATCTGTTTGCCAAAACTTCCATATATTGTGTGATACCAGGACTATTCTTGGCCTCAATGAGATGGTATGGATCTCAGAAACATCTGGTTCCAGGAAGATAGTGCCACATGTCATACTGCTCTCGAAACAATCCTTCTTATGAAGAAGTTCAGAGTTTTCATCATTTTCTATGATGTAATATTAACTGGCCTCCGAGATCATGTGATTTAATGCTGTTGGATTACTTCTTGTGGGGTTATGTTAGATCTTGAGTTTATTCCAACAAGCCAGAAACAGTAAATGATTTTATGAATAACATCACATGTGTTATTCATGAAGTTGGACCTAATTGACGTCCTGTCATTGAAAATTGGGTCAACTGTATATGTGGAACCCAGCGAAATCACGGCGGTCACTTAACAGGTGTTCTCTTCCATACATAGTAACATTATGTTCCAAAATAAAAAAAGAAATGAACTTCTATTGTTTATAGAACATGTTTTAAGTTCAAAGATAGGACACTTGTAGAAAGACCCTTTATTATACTCAAACAATTTGAATTATTATTATATTATTTTTAATTTATGTCCTCCAACAGTAAGCCATATTGGGTGATGAATGAAATAGGTGAAATAATACTCAAATGAACCCAGGGTTCATAGAGCTTAGAGTTACCTGACATTTGTCTTTCAGGATAAGGGAAAATGATGGAAGAAACCTTATCCAGGTAACTCACCCTGACCAAGATTTGAATTCAGGACCTCCTGAATGTGAGGTGGACAAAATAATTTCAGAAAATTATTTTCAACAGAAATATTAATGACAAATTTGGTAATAGAATTAATTAGGAGTAATATAAATAGTGATCCTTTGCTGTTGATACTGTTAATTTTATCAAATCTTTATCTTTAATCATCATTTTAGAGTTAACAATAATTGTTTTATTATTACTTCTTTACTCTCACCATCATCTTTCCTGTTGCAAAAGGATGTAATCACTATTGCCAGTAGCGAAGCATGACATTTAGGGAAGTGGACAAGTCTGCAACTTGTGGACTTGAGTTCAAAGCTTGTTGCCTGTATACAGGTTAAAGTTAACCACTGGTGCGACAGCCCTAAGAGAGCCAAGGCCTAACAACCCGACTACCGGCCTAACACCCACTTATGCACGGCAGAGATGGGCGATCATCCAACTGATTTCGGGGAGGAGATGTGGTCAGCATCTCAGCATCCCCCAGCCGGAATGTTGCTTTTCGTGACCATGGCCCCTTACCTATCACCTGGCGGGCCCAAATGACCTTGTTGTCGACGGGCCCTAAAACACCACACACTCACTCACTCACTCACCCTATCACCTGGACATCAGTCCTACACCCAGGACTTAAAATCCACACCCCATGGATGGAATCGATCCTGGGCCGCTTTCCGTAGCCAGGGACCAAGGCATGCTGCCTTAGCCCGCTATGCTGCGGCCCAGGACTGTATACAGGTAGTGCTTCCACAAACATAATATCACGCTTTGCTCCTGACTATTGCATTTCTCATTGTCAATTACGAGCTCATCTTTTTTCACATAAATTGAAAGGATATTCTCTTTCTTATTCAATGTCAGGAAATAACTTGAAGTATGCCAATATTTCATTATCTTCAAATGTCTATGTTAGTGCAGAAATAGCAAAGCATCACAAAAACTAATGTAGCACAAGTTTTCAAGCTTTTCACATGTTACTGAAACTTGACAGGCTGTTAAATGATGATAAATGATTCTTGAGTTAGCTGGAAACAACTATGGTGTGCTAATTTTGTATTTGCAGAGCAACAGTGAAAGTACTGGGTACTTTTAAGACTGTAGAAACAGGATAAAGAAAATATGCTACCAGTCAAAATAAACTGCTGTGGTCTTAAAAGATAGCAATGTAAAATTGAAACATTTATAATGTGATTTGATTTGAATTACTATAAATCATTAACTAGTTCATTTTACAGCTTGGGCCTTCTATTGTTAACACAGTGTTTCCTTCACAATATTGATATTAGATATGGCTGGTGTGAAAAAATCATTATCAAGTACAGGATAATGGCTGCAAAACTAAAAATAATCTTTTGTTACCAGCTTATTGCATGTAAGATAAACATGGACGAGGTTTTCTATATGTGAATTATTTCTAATCTTATTATTTTGTAGTAATCTATGGATATGTTTTATATTGCCTTAAAATTACTAAATTTCTGTGGATATCACAATATTATTCCCGCATAAACTCACAAAATAATGATTATACATTACTTTTATAAATATACATTTTGCCAAAACATGACAACTTTCAAAAGGAATGCTAATGTAACCATTAGCCAACAAAAGATAGCCCTCATAAACAGGGGGAGAGGCAGTGTAGCCAATCTTCTGGTTCCTCTATTTCCTGTACATTCTGCAATCAGTTTAGTTTGTGTTTGTATTGTTTGCAAATCAGTGAGTTAGCACATCATGTTCTTTTTCCAACCTTGGATATCACCTGAAGCTGCATCTGATGATGTGAATGAACTTCAGCAACCTGGACTTTCTTCACCAAAAACCCCAGTTGAAAATACAGATAGTGTCGTCATTGGGAGAAGTACTTGATTGCATAAACAGACAGTGAAGACTGTGAAAAATATAAGATCTTTCATACAAGGTGTTCTTGGGAACTGTGGTGTAATAAATTATATCAATTTAAATAAAGTCACAGCAGAAGCAACAGGTGTTGGTGTATCAACAGTGCAAAAGACAGTTTGTATAGGTGATGTTAATAGTTACCATACCCCTTCAAAGACAAACAAATTAACAAATGCAAATTATAGTTTGTTAGAATTGCATTCTAGTAGAATGCATAAGGCAGAAGATGGCTAACACAGATTATGAATTTAATTACTTGGCTACCATGCTCTATTGTCTTCAGCTAAGCATGGATTTCAAATATAAATCAGGGCCTGAGACATCAATCAGAGTGTAGCATCGGATATAATTACCTGGAGCTATCGGTATCTTTAGGCTATTAAGATGTTTCAATCTCAAGGACATAGTGATGTCCAGACATCGGAGCCCGTACACCTTTATCGATATGAAGTTGACGAGTCTCACAGTATATAACTGCTGATGTCAGTCCCAAGAACAACACACAGGCATAGTCCAGTTTGTAACGTGTAGCTTTAGTGAGTGAGTGAGTGTGTGGTGTTTTAGGGCCTGTCGACAACAAGGTCATTTGGGCCCGTGTAGCTTTAGTTTTATTACAAAGTTTATTTATAATAATGTTATAAATATAAATAAAAATAAAAGTATAACATAAAATAATATAAAACTAATATAAATATAATATATAAAGTATAATAAAAGTATAAAGTATATTAATAAAAATTTATGAGTTTATAAATTTAGTTTCATTAGTGCTCCCCATGCAGGTAGATCTGTCTTCCAGGGAGTGCAAGGTGTTGGACATATTGTGTTAATAGCACTACTTTCACAACAATTATTGGACAATTCCATTTTATAAATCAAAAGTTTTGGGTATTATCAACAACCATTAAACAGCTTGAAGAATCTACATTCGAGCTGCCTAAAAGTAGTCAAGGAGATGTCTGCAAAAATTAACAACATACAGAATGCACCACCTATAAAACGAACAATAAATGAAGGGTCCAGTATTCAACACAAAAATACTGGATTTTCAGTGCTGTGTAATATAGGAATTAATTAAGACTCGGAAAAACATATGAAAATGATTTGCACTACTCATATGCATCATTAATGTCATATGACATTGAACAAACTTTCTCCCAATATTTTTATATTATTTCAGTGGAAGGCGCAGAAAATTCACATTCGACAATTTACGAATGAACATGGTTGTTCACTGTAATTCCTGCATCGAAAGCAATGAGAGGGATGACATATTGTAACGTAGCTTACACTTTGTATCCATACCGGACTGTACACACACAGTGCTTCGGTATACTTGTTGACATGGATGTTTGTTTATGTCGCACCTGACCTTGTATAGTCCCTGTGTGCGTATATTGATTACTAAGGTGTATGGGATTCGATGTCTGGTGATGTCTATTGATGAAACATGGTTCGATAGTCATTCTTGTAGAATGAACTGAACTGACAATTCTGACAAATGTGCTGTGACAGTGCCAGACAGTAAAAGCGATAGAATTGTCATTATTCACTATATAGGAAGTTCTGGCTTTATCAATGATGCCCTTCTAGTGACACATAAAAAATGGCTGAAGCTCCTGTGGACTACCTCAGCAGTATAAATGCTGACATTTTTTAACCTTGGTTCGAAGAAACATTATTAAAATGCCTTGAAGAACCATGTAATTGTGATAGACGATAGACAATGCCCCATACCTCAGCTGTGCATTAAATCCTAAGCCAACCTCATTGTGGAAGAAAAATGGTATACATCAATATATAAGTGACAAAACGACTCCAGTTCCTCATCCTGTTCCTATTATTTATGTGCTTCTCAAAATCATAAGCAAAAGAAAGAAGAAATACTAGTAGACGAGTCAGACTCTAAATATGGACATATTGTTTTACTTAAAAAAAGATTTGTGGTCAGTATTTTGATACTTGGTCACTTACATTTTTATGTTATTGAGGGACTAATTTTGGAAGCATTTTCAACCTCTCTCCAACTAGCATCTGTTGTTGTCTGCTCTCTTCTCTCTGGCAGTGGAACTATGAACTTCTTTGTCAAATTATCTACTGGAGGGATTTCAAAGTTCATTAGTCATTCCTTATTTTTCCATATGTGTTCTCCCATGTTGTCCGTTTATTTTGTTCTTGATTTAAGCACATCTTAACTTCCACATATTTTCAGGCCAATGGAGTATTTTATGAGCAGATTGAAGGAGTAGCGATGGGTTCACCACTCTCTCCAGCTATTGCTAATTTTTACATGGATTTCGAGCACCAGGTTTTGAGCTAGGCTAGCCAGAAACCAACTGTGTTTTTTAGATATGTGGACGACATATTTTTAATATGGCCTCATGGCATGGACACTCTAGGAAATTTTTTAAACCTTTTTAACAAACATCACAACAACATAAAATTCACCATGAAGGTGGAAGTGGAAGGTGCACTGCCATTTTTAGACATTTTGGTACAAAGAAAGTCAGATAGAACATTGGGTCACAGCATTTATCGCAAACCCACACACACAGATTTGTACCTTAATTTGAACAGCTGTCATCATCTGGCTCAACATAAGTCGACCATTTCTACATTGGTACACAGAGTCTTCGCAATTTCAGACCAAGAAGCCCTTCCTAAGGAATTAGAGCACTTAAAAACAACATTTCAGGCCAATGGTTATAGCACATCATCTATAAATAGGGAAATAAGAAAGAAAATTGTAACCTCGAGATCAAAGGATGTACCAGAAAATCCCGATACAAAGACATGTACAAATACTGATAAGACAAAACAACGTAAAGCCTTTGTGCCATATATAGGCAATCTTTTGGGGAAAATTGGGCGCATTCTTAAAGGGCATAACATAAAAGCAATTTACAAGCCCCGTGCTAAGTTAAAAGGGTTAATAAGACCCGTAAAAGATAATCTGGCCTTAAAACATCTGGAGTTTATCGTATCCCATGTAGTTGTGGGAGAGCATATATAGGCCAAACAGGCAGAATAATTGAAGTTCGCTGCAAAGAACATGAAAGCTATTTCAGACTGAAGTATCCTGAAAGATCTGGCTTAGCAGAGCATTGCATAAATGAGGGCCATAAACCAATGATTGCTAATACCAGCATAATTGCCAAAGCCTCGCGATATTGGGATCGTGGTATTAGAGAGGCCGTGGCTATAAGAACTGAGCCCAATAATATAAATAGAGACGGCGGAATGCAAGTGAATAGCACGTGGTTCTCTTTGCTGCATAAATGTAGCTATCTCACTGCCCTGGATCTTCAACAACACAGCAGTTTTGTCATGAGTCCGTTTCCACTCCAGACCAATCAGTAACACCCTCCAGCTATTGGCTGCTCTATTGGCTGATCACTGGGTTCCAGCCCACACATTGGCTAGAAATCATCACTGCCCATCTCTGAACTTTTAGTATTTATAAGAGACAAATTGCACCTTTCTGCACATCGCCCTGTTGGCTCTTGAAAGCTTGGCAGCTAGATCGTCACCATTTACCTGGCTGGTAGCCTGAGAAAAGTTTTATGACAGTTTATTTTGGTTTCTCACTCCTTTTAGTAATTTTAGATTTGTATTAATGTCAAAAATTGTGGTCGTCTCAGTAGCTAGATGCTAATACGTCTTCCTCATGTTTAAGAGGTCCCAAGTTTGAATCTCAGTCGGGTTGAACTGCCTGGATAAGGTTTTTTCCTGGGATTTTTCGAATGTTGGGTAACTCTAAGCTCTATGGACTCTGGGCTCATTTGAGCACCATTTCACGCATTTCATTCATTGTCCATATGCCTTGACATTGGAGGACGTAAATTACACACACAAAAAGAAAAATGTTAAAAATTACTAAAAGGAGTGCTAAAATAAAATAAACTGACAGCATGGGAGATCACATTCATATGGAAAAATAAGGACCAAGTAATGAACTTTGAAATCCCACCAGTAGATAATTTGACAAAGAAGTTCATAGTTCCTCAGCCAGAGAGAAGAGAGCAGACAACAACAGACGATAGTTGGATAGATGTTGAAAATGGATGCAACAGCTTCCAAAACTAGTCCCTCAATAATATAAAAATGCAAGTGATGTACTGTAAAAAAACAACTACAAATATATAGAATAAAAAGAAGTATTTCAGAAAGTGGAGTGCCATTGTTACTAAAATTAGGCACGTGAGTCAACCTTGTATATACTTTTCTTCACTTACAAGTTTTTTATGAAGACTAGTTTCTGGGGACTTCTCCCCTATCGTCAGCTCTGTGGTAGACTGAGTCTGGGGAGAAGTCCCCAGAAACTAGTCTTCATAAAAAACTTGTAAGTGGAGAAAAGTATATACAAGGTTGACTCACGTGCCTAATTTTAGTAACTACAAATAGTTTTAATTTTGAAATCACTGTTACTAAATTCCTCCAATCATGCATAATATTGTTTTATGTTTGCCACCATACCATTGCATCCTCAAGCCCAATGAAATGGTGTGGTCTGAAATTAAGAGGACAGCCTCAGGAAATCTGAGAAAGAAGAATCTGGAAGATATAATCCGATCCATAAAAGATGCATGTAATTACCTGACTCCTGTAAAGTGGAAAAATTATCAGGTTAATTGATGGAAATTATATTTACCACATAGAGAAGATAGAAGACAGCTACCAGTCTATGCAATCAAGTTTTGATAAGTAAGACAAAATCTACATTAACCTGGGAAAGTCATCAGAAGAGAGTGATGAAGGTAAATTTAGAATAGTTTCCTTTAACATTTCATTTACTTGTAATAACATTGGCAGTAATATAATTAATAATATAGTGAGTGCGTGTGTGTGGTGTTTTAGGGCCCGTCGACAACAAGGTCATTTGGGCCTTAATAATATATTAACCAAATATGTATTAATATAATATTAATACATACAATGAATGCAATAACAGTAGAATATGACTAATTATTGTTATTATTGTAGTGAAATTCAATTTACGTAAATATGCAGTTTCATTACACAAACAGAACTATTTGTAACAAAAAAGAAAACTTCACTGATCTTAAGAAAATGATGTCAATTTTTCTTATTAGTAATTACATCAAAAGTAAAAGTTTTAACCCTTTTTCACATAAATTTGCTGTGTTTAATAATTTGATTTATAGATTAATAAATATACCCCTGAATAAAGAAGGATTTAATAAAGAATATAAACATATTAATACTGCTTTAATTAATGGTTTTAATAAAGACTTTATACAAAATAAGATTGAAAAATTTAAATATCAAAATACTGTTAATGATATTTCTATCCTTAAAAAATAAAAGACGATTATAATTTTAAAAAATTTACTTGCTATCCTTGGGTTAAACATTTTCAATTTTTTTTTTAAAGAGTTTGGTATAACTTTAGTTCCTAAAAATAAATATAGTATTAAAAATTTACTACATTTCTTTAAAAAAGATAAAATTCCTGATAGTAAGAAATCTGGTATTTATCAATTTAATTGTTTAGATTGTGATTAGGTTTATATTGGTAAGATGAAACGTAATTTAGAAACAGAACGAAAGAACATTTTCGTAACATTAAGTATAAACAAACTGATCAATCGGCCATAGCAGATCATTTTTGGTCATTTAACATGAAATAAATCCTGAAGTTAAATTATTAAAACAATTAAATGGTCCAATAGATTTAATGGTTTGGGAAAAGATATTTATTTTAAAAAATAAACTTCATGTAATGAATTTTGAAATACCAGCAGATGATTCTGTTTTTAAGTTTGTTTCGTTTTCAGATTTTGGTAATATTGAAAAAACAGTAACACAGTAATCTTTATCCATGATGATGAAGTGTGTTGACTGATAAGCAAGGATTCATGAAATCGATCTCAACTAATAAGAAAATAAAATTGTCATCATTTTCTTTTTCTTTTTTTGTGTTACAAATAGTTATATTTGTGTAATATTATTGCTTCACTGTAGCTAGCTTCATTTTCTACATAATGCATTTTCATTAAATTAATTGGGAGTCGATTAATAACACAAAACAACACTCACTTTTAAATTTTCCCGGAACCGGTTTCTGAGGCCTTCCCTCTATCTTCAGCCGGACATCGAGGGAAGGTCTCAGAAACCGGTTCCGGGAAAATTTAAAAGTGAGTGTTGTTTTGTGTTATTAATCGACTCCCAATTAATTTAATTTATACAACAACACTGTTTTCAACACTTCCATGAAAGGATTTATGCATTTTCATGTTTGCAACTCGAGAGTCACCCCCAACAGTTTAGTAAACATTGAGCAAAAGACTTGGCAACTGTGAGGGTTGATTTTAAACTGAAAACCTTGTAAACCCAAGCCTCAAACTACTGCCACCCTTGACAGAGAGCTGTCATGTTTTGGAAAAAAGATATACAATTCCTGTCTAAAGAATACAACTTCTTTGATGGATTTTCATTATTTAAATAAATATGCTACTTATTTGTAGTAAGTATTTCAACTTCTTAGCACTTTCTAAACTATATTAAGAAAATTGCACTAACAGCTGAATATAAACATGGATATAAAGTTGTTTGAATTACATGATGAACAATTATAATAGAATTTAATTGGCATTTTTTAATTTCAATCTAGGAAGAAAACTTCCAGTTCTAATGTTTAATGGCAGTTCAGTACTATTATTGAAAATGTCCATGCAAATTTTATTTATTTGCTTTTACTTCTATTGTGTCAAAAGTTTATAGCTGAAGAGAAGACATCGTGGTTTGAAATATCTAGCTATGACAACAATGCTAGACTATGAACTAGTATTTTATTTTGATATGTTTTGTATTTGCAGAGCAAATGGAAAGATTTTGTTAAGCAATGAGAGTCAAGCATATAAACATTCCAGGTAAATTATTTTGTAATTCAATTCAGTTGTTTTGCTGTTCCTAACATTCCAACTCCTCAGTTGAGTTCTAAACTCATAAGTTCATAAATTTGATATGCATTAAGTAATACAGCTATTTGGTGTATACAAAAAGAATATTATTATGACATGCCTCGTACATTTTTTTTATAATTTCATTTTATTCTATTCCAGTGGACATATGATGTACGGCCCAGAAAATGAATAAGTTTTAGTTTGGGTTTTAGTATGTTTTTCTCACATTCAAAGAAACAAAATAATGTGTAACACTGCTTAAACTATTTTAGTTAGCAGATTGTGTTAAATGAATTTTCAGGTTACTGTCAAAATCACAGTGAAGGATCTGGTTTCTGTGTGTTTGATTTTGCAACCTAAACGAAACAAGTTAACAACCAAATGGATTTTAAACAATTTACGAGGGAATATAAGGATTTAAATTAGCACACAACAGTTATTTTTATTTATGTTCATACTTATACCAGAGGAAAATATGCAAAGGTCATTAAAATATTGGATTTATTCAAATACATGAATTGTTTTGAAATATGTCATTACGAGGCAACGGATCCCATACACCTTTAAAGGGATATGAAGTTTACGAGTCTCGCAGTATATAACTGATGACATCAGTCCCATGGACAACACATAGGGATAGTCCGGTTCGCATCGCGTAGCTTTAGTTCCATTACAACTACTGCTCATCACACAGATAAATCTGTCTTCCAGGCAGTGCAAAGTCTTTGACATATTATGTTAATGGCATTACTTTCACAATTATTGGACAATCTCTATTTTATAAATAAAAAGTTTTGGGTAATATATACAGCCATTAAACAGCTTGAAGAATATAATTTCGTGCTGTCTAAAAGTAGTCGAAGAGCTGCCTGCAAAAATTAACAATATAGAGAATGCACCACCTACCAAACAAGCAAAAAATAAATTGTCCAGTATTCTACACAAAGATACTGGATTTTCAGTGCTGCGTAATAAACTAACTCTTGGACAAACACATGAAAATGATTTGTACTACTTATATGCACCATTAACGTCATATGACATTGAACAAAGTTTCTCCCAATATTTTTATATTGTTTGAGTGAGAGGCACAGAAAATTCACATTCGACAATTAACGAATGTATATGCTCTTTCACTGTAATTCCCACATTGAAAGCAATGAGGAGGATGGCATACTGTAATGTAGGTTACATTTTGTATTTGTACCGGAGTGTACATACACAGCATATTGGTATACTTGTTGACACGGACCTTTGTTGATGTCTCGCTTGGCCTTGTACAGTACCTGTGTGCGTACATTGATTGCTAAGGTGTATGCGATACAATGTCCGGTCATTACAGTTCAGAGTAGTCATTTTTACTGCCTAGTTCCTTTCAGTGTTCTATAAAAGTGATAAGATATTAAGTATTAATTTTTAGATGAGTCGTATTTATTACACATCTGCTTCACTTTCGTACCTATTTTGAGGACATGTTTCGCAACTCATCGTTTGCATCTACGGCTCTTATGCGACTAAAGCTTGATCCAGCGGTGTGGGTAATTCTGGGGTTGCTGCTGCCATCTGTTGATTTAGTGATGAACTTAATTTTTTCACAGTTTTTTTTTTACATAGGGAGGACAAAAAGAAACATAGGCACTAGAAAGAAAGAACACTTCAGACACTTAAGATACAAAAATATTGATAAGTCCGCAATAGCAGCTCATTTCTGGTCTGAAAATCATGAAATTGAAGATAGCACAGTATTACTAAAATACGTACAAAAACATAGTGAACTCGTCATATCGGAGAGGATATACATAGAAAAACATAAAAACCAACTAATGAACTTTGAAATCCCACCAGAAGAGAATCCCACATTTAAGTTCATCACTAAATCAACAGATGGCAGCAGCAACCCCAGAATTATCCACACCGCTGGATCAAGCTTTAGTCGCATAAGAGCCGTAGATGCAAATGATGATTTGCGAAACATGTCCTCAAAATAGGTACGAAAGTGAAGCAGATGTGTAATAAATACGACTCATCTAAAAATTAATAATTTTTCGCTTCACTGTGGTGTTCCAATACAGTTAAATCAAGATATTAAGTGTTTTTAGGACTACAATGCTTTTTTAGAATGGCTACATAACATTGATTTCCAATACCAACAGGAGACCCCTTTGACCCTGAATGCTTATAACTGCACAAAAACATGCTTATAAGGGACTATCACTATGCTCACACCTGTTCACAGTTGAGAGTTTGATGGCATCATCTCTGCTCTCTGTGGAACCTGTGTGCCAAAAGTTGGGTGCGGAGTATAGTTGCAACCCGAAAATGAGTCCAGAATATGTAGGAAATATATAGGCATAATAACAAGCATTGTATGGGAGGGATTGTCTACCCCTGATGGGTACATATAGAATACGTAAGAAACGCCAACCCTCACATCCAAAATACAGCTGATGAGGGTTGTCCAGCAGCTACTTGCAAGTAGTTGCCTGCAGCACATTCCAGGCTTCAGTTTTGGACATTGCAGTTCTACTCTGCTGCAAATTTTTGGTGCACATGGTTTATGTGCATTATACCATCAAATTTTCAGGTGCATAGTGGTGTGAGTATAGTGGTAGTTCCCTTTTTAGAATAACAAGAGATCATTAAAACAACAGGGTCTTTGTCATTACCATGCGAACCTCTCTATGTGCCTGCTGGTGCCATTAGACAGAGGCATATTTTAGCTGCACTAACCAGTGCTCGAGTTGCATGAATTGTATAGCTGTAGTTTTTGCATGTGGATTACTGTGTAAGCTGTATACAGTGATATTACCATAAGAATTAGTCCTATATTTGTGGTCCAAATATGAGGGACAAAATTGTAACATGGAAATGACATTGGGGTTTAGGATATGTTCGTGGATATATTATGTCACATAATAATTCAGAAATATACAGAAATACATGATGTTAGCTGGATGAACAATACTGATTTTGAAGAACAAGAGTGATCCTGAAGGTGGCTATTCAAGCAATACATGACTTTCATTTTTAGAATAATAGAAACAGACAAGTCAAAGTGAGTACAAATATCTCCAAGGTCCAGTGTACTACTTATAGAAGATATTGATGTCAGATACTAGACATGAAGATTATTACATTTATGGCTTCAATTCTTATAGCAAACTAATAAAGCATTATAAGTACATTAAAAGTAAATCAAATTACAGATTAAATCTAAATTATAACTCGTCTTGCCCTAAATACTGTTACAAATTTTTGACATACTGTACATCCAGTTTGGCACGTAAACAACTGCGTGTATGCATACCTTAACCTTGAACCATTGTGAGCTTGTCTTTCAAAGAGGAAGTATTAAGCTCCAGGTTTCACCATGGAATGGGGTGATTATGAAAATCGTATAGCCGTCATTGCGCTGCATAAAGTTGGAAAATCTGCAAGTGACATTTTCAAGACACCACAAAAGCTGAAAATCAGCCGTATGTTTGTGTACCACACCATTGAGCGATTCAGTGCAACTGAGACTGTAAAGAATCGGCCGAGGGAGGATCAACCACAGTGTCAGAACTCCAGCAGCGCAAAAAGCAGTGATGGGTTGTGTTTGGAGAAATTCTGTGTGGAAGCAGGCTACCTTGTCCCGTAAAATGAACATTTCAAAAAGGAGAATGTCTAGGCTTCTGTCAGAGGACCTTGAACTAAGGGCTTATCGCCAACATAAAGGATATTATCTTGACACACGCCTAAAGAAGCTGAAAGCGCTTAAATTACGATGTATCCTACAGCGTTATACTCAAAATGGTCATCAGAACATTCTCTTCACCAATGAAAAAGTTTTCACTCTTGAGGAGTGTATCAATGGGCAAAACGACAAGTTTTATGCATCATCATCTTGAGAAGCCAATAATAAGGTTCCTAAAGTTCAGAGGGCCCATCATCCCTCCTCAGTGATGGTGTGGTGGGGAGTGAGTTATTCTGGTACCACTCAGCTACATTTTTACAAAAAGGGCATTAAAACGAATATCAGAATGTATCAAAGCACTGTTTTGGAGCCTATTGTCAAGAACTTGAGTGATACATTGTTTCAAAACCAACCATGGACTTTCCAGCAGGATTCTGCCCGTGATCAGAGGACCAGGTCATTGCAAGCATAGCTTCATCGTCATGTCCCTGACTTCATTTCACCTGAAGATTGGCCCAGTAGCAGTCCAGACCTGAATCCACTGGACTACCGACTGAGTTCACTGCTTGAGGGCATCGCCTGCAAGAGGAGACACCCCACCATTGGAAGTTTAAAGCATTCCTTGTCACAGTGGCAGATTTTCCCCTGGATGTCATCTGTTCTGCCATAGATGAGTGGCCACAAAGACTCAGAGCTTGTATCCATGCAATAGGTGCCAATTTCAAAAAGTGATTGGTACTGTGTTTAAGTAATGCATGTAGGTACAACATACTAAAAGCTTACTAAAATATTTTGTATGGTATTTGTGTTTTTCACTTTTCAACTTGTAACAATATTTATGGCTAGACTAGGTATGTCTAGCAAACAGCAAGCAGAAACTTGTCACTAGTACAAACTTTAAAAGAGCATGTAATATCACAATCCAACAGTGCATGAACATACAGATCTACATTTCACTATTGACATCTGCAAATGTGGGCACTAGAAGTGACTAAAATGGTTGAATTGGACAATTTCGAAGTTTCAGTTTCCTTTATTGACCACTTTAAGGCTGAATATGTCATGTCACACATATGGACATAGAAGATGATAACAGTACCTATACATCAGAAGGCACAACAGTTTGTGAAGGAAGTGAATATGTTTATAGCAGAGCAGTCAACTCCAGTATAAAACATCTTCTGCATCAATACTTCTCACAAAGGAGAAAAAAATACAGTTTGCTTGTTGCAATCTGTACATACTTCTACCCATAGCTACACAATTGATCTGCCTTTATCAATGACAGGCAGACTAGCAAACAAGTTGTACATCTGTTTTCAAGAGATACAAGGCACTTTCTACCCAATTTTTAAAAAGAAACTTGAAATAACTAGTCCACGAAACGTTCATGTGCAGGCAAGCAAAAGTAGAAAACTGACTAAAGAACACATGAAATGTTTTCTAACTTCAGTCCTTGACAAACATGTAACAAGTGAAAAGAGCCTATTAATATGTGATTCCTAGTCAGCTTGTATAGATCGTTTCCTTCTAGATTAACCTTTTCCAAACAAAGATGTTATGTCAAGGATATTGCCACCGAAATCATCAAAATGTTAGATCTCTTGACCTTTACTTCTTTTGGCAATATAAGCTCTATATCAGAAGAACCACTGATTTTGGAAGACTAAAAGCAAGAGTACACTATCATTATTTCATCATCAAACTTCACTCTGTGATTTACAATCAATTTGCTGCACCAAAGTATAAGCCTATATTACCATATATTTGGCAAAAGGAGGTTATGACATGACACCCATATCATCATTTGCACAATTAATTATGGCAGACCCAAAATTTAATGGCGGTTGGCAGGAAGTGCTGGTTAACACAACATCCAATCAAATGCTTTTTTATGTTTACTTGACAGCTACAGTAATACCCATTCTTTATTTCATGTTTTTACTGCATATAGCTTCTCCCCACCCTTTGACATATGGCTCTGTTGCGCTTTGCTGCTAGTGGTCACTGTTCAGCTGCCATTAAATTTTGCATTTGCCATAGTGTGGCTTTTGATACTGCACTATATGAATGCAAAAGTGATTTGAAATATGATGACATGGCTTTAGTGAGATGCATACACTGTTTATTTTAATCCCTTCATCAAAATCCCACATCTGCACTTTGAGGACTAATATGAGCATTATCAGCTGCAGAGTATATGTGTGTTTTGCACTATTATAAGTGCTTTAAGCAAAGTGTTTTTGGCACTGTTGATTAAAAATGTAATGATGTACTGGTATCACTGAATTATGTATTATTTCCCATCTATGGTCTCGATAATTTATTACTTTATTTCTCTTGATTAAAATGTCACTTGAGGTAGATTGCAACATTTTACATGGAAATGAGATATACCACTGTTTTGTTTTAAGATCAATTGTTATTTTAAGCATGTTTTCATGTGGTTTTGAGCATTCAAGGTCTAACATGTGCCTTGTAAGCATAGTTGCATAGGTGCTTGCAAGAAGAATAGTCTATACCTATATATCTAAAAACAGCATACACTCAATTCTAAACAGAAATCTATTTTTGAAGGTTTAACGACCTCCAATGTAAGCAATATTGGATGATGAATAAAATGGGAAAATTGATGCTTAAATGAACTCAGGGTCCATAGAGTTTGGAATTAGCCAGTATTAGTTTTTTAGGATAAAGGAAAACCGTGGAAAAAAACTTTATCCAGATAAGTAGCCCAGACAGAAATTTGAGCTTCGTATCTGTTGAATATGAGGCAGACATGTTCTTCCCATATCACACAGGCATGCTGTCCAATAGGTTAGATTCATGAAGAGAAGCAGTAGAAATATCCAATATGTAGGTAGCTGTGCATAAGCAGATGATTTGCACAATCATTTAATACTTTAAAACTATTTAACAAAATGTAAGTTAGTATTTTGCAATAAAAGTTTACTCAATAAACTTTCATATTATTTAATGTCAAACCAGCCATTGAGGTCCAAAGGTATGCAGATATTGGATTCTATTCTGATTCTTTGGTCATCCTGAAGTCTGTATTTAATTTTACTAGGGTTTGGTGTTACTTCTGACATTATTTCTCAAGAAAAAGGTAAAACAGAAGCCTTGGAAATTATGGTAAGATGGTGGATATGTTTGCAAAGAGAGACTTGAGTCTAAATTTTATAGCTACTATGTGTGTTTCAATGGGATGAGTTCTCGCCTGTAGCGAATCAGATGCATTAGAGCCTTCAGCTTTGCCACCTCATTATCCCTACTCTTTTTATATTCCCCTCTCTTCACACACTTGCGAGTCTTCTTGGCGCTAGATGTAAGGGAACGCAAACTGAATTTGCCAAAGCTTTATAATAATGCAATTGTTCAAATCTCAATTGCAACATGGATATTTGTATATTATGCACAAGTTTTAAATATACAGTTTAAAAAATAATTATAGTTTATGAATTAGCTATTTTTCTAATCCAACAAAACTGCCAGTGGCACATCAGTGTATAGCTATGAATGTCACGTCCGTTAAGAAACAATTCAGCATTGTCACTGTCTTCATCGTCTGAGTGTTGCAAGTATATGATGATAGGCACCAAAATCTCATCACGAGCTGTTTCTTTCCAAAAGCAGTGTTCTTTTAGTTTATTTGAACGTCTCATGCAGTTTTCCAAATCTTGTGTATCCTTATCAATTTCTTCATGAATAAGTCTTTCAGCATCAGTCAGTTTAAAAGTATTATTTCTGTTTGCAACGTAATTTGAACCCTTAACTCAGATTGTTCTGGCAGTGGTAAGAGGGAAGGTGCTTTATAATACCTCATGTCTCATTTCAATTGCAAGCTGATACAATTGATACACTTTCCCTGGTTTTTAAATGGAAGATCAACAGGTTAATACTATTAAATTTTAGATGAGTCGTATTTCTTACACATCTGCTTCACTTTCGTACCTATTTTGAGGACATGTTTTGCAAATCTTCGTTTGCATCTACGGCTCTTGTGCGACTGACGCTAGATCCAGCGGTGTGGGTAATTCTGGGGTTGTTGCTGCCATCTGTTGATTTAGTGATGAACTGAAATGTGGGATTCTCTTCTAGCGGGATTTCAAAGTTCATTAGTTGGTTTTTATGTTTTTCTATGTATATCCTCTCCCATATGACGAGTTCACAATGTTTTTGTACGTATTTTAGTAATTCTGTGCTATCTTCAATTTCATGATTTTCAGACCAGAAATGAGCTGCTATTGCGGATTTATCAATATTTTTGTATCTTAAGTGCCTGAAGTGTTCTTTCTTTCTAGTGCCTATGTTTCTTTTTGTCCTCCCTATGTAAATTTTTTCACAGTCTTTACACTTAATTTTGTAAATGCCTGACTTTTCCTCTGGTTTTATCTTATCAGTATTATTACTGTGAAGTAGGTTTTTAATGTTGTAATTGTTTTTTGGTGCCAATGTTATATTGTATTTCTTGAATATTTTTTGGAACTTTTTTGTGGCCCAGGGGTGGTAAGTAAATTTAGCAAATCTAGTTTCTTGTTTTATTGGTGTGAGAGCTGTGATCTGTTTTAATTTCTTTCTAAGTTTGAATAATTTTAGTTTTTTATCTACAAGGTTTTTTCCATATCCATTTTTAATTGCAGTTTTTAAGATTTGATGGTATTCGTTTTGATATTCTTGCTGGCTGAGAGGTAGACACACACAGATTAGTAAATCTACCTCTCAGCCAGCAAGAATATCAAAACGAATACCATCAAATCTTAAAAACTGCAATTAAAAATGGATATGGAAAAAACCTTGTAGATAAAAAACTAAAATTATTCAAACTTCAAAAGAAATTAAAACAGATCACAGCTCTCACACCAATAAAACAAGAAACTAGATTTGCTAAATTTACTTACCACCCCTGGGCCACAAAAAAGTTCCAAAAAATATTCAAGAAATACAATATAACATTGGCACCAAAAAACAATTACAACATTAAAAACCTACTTCACAGTAATAATACTGATAAGATAAAACCAGAGGAAAAGTCAGGCATTTACAAAATTAAGTGTAAAGACTGTGAAAAAATTTACATAGGGAGGACAAAAAGAAACATAGGCACTAGAAAGAAAGAACACTTCAGGCACTTAAGATACAAAAATATTGATAAATCCGCAATAGCAGCTCATTTCTGGTCTGAAAATCATGAAATTGAAGATAGCACAGAATTACTAAAATACGTACAAAAACATTGTGAACTCGTCATATGGGAGAGGATATACATAGAAAAACATAAAAACCAACTAATGAACTTTGAAATCCCGCTAGAAGAGAATCCCACATTTCAGTTCATCACTAAATCAACAGATGGCAGCAACAACCCCAGAATTACCCACACCGCTGGATCTAGCGTCAGTCGCACAAGAGCCGTAGATGCAAACGAAGATTTGCGAAACATGTCCTCAAAATAGGTACGAAAGTGAAGCAGATGTGTAAGAAATACGACTCATCTAAAATTTAATAATTTTTCGCTTCACTGTGGTGTTCCAATACAGTTAAATCTCGATATAGGTTAATACTACTTTGAACTCTCTAGAGTAAATAGAGATTACATACAATTTATAAACAAACATATAGTGTGACAAGTCACGTTCTGCCGATGCACCATTCTACAAGTCAGCAGGAAGTGTACTGTTTGTTCTCGTTCGAATTTAACAAACATCTTGGCTTATTCAAAGTAATTATTTTATCAAGACATGTCAAATATTTACGTTTAAGTTCTGAGTAATTACAAATATATGTACACACATATATGCCAACCAATAATTATATCCATTACAATACTTATGTGGTGATGCATTGTTATAATATAATAGTGCTTTATTTATTTGTATTAGAAAAACTATTTGAGCTAAAAATATGGTGTTTTTATGGTTATGTGAGATACATTACTCTCTACCTTCCTCATAGATCAGTTTTTGCATAATCTGAATTTGTCTTAGTGCAAATAATATTTATTAGAGATTGATTAGGTTGGCACTCGTCAGACGCCATTCAGTGGGAATGCCATATTACACTGCAGGACTCCGATTAGTTGCTCATCTAGTAGTGCTCAAGGACAAACAACATCCTATTTGAAACAGATAATAAGGTGGTTAATGCAGTATCTCCCAGAAGTAATGAGCATGAGCTAACCCAAACTAACTAGGACTCATCTTGATACTGGAATAAACAAACTACTTTCAAGTAGACACATGTATTCATTTCAAGTCAAGGCAGTAAGAAGAGTAAGATGCTTTTGAATTTAATTCAGTTTAAACTACACCAGAGGTGTCGTTGGTTATCCTACAGATGACAAAACACTGCAAGAATTTATACAAGAACACTTATGCAGGAACATGGAATGGAAAATGAAACATTTGTAAGTCTGCTATGTGAGTGCAAAGGTTTTGCCATGTATGGAAGCATATTCTTCGGCTGCTTTTTCTTTGAACCTGAAGATATAAGTAACAAGGATGTAGTCTGTTTTATCAGGACCATTAAATTTGATTGAAACTTCAGTTAAGTGGCACAAAGAGCTCTAAGAGCTAAGTGCATGCTTCAAAAGAGACGTCATTTCTTCTTCACTTTCATCTTCATCTTCATCATTATATTCTTCTTGCTTAACTTCCCTAGTTTTACCACTATCATGATGTAACCGGATTCTTCTTCCTCTGTCCCTTGCACTTTTAGGCATTGGGTTGAAAAAGAGAAACTCTGGATCAGATAGAGAACCCAGATGTCTCATGCAAGAGTGAGAGAAGATAGATGACAGAATGAGGATGAAATGAATGAAAGGAAAGATGATACTTAAGCTATTGGTGGAATGATGGTGGGGGAAACTGGAGATCCAGGAGAAAACCTTCTCATGCACCTTGTTGTCCATCACAAATCTTACATGCGATCACCTAGGATCAAACCTGGGTTGCCTTGGTCAGAGTCAAGCAATCTATCTGCTTGGCCATGACATGACCTCTTCAGCATTATCATCATCTCTATTATTTAAGACTATTGGGCAATCCAAAGAAGTAGAGGAATGCATCTGTTGTAGATTGGTCAGCATTCTGGTTTCTCAACCTGACAGTCATGGGTTCAATTACCAGTTAGTGTGGGGACATTTATCTAGAATTAAAATGTTTTCTACCCAATACAGAATCTGAAAGTATGCATTTGGGAGTGAATTAGTGCACATGTATGTTTTACATTAAAATGATTACAAATTAATGTTAAAAATGGTTGTTTCTTAAGGCTACAGTATGAATAGAAGTTAGAGGGAACTGTGTAATTGAAACAAAAAGAGCAGAAAGAAAAGGAACATAGCATTAAAAAAATCATTTTTAAATATTCAGAGTTCATATAATAAAGAATAATATATTAATCTCATACCACTAAAGTGAAAAGATGTAAGTTGTTAGTTAGAGGTATATCATGGGAGTGGTAGTGGTTTAAAACATATTGCTGCATTTTCTTTTGTTATATGTATATATGGTATATCTATGCAGTCTTTATCGACTATGCAAAAGCTTTCGAGGGAGCCAACAGATCCATTCTGATGATGAAACTGTGCCACATTCACCGAGAAGGTAGCCCCAAACTGCAGTTAATAAACAGAATCCTGAACTTCAATCTGCTGACAATCAGAGACAATGTAGACCACTCCAGAGCCATCATCCAGACCAGTAAAGTTCTGCAAGGAAACCCTCTCAGTCCGATGTTATTTCATTTGCTGACACACAATGTAATATGAGAGGCTGCAGATAACATACATACTGTAGACCCACGACAAACAGCAAGCTAGAGGAATGTGTAGCGTAATCACTTTTGCCGTCCCAACGGTGTTTATGCTCACCTTCCCAGTATGACAAGGATGGAAGATTCGTTTAAAATAGACAAGTGTTGTCACATAA
Source organism: Mantis religiosa (assembly GCA_030765055.1). NCBI lineage: Eukaryota > Metazoa > Arthropoda > Insecta > Mantodea > Mantidae > Mantis > Mantis religiosa. The sequence goes on from CM060959.1 coordinate 115,820,818, forward strand.
CTCACCTATACATAATACCTATCACTGCAACAAACAATAGATCTGGCAGCATGGGTGATTCATATGCACTCTCATACACTCATTTCCTAGTAAACAGATCTGCTACCAGAGCAGATATACAGTTCAAGCTCCTCTGCCCTTCACATCCCTCTAGCCTTCTTGTCGTGGGCATACAGTATGTTCCTATATGCACATGATACGCTTAATGCTGTTGAGTAACAGATATCATTTGTAATAGGACTTGACAGATTACATGACTGGTCAAAAGGAAATGGCTTAGACATAAACAGAGGTAAAACCAAGGCCATGAAGTTCAGAGGAGGAGGAAATATTTTCAAAGCTGACATCTTATTATGTGAAATCAACAAGCTGGAAATTGTCAACTCCTATAAATACTTGGGACTTACACTGCAGGTAACAGGCAAAATCTTCATTAGGCATAAGAGGAAATATGCTTGGCAGCGATAAAGGCTGTGTTTGACATAAGGAAGATCCAGAAACTCTATAGATATAGCACTACGACTTTTCGACATCAAAATAGCTCCAATCATGTGCTATGCAATCAGCAAAATATGGACACACTTAACAGCTGTGAACCTGAGGAGACTTGAGGAGGCATGAAAGCAGTCTTCCTCAAGAGAGTCCTCCTAGTATGAAATCCTCCTCAATCCGATTAAGGATAACATACTTACTGGCAGATACAGACTACCTTATGAAAGAGATAAGACAGAGAAATGGCCTTTAAGTCACACCAGTATATGAAGAACACAGAATCAGGGAAGAAAAAGCAGTACACATAGATCCAAATTTCTTTCTAACACCAGCCATGAACACTGCAGAATGGAAGAAGCCTAACTTTGTGCTATGACACGTATACTCGAGAACTGCGGCACATGAATTTCATCACAAGAACTGTAAACGAGGACACCACCTGGCATCGGAACTATGTACCTACTCTCTTTGTGGACAGGTTTGTGGACATGCGAATCAAACTCAGTCACTGATGGTCTACGCAAAAGACATCATTATATCACTGTATTAACCCATATGTACCTACACATTGTGTTCATTCAATCTTATTATATAATTTTTATAAGAATGTATAAATGAGAGAGTAAAATATAGCCAAACATTTTGTTGCACTATAAATTAAGGAGTTTTAGGAGGCATGTATTTTTGTTGGTAGCTGGCAAAACATACATGATAGATGGGATTACCATGCCATAAAATAATTGGATTAATACATCATTGGATATGCATTTACTTTCCAGTTATGAAAATTAATTCTAGGTCTCAATACATTATTATTGGAAAGAATCCAGCAATTGAATTTTGTGACCAGAAAGGTACTTTTAAAATCGTTGTTGCAATAAATATGAATCTAGCATATAAAGAGCTATGAAAATTCTGTTGTACATTCACATACTTCCTCTAGGTATTCTTCAACAAATTATTAATAGAAAAGCTCATTATTCTATTTATTTCACATTAATACAGATAAAAATTTCTAGAAATATCGAAATTTAACTGTATGGAACACCACAGTGAAGCGAAATAATTATTAAATTATAGCTTCAGTGAAGCTGATGTGTAATAAATACAACTCATCTATAATTTAATAATTTCTAGAAATGTTTTACTTACTTTAATTTACATTGAAATAGGGAATACAATAGGTTTAAGGAATGATCAGATATTTTAAGAGCTATTTGCTATGTGATGGCTTTGAAATGCATCCTCTCTGCATAGAGATTTAGTTCATTCAATAAAGATTAGCACTCCCCAATAACTCCTGCAAAGTAGCAGTTTAAAATATGTGTCAATGTATACGTAGAGATAGGCGATAGTACTGTCTACTACCACCAGATGATGTTTCTACTTCCCATAGATAGTGCACTGGATCAGCAATTGTACTGTCTTGTGAGTACGCTTGTGGACATCAGTGAAACATCATGGAAGAAGACAAGCACGGGCAAAGGTGGACTGTGTGGTTTCTCAGAAGGAAAGGAGTGATTGCTTAGACATCCACAAGAGGTTAGTGGCCATATGTGGGGAGTCTACACCAAGTTGCAGGTCCGTGTTTCATTGGGTTTCTAAATTCAAAGACAGCAGGGACTGTGCTGAAAAACACAAAAACACACAGCGTCCAGCAACTGCACACAAACCAAAAAGTATCTAGCTTCTTAATGACCTGATATTGGAGAACAGGTGAATCACATTTGATGAATTAGTGCAGGTAACAGGTCTATCATGGGGAACCTTCTACACCATAATCCAAGAAGATTTCATGATGGAAAAGATGTGTGCACAATGGGTGCCACATACACCTTACTATGCAGTAAGTACTCATCCAAACCTTAGCCTACACACGGCTAGTGTGAAAGAAATGATTATTTCCATCAATTTACCTAAAATAAAACAGTGGTTTAACTATGAAGCCTGGGACTTAAATACTTACAGCATAGTGAGTCGCCACAAAAGGTGTGTGTCTCATAGCATATGAGAACCCATAGTGTTCTACCAGTAAACGTAGGAGTCAGTTGGAGAATTTAATGTCATGTCGGCACGTTGGCCACAGTAACTCAGTGGTTTAGAGCAACCGCATGGAGAGCGGGTTTGTGGTTCAAATCCTGGCTGTGGCATTGAATTTTTCATTCTGGCTCTACTCATCCAAATATTTGCCTATACACGGCTAGTGTGAAAGAAATTATTTCCATCAATTTACCTAAAATAAAGTATACAAAATATTTATGATTTGCCTTCCAACAATAATAGAGAGCAATGTCTTCTTTGAGTTAAAGATTCTCTGTAACTACTATGATTCTCAGCATACTATTCTTTATTGGGTATGAAAGACTGCTTAACTGGTCTCTTTTTCAGACTTTAGATTATTTTGCGTGCAATAAATCTACGACATGTGACCATCAGCTTTATTTCCTTTCTGAAGGAAGCTATGCTAAAAATTTCTACCAATTAAACTACGACTAGGGACTAGCATATTTATCTTTAGACCATGAAGGACAACCAAACAATACCTATTGCTTGCTTTTATGTCTCTAGTGACCAGTGAAAAACAAATTGTTCAAATCTAATATAGAAGCTAAATTATACTCAAGTAATGTAACCCATGATGTAACAGCCTGCAAGCGAGCAAGAGCCTGCCATCCTGACCGCTGGCCTCATCCCCATATATGCAAGGCAAAGTTTGGCAATTATACAACCGATACGTGTGGAGATGTGGTCAGCATCTCGGCACCCCCTATTGGAAAGTTGGCTTACACAACCAGAGTCGCTACCTAGCGGAGCTCTTCAAATTCCTCAAAAAAATTGAATGGGCACCGGTCCTATACCTGGAACTTAAAATTTACTACCCCTAGGAGTGGGATAAATCCTGGGTGCATTCCATAGCAGGGAACCAAAGCAGAGCACTCTAGCCCACTATGCCATGTGCAGCACAAATCATACTCAACTAATAGGTATAATTTAATGAAAGGAAAAATAAAATACTGTGACTTTGTGGGTTCGTGAAATTAAAAGTCCAAGCTACAAACACTAAAACTTGCTCTTTATTTCTGTAGAAACACACTTTTATCAACCTTTACAGTCCAGAAATTACGTCACATACACATACAACTTGCAAGGTCAATGACCACAACACAGTGCACACAGCTGTTCACGTACGCGAGTTCAATTACCGACTGACTGACTGTGGCGGGCAGGCTCTCTTTTTATAGATTACTCAAATTCCAGAATCTTCTCAAACAATCAAAACATGATTAGAACAAAGACGAACTCTCGAGAAATCTGTCTCCTTTCCCCCACTGTTTTGGCGAGCTTCTTCTACACACTGCACTGCCTGTCTCTTTGAACTAGTCGCCCGCACCTCCTCAATCAACAATGGGCTCACGACAATACCTATGTTCAACTTATAAAAGAATTTATTACAATGTTTATTTAGTATTTAAAGTGTAACATAGTTATTAATTTTTAGATGAGTCATATTTATTAACATAGTTAATAAATAACATAGTTCTAACAATTTGTTTTTCCCCTTTTTGCCTTAATAAAGTTTGAGAAAAACATCCTAGCTGTGTTAGACACACAATGACTTCAAGCAGTTTTTCCAGTTGCTTGCCTCTGCTCTTCATTTGTTTATATATATTTTTCATTCACTTGTCCAGTTCCTATATTCAGATGTTTTTACAAAAATGCTCAGTGATTTGCCTCTCCATTTCACTTCATCACTCTATCTTAGCCTTCCTATGAGAAAAATATCTGTTGCCTGCGGTGTTAGAAACTTTTGTAGGGTAGTTCAATTATTAATTTTAATATCATTCTTTAATTTCATTTTATTATCCTACTTGTAGATAAAGAATTAGAAATTTCAGCCAGATATAACCATCCAATCAATTCGTTCTTTTGTTTATTTTTTGTTTCTATTGTTTTGTTAACTTAATACTCGGTAAATGCAAATAATTAATAAAAAATTAAGAAAGGTAAATTCCTGTATATCTCTGATATTAGGCTTTTATGCAAATATATATACAGAGTGCACCAATAGTATAGTAGTTTATAATTTATTATTGTAAATAGGTTATTTTAGAACTGGTTTATGTAGATTTTAAACTGTGTGATTTTTTTGTTGTACATATTTAACCTGATGATGCTTTGAATATGTTTTGTATCCTTTTAAGCACATAATAAATGAATAAATGAATGAATTTAATTTGAGACACTACAATACTTGTATCTCCAAAACTAAGTGCTGTAGAAAGAAATGTTTTTAATAAAATTTGCTTGATATTATGGGGGAAAGTAAATGACATTAATCAGCTTTTATTTGGAGGACATTATGATAGTTATTTTAGGGTCAATTCAATTTTTTAAAATGGGAACTTACCTTTTCTATTTTGTTTTCTCACTTCTCATAAAAAACTAAATAACTTTTGTATAAAGCACTTGTGAATATTGTTCTTATACTTACACTTCTTTATCACCTCTATGATAAAATTATAATCCATTTCAGTTTATTATGTAGTAAATGCACCTATTTCTTTTCATAACCATCAGAGGCACCTCACATTTTTTACTGATACCAAAATCCCCGTCCCAATAAAAAGATGCAGATGTTATTTTATATAATATTAACATCTCAGTACATTTCATAGCTTTAATTTTCACTGCAAAATTAAAAGTTTTCAAATCTTTATGCAAATCACAGTATTTTCACTGAACATTTATAAAGTAAACTGTAAATGTAAGAGAAACTTTTGTCTCTTAATTTATAAAACAGTTTCATTAATATATACATTGTCATATTGTGAAATGACTACCGGTCATATAGGCTGAAGAATCAATTGGCATTTTGTTTTACAGGATGTGTAATAGGTTTATGTATAAGGCAAACTTGGCAAGTTTCGTGGTACTAAGCCTATGATCATTTGGAAGATTTTGGAAATAGAATATGAAGTTGAAAGTCACTTTGTATCATTATTTGGTATTATAACTACAAAACTAAAACACATTTAATATTTGAGCTCAACATAATTAGCCATCAGATTGAAAGTAAATAAGGTCACAAATTTAGCATCTCAGAACCACTAAGGGTAATTTCATGGTACACTAGGTCTAATTTCCTGGTAATAGTTGCTATTCCAAATTTGAAGTGCAGTCAGAGCACTTGAAGTTATATTTATAAGTGGAAAGTACCTGGCATTTTTCGTGAAACAGTCATGGCATTCTGTGCACTGAATCCATGTTTCACCACTTTTGTCATCGTTATAGTGACCAGAGAACAGTGAACACATATCACCATTTCTTTTCATCACTTTGCTTCAGTGGCTTCCGCTAGTTGAAGCCTTGCCATCACTAGCTTTGGTGGATTTCTTCAACTTCTTAGGCTGAATATCTCTGACAGGTTCTTGCGGATCTCTTAATAGTTCGCCTGGAGCATCCACTTTGCACATGGATGGCAGGAAGAGACGTGGTTTCTGGGCAGCACTTGCCCTTTTTCTGACCCCAACAATGGAGTTGAGAGGTACCAGAGGAGGCTCTGACACGTCCTTGACATTAATAGTTACGTTTTCTTTCGAGGCATTTGACGAACGCAGGTCAAAGCTGCTTTTAAATCATCAGATGAATATTTCGATCTATAGATAAGAGTCAACATGAAAAATTCAATGCCATGGCAGGGATTTGAACTACGGATCTCCTGTTTTCCGTCCAGTTGCTCTAGCTACTATGGCCATTGAGCTACCATGGTCAACTTGCTGTCACAACATTAAATTCTCCATTTGGCTCGTGTATTTCTCCGATAGACCACTAGAAGCTCTTGCATTCGAGATACACCATTTGTGGCGACTTACTATCGTAAGTAATGGTGTCCCAGGCTTCATCATTTAACTCTTATTATTTTAGATAGTTGATGGAAATTAATCATTAATCTATCAAATACCTTAGCTAGTGTGAAGAAATGATAAATTTCCATCAATTAACTAAAACTTCGATCTATACTTGCCCCTAGACATCTGCAACACACGCACATTCTGCTTGAGAAAAAACTTCTCCCCCACCTCCATTTGAAAGAGAACATAGATAACTTGCATTCTTGCCGCCAGATGGTGCTTTTACTAAAGCTTCACAAAATGGCATGTTTTGTTTGGTTAAAAAGAATGGGAAAATGCTAAGAAAAACACCCCCCAATTTAAGATTTATAAGCTACACAGAATTTAAATTAATTATTATACACTAATTAATACTTTGTTTGAAACATATACTAAACCTCTTATATTAGCAAAACAGCAGAAACCGGCAGAAAAACAGCAAAAGAACACCATCGATTCACACATTGCTCTTCTCTTACACACAAACCTTTGTCAACTACTGGGTTTTCTTTTAAATGTCTAATACAGCCATTGAAAGTGCTAGAATCGCCTACAAGGAGGAACTCCGTAAGCCTGAAGATGCCTCTATCTGCAGCACACTTCAACAACTTTGATGTGCATCAGTCCAATATCATTATAAGCGAATAGAAAAATACAATGAAATTACCCATGCCATGAAATTAGTCGAGTTGACCTTATATAATTTTGTGATACATAAAGCAGGTATTTTATCTTTTGTTGATAAAGTTAGGTAAGAAAATTTGTTATTCTATACATTTAGTATCTGTACACTAAGACTTCCATTAACAGACCATTAAGCATTCAAGTGTTTTTGCTAGGCGTACTTTCTTTTGATTATTTTACTTAAATTAAAGGGATTAATGTAATTAATGAGTTCTGCAAGTTTGCTACATCAGGCAGAAGTTCAATATTTATTGTGCTGTAATGTACAGTGAGGCTGCACCATGGCTGTGTGGTTACACTGCTCGACTCTCACCAAGGCAAATCAATTTTAATCGCAACTGCATGTGAGATTTGTGGTGGACAACACGAAGCAGGGCAAGTTTTCTCTAGGATCTCTGCTTTCCCCAACATGATTTCACGAAATGCTCCATTATCATCTTTTCTTTCATTCATTTTGCCCTCATTCTGTCATCTTTCACTCTCATATCAGGCATTGCGCTCATCACCCATCCTGGGTTCTCTATCTGATCCAGTTTCAATTTTTCAACTCGACAACTAAATGTATAAGGGACAGAGGAACAAGAATCCTCTTAACACCATAGCAGCGGTAAAACTAGCAAAGTTGGAGAAGTGTAAGGTGAGATATTTGTTTAAAAATATTATTATAATAAAAGGTAATATTTGCTGCTTTCCTCAAGCTGATTTTCATTTTTAGGTAAAAAGTATAAGCTTATAAAACTGCTTCAAAGTATCTCACCTATGTAAAAGTTAGTTATAATTTTGGGTTCATTTATTTCATACAAAATATACTACTCTTTAAGTGTTGAAGTCATTTATATAGCTTTAATTTTTATTGAAATATGGTTTCCATTTGTTCAAGATCTTCTTGGGAAGCAAGCCAGGTGAAAAGACAATTTGAAATCGACATTTTGGGAGCGTACATCCTTCTGATCTTGTCAGCTTCAATGTGTTTTCTCTATTTACAAGAGTACCACTTCAGGAAGCCATCCAACTTCGGAAGCAGCATTTTCTGGCTGGTATCACAGAGCTCTTCCGACATACCCTGACTTCCACTTTTTCTTGTTTGGTGGTACTTTCTATGAACAATTAGACAGAGTAGCAATGCGCTCCCCTTTGTCACCAGCTATAGCTAATTTCTATATGGAACACCTAGAACATGAAATACTTGCCACAGCTCCACTTAAACCATCTCATTTCTATAGATATGTGGACGACACTTTCGTAATTTGGCCACATAGATCAGACATTTTGCCTAGCTTTCTTGCACATCTCAACAGACTTCGACCTCAAATACAGTTTACCATGGAAGTGGAGAAGGATGGAACTCTTCCATTATTGGACATTCTTGTTTCAAAAAACAGCACAGCAGTGTACCACTGGAGCATGCTGTATACTGCAAGCCTACACACACCAATCTCTATTCTGATCCCAGCCACTTAAAACAGGAATTACAGCACCTGAGACTCACTTTCCGTCAAAACGGCTACTCCTAATATGACGTTGAAGCCTCGATCACCAAAGCTAGGAAAGGGAAACCTGTAATACAGCAAGCGTCAAATAAGCCTACTGCTACAGCCTGCATCCTGTTTACCAGCAATCTATCCGGCATAATCAGCAGAATTCTTGCCAAATACATCAGGACCATCTACAAGCCACCTCCGAAGATTAAACATCTGTTGAGACCAGTGAAAGAGAAACTGGACTTCCAAGTTCTGGGAGTGTACCGCATTCCCTGTGAATGTGGGACACTATATATAAGACAACTGGAAGCTACCAGAAGAAACAAACATGAATGGAGCATTTGTTTGATGCAACCTGAGAAGTCTGGGCTGGCAGAACATTGCTTTGATAATGACCATAGAGGCAACTTTCGGGAGATGACTATCTTGGCAAAATGCAACAGTTACTGGGAGTGGAGAGTTAAGGAAGTTTTGGCCATTTCCTCCGAGAGGAGCACACTTAATTGTGATGCTGGATTTCAGTTTAGCTCCTCTTGGAAACCAGCCTTAAAATGGAAATCTGTCGACTTAAGAAGCACAGATCAATCCAGCTTGATAATCAAGTTAAGTAGTTACATTTCTTTGAACCAATTAATTTTCTATACTCACGCCATCTCCCGATTTGGCATTTAATTTACTGAAAACAGTCTTTTGTTCAGTGATGCAAATATTGGTAGTGTTTTGTCTTTGTTTATATTTGTGTTATATCTAGTGATACAATTGTAGTTATAACATTTATTTAATTATTCTGATGATGGGAGAGATGTACGCTCCCGAAACATCGATTTCTAATCTTCTTTTCACCTAGCTTGTTTCCCGAGAAGATCTCGAACATATTTGTCACCAGGATAGCTTCAGGTCTTATTTTACGGTTTCCATTTGGCTTTGACATATTTTGTTATGCCTTATACTTAAGCTTTTACCAATTAATTTAATTCATTTGAATACCAATTAGGGAAGTGCCATGGTTGAATGGTTATACAGTTCACCTCTCACCAAAATGGCTGAGGTTCAATTACAGAGGATAGTGTGTATGATTTGTGGCTGACGAAGCAATATCTGGGCTGATTTACTCTGGGTTCTTTTAGTTTCTCTTGTCATTCATTCCACCAGCTGCACCATAATCACTCCTTTCATCATTACACTGCCATTTTGTATCATCCACTTCTTCACTCTCATACCAGGTATCAGGCTGATCCCCATCCTGGATATTTTCTTGGATCTGGAGTTCCTCTGCTGCTTAACAGGTGTCTGATTCTGGCTACCCACTTAGAAGTCAATATGAGGAGGGTAAAATAGAAATGTATCAATCATGTTTAATCTAAAAGCAAGGGAATCATGTAAGGAAACCTTCATTAATAATAAGCTACTTACCATCTACTCTCTATGCATTCAGAGTAATAGTGTATGTAATAGATAAGTTCAAACCAATCAAAAACAACCAAATTCATGAACGCTATACAAGAGGAAATGTGGACTATTTTAGGCATAGAGTGAATGAAAATGTATCTCTAAAAGATGTATATATTTCTGGAATCATGCTCTATAACAAACTACTATAAGAAATTAACTCTGCAGCTGATGTTTCTAAACAGCAATTTGAAAGGAAGTTGAGGATGTATCTCATTAACAAATGTTTATATGACTTGAAGGAAATCTGAGAAACTAATTTGTAAATATGTAATTGTATTTCTGACATGTCCAAAATCATATGTATGATAAACTGGATGAAAATAAATAAATAAAAGAAAAAGAAATGGAAAATGGTATATCACTTATGTAGTTAGTGGGACTGGATGGACTGGACTACACTATGGAGGGGTTTCAGTGGAGTTTCAAACATAGTCTATTGTACCTATGTCCCTAAGTAGGGCACCACCGAGAGAAGACAGAGGGTGGCTGTCCCAAGGAGCAATGACAGTGCAGAGGGCACAGTTTCCAGGTTGGGAACTTCCCAGCAGGCCAGCATAACTGGTATCCCATCCTACTGAGGTCTGGAAACGAACCCATCAAACCCATGTTTGGAGACCGGAGATCATCCTAGTGGAGGAGGAAGTTTTACCAAGAGCTTATCATCCTGCCATGCACCGCCTAGACACCCGGCGACACTTTTACCCTAAAAGAGACTACCAGATGAGAGATGATGTGAAATGATAATGGAGATGAAATGATAATGGAGATGAAATGAAGGAAAAAAAAATTGGGGGATGTAATTAACCTACACAGCATTTCCCTGGCAACCTAGGAGAATTCCTGAAAAAAACCCATGGGTCAGATACGTCAGCCACAGGAATTGAACCTGGATCTCCTGACGAAACCGCTCTAACTATCCCATTTGGTTTAATTAATGGGAAATACAACCAACTAAACAAATGCATTAAATGAAAAACAAGCAATGTGCTAGTCAAGAACTGATTTGCAACATTTATTGCAGCATAATCTAAGATTGATTTATTATTTAGAGAACCTTAGTTAATACATAATATCCCAAATACACAAGTTAAGTAATGCAGAGGAGAGATTATAGACAAGAGTTTACCCTATAGTTTGAGACAAAAGTCATTTTGGCTTGTTTAAACTTCAGTTATATTAAAATAAAATTGTATTTTATTTAAATTAATTTTATATATTATTCAGATTATCTTCTCTACTCATTCTTCTACTAGCCATTTTTTCAAAAGTCTATTCTGCTATTATTTATTGTTAGTTTAGATAAGCAGCATGATCTTGCATTATTGTGCAGGAGAGTTTAGTTACATTAGCATGTATAACTTAATGAGGTCCTACTACTATACCAGGTGAGTCATCTGCCCCTATTTATTCTTTTGTATGCAACCCGCAGTTTATAGTCTAATGTGACCCTTTTAGCACAAAAGCCACTATTGCAGCTCTGATCTTCTAATCAGTATATTGCAACCAGCTCTGAATGAGGACCAAGAAGCTGCGAAAAGTTTAAATAAACAACGGTTTTTCATGCATATAATATTAGCAAGGCGATACTGAGTGCTTTCTTAAAGAGTGACATAGAATACGTGACAGCTGGACGAGTGGGTTAGTTAGCTGCTGCAATATGTTTGGTGATGCAAAGGCTAGGTTCAAAATGACGACACAATGTTTTTTTTTCTTTTTTCCCATTCACTAATTTATTTATTGTTGCTACTGATTCTCTTGTGAGCCCAAGATACAAGAATGGCAATGGTGACCTAATTCCTGTAGATCTCTAATTATCGAATTGTCATTCAATTCAATGGCACTCCACTTTCTGAAATACTTCTTTTTATTCTATATACTGTGCTTTTCTGTTTATGTCTCCATTGTTGCAGCCCATAGGTCTCCTGTGGTTCCTTCAACTCGTCCATTCCTCCCAAGGTTTACACACAAAAGATCCAATTGTAAGTCAGCCTCTCCATGACCTAATTTACCTTTACCTCTTCTATCTTTATTACTTTATCCTCATTTGCACTACCATTTAAAGCTACTCATTACCTCCCTTCCTTTCCTCTTTCACTATGTCTTCTTACTCTAATTGATTTGTCTTGCTCTCAAGGTATTGAACTTTTATTGTAAAATTGTAAAATTGTATGACAACCAACTGCTCCATAATCTGTGCCATGCTATTCCCTACCACATACCTCTATTTCTCAAAAACACATGCATCTAACAATTCCATAGTCATTCAGAATGAAGAGAACTTCACAGACTATTACAGAAAATTCAATGTTTAAATCTTTTTTGTGATACAAATATCTGAAACAGAATTTCAATCAAATTTATTAAACACAATTTTTGGAAACTTTTTTCCACATAAAAGGCAGTTTGGGATGAGGAAATTCTCTTGAAAATCTTTGTGTTGCATACTTGGAAAATACTGACATTACCTTTGAAGAGAACCCAAATTTCAAGTTCATCAAGATACCGACAGAGACTATCACCTCCAAGAAGTTCACCAAACCAACATCTATTAGTCGACAACATGATAATGTTTGGAAGATCCTAACAAAATGCATTCTAGGTAAATACTAGCAATAAGTGAAGCATTGAGTATTAGTTCAACTCAAAATTATATTAAAGAAAACTGTTGATTTTTTTTTGAATGTTCTATTATTTTAGCTAAATCCCTAAAAATAATAATAATGGTAATGAAACTATCTATGGGCATGAATGTGTGTGTGTATCTGTTGCTCAATGTTTAGTAACAAACCTATTTTACTTCTTTCTTTGTAATATTTTGAGGTCAAGTCTGGATATCATTTAAATCGTTTGCAGTTAAAAAGAAGGTTCCATATTCATTTGTTCTACTTATTGCATAGCAGACAATTTAAGATCCGTGGTCAAATACTGGCCGTGGCATTGAGTTTTTCATGTTGACTCTATCAATTTAGATATGTTTGTAATGTAATTTTATGTAGAGTTTGCTGAGGCAGTCATGTTTAATGGCAAGCGGAACATGGTGATGACTGATTTTCAAGCTAGTTCAGGATTTAGTTTCAAGCTTTCTATGGAATTTAATATATTTGTAGTTAATTTAGAAATTATAATCATTATTTATTTTCTACTTAATGTAAAACTGATTCCAGCTATATTTTTGATTGTATTTTATTTTGAATTTTGGCTCCTTTTTCTTATAAGATGTCTGATTTATCATTGTTACACAATCCATAATGTACAAGAATTCATTGGAAGACTTACTTTTTTGTACTTATTTAACCAGGTGTGAATTTTTTTTATTTTCTTACTATTTTTCTTGGATTGCAGCTCTAGAAACTCATAAAAAGTCAATGTTTTTGCAATTTTGGTAGCCAAACAAAGCTAATTTATATTGTATCAATTTATCCATCAAAATTTATATAATTTTGTAACAAAAATGATAAATTCCTATTTCTAATGTAATTGATTTATGCTTTCAGATAGTTTGAAACTGCCATAGAATTGTATCTCCTTACCATCTCAGAAGTTCCAATAGTTCACTGTTTATTCTCCTTATAGTTTTAAAATAAAATTTCATTTTTATTGCAGTTTGATTCTGAAAGGGATTGTATAGGATTTTATTTTGTATGGTTGCAGGTTTTAAGATAATATTGTCTACCTACTTTTAACAAACATTAAAAACACTAACATTTTTAACACAGGATAATTAATTGTATACTTTTAATTTTACACTTTGTAGAAAATTGTAAATATCCCTCCGACCTGTCCTATATCATAGTACTTGTGTATATATGTGTTATCTAAAGGATGAATAAAATATCTACCCATGTATTAACAAGTTTTCTTTCATTTTAGCTATAATTTGTGCACATATGCGAGTTTACTTAAAAATTAATAGTACAGTAATCTTTGTATTCTTCATATAGTAACTAGGGTAGCTACAAAATAAGAACGAACATGGGTTGAGCTAATATGGTTATCCTACTGTCTTGGCGTTGCCAGTTCCACGGTTAGCGGGTGACAGAGATGGAAGATATGTCTGTCTTTGTCTCACCTAATCCACCTAGCAAGTATCCTACAGATGCTGAGATGTACAGTGATACAAATGCTGACAGAGAAGTTTGCTTAATACTTCAGCATGTGTGTGAGAACATATGCAATGATTATTGCATAATCTGAGCCTTAAAACATTGAACTGGAGAGTAGTTCGCTTACATAGCTATCGTTCATATGCACACAAAACAAAATGATTCAAATTAGATGCATTCTACGAAATATGTGTTTGCTATAGTGAAAAAAAATAATGACATTTTAACAATTTGTGAATATAGTTTCTATTTTAATTATGCCATATTTGTATACTGTCTGTAATGGACTTTAAACCAATTTTTGTTTCATTAAAATACTTAATAAATACGGAAGATATGAATGTGTGTTTAAGAAGCATTTTTACACCATGAATCTCCAGTACTTATGTTATGCATTGTGCACAGAAATTTTAGTCTTGCTGCAACAATATCACTTTTTTCAAGCAGAAATTTACGACCATCATTGGTACTCCTATATTTGAACCCAAGAGATTTCAGAATATTATGCATAGAAGATACAGAATTGTATATTCTATTTTCTCCCTCATTAAATAAGTCATCCTTTTAGCAGTTGGATATTCAACCTTGGTATGTAAATCAAATTGTTCTATGTAAAACACACTTTTGAAAATTGTCTAAGTTGGTAGCATGTTTTTTAGCTGCTCGATGTTTCCCTGGAGATCTAAATATGAAAACTTCCCCTAATTTGGTGAACTGTTTGCCTTCTTGAACAATGTTCGTCACAGAATGAGCACTCACGTGACAAGCTTGTAACATTAATTCTCGACTCTGAGCAAAATTTGTACTTTTGAAAATGTCTTTGACAAATGTTTGAAAAAGGAATACATGTTAACAAGAATATTTCTAGCCTGCATCTTACAGATTGTTTTGCAGTTACTATAGGCTTGCTAAGCGGTATATTTACTAACTTTGAAAAGCACGTGTGCACTCTTAAAAGATCACCACTTAACTGAATGCATGGTACAAAATACAACTGCAGCATAGCACATGTGTGCTTTTCTTCACTGACAGTTAATGATTCTTTTCTTTCTAGTCAGGCATCTTATCTTTCCATATATCTGAAACCAGATGTGCTACAAAATGGTGTTTGGACAGTAATTCTCAGAAAAAAATAGCTCTGTAACATGGGAAAAACAAAATAATTCTGTAATTAGTATCTTTAGAAAGCGCAAAGAAATTAGCCATATGGTTTGGCAAAGCAAGCCAGTATGCGTGCTTAACTGTACAATGTTGCATGCACCGCACTGGCTAGTAGCGATAGAACAGCCACACCTAGCTCCATCTTATTTTCATTCCTATTTTGTAGCTACCTTATATATGTTTGTTGATGTGCATATTACAAAGTTACAGCATTTTTACCTTAAAAAAGTACAATCATATATTAAAGTGAAATTAAGTATATAACAAATTACCAGAATATATTCTGCTGCTAGGCAGAAATATTACTATTTTTGGTTCATGCTTACACTAATGTGCAAAAATAAAGCAAACAGCAGTTAATATCATATATATGGTTGAAAACCATTGAAATCCTCAGAGTTACTCTTTTGTTGAAGCTTATATTTTTCAGTAAGGCATGTTTGCACATTGTTTGACTCTTCTAAGTGCCAGTACAGACAAATTAAAGTAAATGAGCAACAGCCAAAATGGATGTTTGATTCGGAAAAGGTCAGAAGAATTCAGTGATACTGTGTTTACAATGTGTGATTTAACACCACCTTGCATTTATTTCAAAGTTGCGCAATAAGTACACAGATGCCTTTCAGTTTGGTTGTATAATGGTAACCAAGTGGTGAAATGCACATGTCTTGTAATTGAAAGAACCTACATTTGAATTCTTGCTCTATGTGTTTCTTTTTTAACGTTTAAATTTTAATTTGTTAAATATATGGTAGTGCCAGATATTTTCCAGGCATAAGGACATGCATAAAAATATAAATAAATTACTCTTTGTTCTAAAAATAAAAGCTATATTATTAAGAATTCTGAAGCAATAAACTAAAGCAAATACAATAGAGGTCCCAAATACCACAGATCTGGATATATCATGGGTAAAAGCATGTCCCATTTAAAAAATATGGTAGTTATTTTATTTGTTTCCTTTTGTAATTTGGAAAGTTGAGATAAAATATTCTGCAAACAGGGGTTCGGCAGTATAATTTTCAACACCACCCATGTTGGTTGACACTGACCGCTGTATTCCAGGTAAGTGACAATACCACCGTTCTCAAGTCCAGTAAGCAAACCTATATCTGTTGTCTCTTTCACCAGCTCATATTCTGCTGAATGAAATAAGGCACTGCAGTCGGAGGAGAGAGGGAAGGTAGTGATGTCGTCTGCTCAGTCTTTGCTAATTCATAGTTGCTTTTTTGTGCTACATGCTATTGAAGACATAATTAGAGCTTTGTGATAAGGAGTGAATATAGCATATTTATCAGACATTGATCATTGGATAATTTAATTATGCCATTAGCATATAGTAGCAACAATAGTTCTGTGCCGGTGACCTTCTTTCTTCATGCACTGGAGAGAGTACGCCCAAGCGTCACTTGCATCTTCTGCTAGCGCTAGAAGATGGAAGATAATGCAGCAAGGCCATATTTTAGACTCGTCTTTACTAAAACGCATACCTTAAGATATATGAGCACTTGCTCATCTTAGTCACTGAGAAACAACAGATGTTCTTTACTATTTTACTTCTTTACTTTCACAAATGTTTTAATTTACAGGAAAATAAAAATCTGGAGTGATGCCTTTGTGGCTTGTAGCGCAAGGAAGTGAGTTAGCCGTTTCTCGTATGAAAATATGTTTCATCTTCATAGATAACCGACCTTCCTTTGTCTCTAAGCCTTTTTATGGCACGTAAATAAGACATGCATCAATTTCTCATATACCTTTCCTATAACAAGACCTTGTTGTTCCTTGTTTTCTTCCACTTAAAACCTATGCCACATAAGATGGTTTTTAAACTAGTGCTTCTCCCTTTAAAGTTAATGAATCTTTATGTTTCAGGAGTCCCAAATTTTGACAGTGGGTACAGTTTTCTCCTGAACATCAAACTGTAAATTGTTTGGCGAATTACACACCTATCAAAGTCATCAATGACAGTGATTGTTTCTGGTACACAGTGTACTTTCCAGATGTTTCAAAGGAGGTCCCTTATTCCTTACATTTCTCTTCTTCTTTAATTATTTTATGAAATTTTCTCTCAGATATGTTTGTTGCTGCACCCACCCCCCCTTGCATTTTGTTAGCATATCGCCAGAAACTGCTTCCTGTTTCAGAATAGATTGACATTATTAATAATTTCGCGGTTTGGCTGTGAAGTGTCTTTCCACCAAGTTTGCTTTGAATTGGAGGCATTTTAATCTAAATAAGAAAATATATAAATGCACACACACACACAGAAAAAATGCTAATCACCAGTGCGATTAATAATCACAATTTCTAAAACTTTAAAATCTTAATGTGATGGCACCAAAGCTTTAGAAGTTACCCGTCAAACCTCTCCAAGATACTGGCCATTTCAGTGTACTGTGCATGAATGAGAGTGTATGCTCAGCAACTAGATTCTAAATGACTGCGCACACGGTCTCCACCAGCACAGAACAATCGTCCCTACCGTACTTTGTATATTAGGATCTGAAACATTACACAGAGTCGAGAAATTGTTTCAAATGTATGAGTTTACATGAAGAAAGAAGCTAAAATCAAAGAACTGGTTACATGAGAAGATTTGTTTTCAAAAAGATTCGAAAAGCTAAAGTGCTTATCAGATGACACAGGAATGTTCAAAAGAACAGTGAAAAGAATTGAGGTGCTCAGAATAATAATGCTATATCCCAACCGACATTAAATGTTGAGATATAAGCATGATCATGCACAGCTGCCATCTATCTTTCATGTGAAGAAGGATTAAACGAATTGGGATATGGTAAAGCTTTCATTTTCCCCTTTAAAATTTGTCCATAGTGAAAACGCACACATTGTCAGTATAAAAATGAAATATCCCAACATGGATTGCCAATTTGTATGAAGTTGAGGTTGGATGTTCACAAGATCTCTAGGAGTGTTTTGACAGCTTGATGACATTATATAGCCAGCAGTATACAGATATTCTGATAAACATCATGGTTCCCTTGTAAGGACTAGATATACTGATAGAATGATTAATTCCAGCACGATAATCACTTTGTTCACACAAGTCAGTAGGTTCCAAATTGGTTCTCATAAGGGCAAGGTCACAGTGATTGACTGTCCTCTTTGCTCACCACATGAGAAAAGGTGAGCAGAGGTGAAGAAAGTTCTGGAGTTAAACGGTCTGCAGGACAAAAGAGGTTTTGTGGGATCCATCACAGGATGTTAGGTAGGAGGCAACCCTCTTGCAAAATTTTGACTAACAATCATGTCACTATGTCTGAAAGAAAGAGGACAGTAATAGAAGCAGAGGATTTACATACAGAATAGTAATTTAATTTCTGTTATTTGTCTTTAATTTAGAAATATTGTTACTTGTTTCATATTAAGTTAGAAAATAAAGAGAAGAGTGGTTCAGTTCTTGTGTATGAGCATAGGTCAAATAAGGTTTAACAATTGGAAATTTTATTGTAATATACATAATAAACATTGTCCCACAAAAATACCTTTATACTTGGTTTATGAACCTCTCTGTACATGTCATTCCTATGTACTTGCTTATAACCACGCCGCTGTCAGCAAATATTCAATACAAAACCAATACAATGAACAAACCCATCATACTATTGCGAACCAGTTGCAGAAAGGATTTAGAGTTTGGCAAATATATACTTCAATAGATTAAGTCAACATGAAAAACCAATGCCATGACCGAGATTTGAACCACAGATCTCCTGGTTTCCGCCCAGTCGCGATAACCCATTGAGCTACCATGGTCAACGTGCCGTCCTGACATTAAATTCTCCATTTGACTCATATTTCCCCGGTAAACCACTAGGGGCTCTCACATCCGAGATACACTGTTTGTGGCAACTTACTATCATAAGTATTTGAGTCCCAGGCTTCATAATTTAACTCTTATTATTTTAGTTAATCGATGGAAATTAATCATTTCTTCACACTAGCCGTATATAGGCTAAGGTTTTTGATTAATTGAGTCAACATGAAAAATCCAATGCCATGGCTGGGATTTGAACCACGGATCTCCTGGTTTCCGTCCAGTCGCTCTAACCCATGAGCTACCATGGCCAACATGCCATGGCACATTGGCCATGGTAGCTCAATGGGTTAGAGCGACTGGACAGAAACCAGGAGATCCGTGGTTCAAATCCTGGCCATGGCATTGGATTTTCCATGTTGACTCAATCTATCAAAAACCTTAGCCTATATACGGCTAGTGTGAAGAAATGATTAATTTCCATCAATTAACTAAAATACACTTCAATGCTATAAATGCTCACTTTTTTGTCTTATGCAGCACATAGAATGAAATGGCAATGGAAATATCATTAGAAAGGTATCAGTGCATACTAGAGGACCAGAATGTGAGCTCAGTATACCATATACCAGGTGAGTCACCTGCCCCTATTTATTTTTGAATTTATGCAACATGCTAGGTGACATATGTGTCTTATGCCTTTCTTGAATGCCTTCTAATGGATTATTTGCAGAACAATTTATAGAGCAGGGGTAGATAACTCAGTGCATAAGTGTTGTAAGGGACAGAAATCAATCATTATGTATGTCGATTACAAAAACATCATACCCAGATACAGAGAGCTGCAGTAATAATTTAGACGAGTTTACAAACTTTTCTCCATTAGCATACATTTGCACACACCTTTAAACACACCTCTGAAGGAACAACCTATCACATGCATCAGTTGACAATAACAATGGAACACAAAATGACAGATCTACGCATTGGAACCAATTGGGTTTAAATCTTCAGCCAATATGTTTTTTCAGTGTACAGCCATGTCAAAATTGTTAAGAATTAGGTAGACTTTTTTTTGCTTCTGTCACAAGTACGGCTTTTTTTTTTTGGCTTATACAGTAATTGTAATGGTGGATTAAGTTTTTTAATTTATGTTAGAACTATCAAACCGAGCTCAAAATACTGTATGAAGCTGTAAAAAGCATGTAAAGATTTGAGGTGGGCTTTAAGTCCACGGATATTTATTCATGTAGGAACCTTCCCTCGCAATGTAGCATTGGCTAAATAGTATTATACAGGTTACTTCATCACTCTGTCACTTCAACTTAAGTTCAAATCCTTCATGATCCGTTCAAATTTATTATTACCTTTTGTTTTACCTTTTGGGGCCTATAACTTGATATTATAATACAAATAATATTTTTATAACATTAAAGATGTTTACAAAATACAATAATAGCCATGTTTTACACCGGCAGATAGGTATAAATGTATAGTTTGTACTAGATATTTTATTATGTTTGGTATTGTGCTTGGCCCATTTGACTAAACCAAGTTTCAAAACTTTCACAAATGCAAAGTGAAACATAAGATTTAAGCATGAAACGACAAATATTAGATTTAATTCAGTAATATGTAGCACTTTTTGGGCTTACTGGCCGTGGTCTAGTAGGAAAAACTGAAGTTCCTGATGTTTCGCTCGTACATGCGTCGAGCATCTTCAGAGGACTCATGGCAAACTAGAGTGGCTCTGGCATAGGGCACCCAATATATATAGGCTGGAAGGAGACCGCCTACTTCTCTCCTATTGGCTGCACGTCTGCCAATCACAAGACGGCTGCAGGCCTATGTCTTGGTAGGTCCGTCTCGTGTAAACAGTTTCGGCCTCATGTTTTGTAACACGGGAAACCATGTTTAATGCAAACGTGCTACTTCCTCCTTCCTATTAAAATTATGTTTGTGCTTGAATATTTCAATAGCTTCCGGATAAAGTTTGGCATGGTGCTGGGCTATGTTGTCGATAACCTCTGTTTCCTGGAACTTGATGTCATGTCCCATCAGAAGGGCATGTTCAGCAACAGCAGATTTTTCAGTATGTCCCAACCGGCAGTTGCTTAAATGTTCCTTAATACGGGTACATATGCTACGTTTAGTAGTGCCAGTGTACGCCTTGCCGCAGCTGCAGGGAATACGGTAGATCCCTTTTGTGACCAGAGGGTCCCGTCTGTTCTTGACTGAACGGAGATGAGTTTTGAGCTTCTTATATTAGATTAATGTCATCAACGTACTCCTAAAAAATGAAAGCCAACTGCATAACATGGTTTACAACACCAGATAATAAAAGGCTCACAAAGTTAAACATGATCCCTAATTTGAAGATAAAGATAGCCCATAGTTTCCCTTTGAAGGGCAAGGGCCTCTCCAACCTAATGGCAGGGTGAGCTAGGCACAACTTATATGGTGAGTTAATCTCTGTAGACTCCTAATTATCGGACTGTCATTCTTGTGTCTTTGACTCACAAGAGAACCAGTTGCAACAATAAATAAATTAGGAACTAAAATACAGACAATGAAGACTTGGAGAAAGAAAACAAAATGTGACATTTCGAACCTTGTCCTTGCATCACCATATGTATGCCAGCAGCTAACTAACCACTCGGCCAGCTGTCATGTATTCTATGTCGCTCTTTGGGAAAGCACACTTTATCACCTTGCTAGTATTATATACATGAAAACCGGTTGGTTATTTAAGCTTTTCACAACTTGTTAGTCCCCATTCAGGGCTGTAAGTATTAATGCTGTGTGTGATATACTGATAAGAAGTTCAGAGCTACAATAACAGCTTTTGTGCTAAAGGGTCAATGTTTTCACATTAGACTGTAAACTTTGGGTTGCATAGATAATAATAAACAGGGGCAACTGACTCACCTGGTATATGCCAAACAAAATCAATCTCATAATTTCCATATTATACCCTAATGTGGTTTGTGTTTTTGGGGCTGGGCAAAAAATGGAAACACTTCCATAAAATAGTGTCATTGAAATGTATTGCTTGTTTTTATGCATTTATGTTTATTTTATAAATGTTTTTTGGATACATATTACTGAACAAAAATGTGAATGCTTATAGTTCTTAGAGAGATTAACTCATTCATTTTATAGCTCCTTGTTTAGGTATAAAAATTATAATAAACTGTAATCAAAAAAGAAGATATTGATTTACTTTGAAACTGTACTTGAAAAATGTGTGATTCTAATTTTATTTGTCTTATTCAAATATGTATTGAATACTTTCATCAAATAAAAATTTGAACTTTCACACTTTTTGCCCACCAGTTTCATTCTTGACAGCTTAGTATTTTAAATGCATCCCTTAAATACAATGTTTTTGTATATTATAAAATTTGGAAATTCATGTGCTAACAAAATAATTACAGCCTTTAATACTCTATGTGAGCTAGATATGCTACATTTGATCTAGCTTAAGTAAGAAAACTTACTATATTCTTGATTTGTTATTTAAATGTTTCCTGAAAATTATTGGTCTCTTTAATGCATCCTGTATTGAAAGGCATAGAATGCTATAAAAGATGGTACATTCAAACTGAGGGATGCTAATCATAAAAACTATTTGTAGTTGGTTTATTGACACTTGTCACTTTTTTATATTATCGAGGGATTAGTTTCAAAGGCCATTGCCTCCATCTTCAACCTCTCTCCAAATGAGGGATGCTAATTTTATCTCAGCCCAAGTAATGTGCATCAAACGTGATTTGTTCATGTATTTTATAAGTTTAATTGTTATACTGAAATCACATGAAAGTTAGGCAACAATTTGCCACGTATCACTAAATATCTTCCACCAGGCGAGTTTGAATGCTATTATCAGAAGATGACTACTGAAAACCAGAAAATCAGTTTAAACAGAAACTAAGAGGCACAATCATACAGTTGTTCATGCCAAAATAAATATACTCCCTCTAAACAACTTTCTTTTTCTCTCTCAGGCATACTTTCTTGTAGAATTTTAGTAAATACATTAAACTCCAAAATAAACAAAGAGAACTGTTTCCAACAGTCTCACTATCACAGATGAAATGTAATCTCATGTAATTTATTAGACCAATCATTTCAATTAATACTATGAAAATGATCTCTATTTTCAAACTAACTAGATCAAAGTATCCTTGAAATTAAAGATTTGGAAAATTGTAATTTTTGGAAAATTGCCCATGTTATCTAATGCCTATTATAACAATCTAATTTCAGAAAATGGGCAATGAACAGAAATAGCAGACAAAGTTTAACTTCATGAGCAACAAGTTGTTTAATACAAACTAGGCACTATTTGAAGACAGTTGTATTCACAGTTGTAATTAACCGTGAAAGTACCTAAGTGATCGATCTGTATCTGCACATCAACATCTAAGATTACAGAGCACCAGAATGATTTGTATCTATCATCAATAATCTGCTAACCATATATGTCTGTGCTATGGTAACACGTGCAAAACCACAAATTTTGTTTTCTAATAATAAAATGAGCATCAATCTATGAAGACTCATTCCTTAACATGTAGATTAAAACTGAGACGTAGGACTAGAAAACCACTTGTCATGAAGTGGTTCACTTCAGTTTGCATTTTGTGAATGCTGCACCCAATCAATTTTAATGCTGAATTTTGTGTACAGGCTAGCTGCTGCATAGATGGACTTCACTTTTTTAGTTATCAATTTGTACTCTTCTATTCTTGAACTTTTGATCATTTCATTCATAATTGACAATGTAAAACACTGGAGTAATCATAATGTGGTTGTAAGACTTCCAATAGGTTTGCTGTTGCTAGTCACAGGAGTATGACTAGCAGGCTGCTGCAGCTATGCTTGCGACTGGCTTGGTGAAATGTTGGTGGATTCAGTGACAGTAGTTGGAACCGGAACATCCAGTGAATCATACAGAGGGAATTCACAACACAAGAGAAACTTCAGGAACCAAGGCACCTCCACATAAAATGATGGAGGTATTGGAATGAGCGGAGATGTTGAGGCTTTGTAGTAGCGGTATTCTGCATTGCTGAAAATTAAAATTATAATAGGCAAGAATTAATATCAATATTAGGGACACTATATACACATTATAAATAATACTTTCTTAAAATAAATTCTATTTTATATGAGGATAATCTAGAAAGTAATGACTATTTGTGCATTCCTGCTGCAGAACATTATTGGGCTTCCATTCTAGGTTGAATGGTTTCCTTGGCATTGTTTCTTAATGTTCTGCGAGTGTCAGTTGAATTGTTCAAAATAAAATGTAAGAGGTATTAGATTTTTGAATGTTCAGAAATTGAAACCTGCAGAAATTTATGCTAGCTAAAGAAAGTGTGTAGTGATAGAGTAATGAACAAAAACGATATGTGAGAAACTGGTATGAAATGTTCAACAATGGTCAAACAAATGTGCATGACAAAACCCAATTGTCATGATTTGAAAAATCAAGTAAAAAATAAAATTGTACAAAAGACAAAAATGTTAACCTGGATGAGTTGCACATTTCTTTCACAAACATTTAGGTCCAAAGGTCTTGATTTAAAGGACTAACAACTACCACAAGAATTCTAAACCTTGCAGAGATATATAAAAAAGCCTAAATAACCAAGGTTTCTCATATGGAGAAATAAAGCAATCTTGTGTTTTGTGATGTTTTTCTTTTTAAATAAAATATTTTGAATATTAAAGCCAAGTAGTGTTACTTCCTGGATTAACATTATAATGAAATACTGATTGCCCAGGACAAGAAGGCAAGCTAGAGGAATGTATAACAATCACTTTTGATATCTCCTCGGGGTGTATGCTTGCCTTCCGAGTATAAGGATGAAAGGCTCGTTTAAAATACACAAGTGTTGTCACATAGCTCACCTATCGTTGCAACAAACATTAGATCTGGCAGCATGGGTGACTCATATGCACTCTCATACACTCATTTCCTAGTAAACAGATCTGTTACCGGAGCAGATCAACAGTTCAAGCTCCTCTGCCCTTCATACCCTTCTAGCCTTCTTGTCATGGGCATACAGTACAAACTACCAAAAAGTAAATTACACTTTAAAATTTTACAACCAGCAAGTGCATTTAATTCTGGACTTCTAGCTATAGCCTAGGTTTAACTTAGATTTATAACTTGCTTACCCGCACTAACTGTATGTAGGCTAAGGATAGAAAGTGAAATCAAATGTGTAAAAGTTCAATATTATTGATGGGACTTGAGTATCATGTGCCATCTACATCAGAATCATAATAGAGGTTCCCTGCCTCTGTACCATAGGTACTTGAAGCCTATCTGCCTCATCTTCAAGAGGTTCCGAACCCCAATCTCAGGAAGGTTAAGCTATCTGGATAAGGTTTTTTTCTAGGAATTCCCCTTATCTGAAAGATGAATGTCAGGTAGCTCTATGGACCCTGGGCTCATTTGAGCATTATTTTTATTACAAAAAAAGAAAACAATAACAGGATAAGCAATAATGATTGATGATGATAATTATGATTGTGATTTTTGTTTTAAATTAACGTCCTCCAACATTAAATCATATCGAACAATGAATGAAATCATTGAAATGATGCCCAAATGAGTCAGGGGTCCATAGAGCTTACAGTTACCTGACATTTGTCTTTCAGGATAAGGGAAAACTCTGGAAGAAACCTTATCCAGGTAACTCACCCTGACCGAAATTTGAACTCAGGACCTCTTGAATGTGAGACAGACATGCTGTCATCTGTGCTAAAGAGTCGGGCAATGATGATGATGATGATAAAAAGGACACGGCATATATTACAAATATAACAATTTGTAACTTAAAACTTATAATAAATTATGATTTTCTTATAAATTGTCCGGGCTCGTGATTTCATGTGAAACTTTTACATATCCTCAGCCAGAAACAAAGCTGTCGTCATAGTTACGAACGCTAGATGTTAATATGTTCTTGTTAGTACTACCAAAATCTGAAAATAAAACAAATTTAAAAACAGAATCGACTGCCGGTATTTCAAGATTCATTATGCAATATTTGTTTTTTAAAATAAATATCTTTTCCCAAACGATTAAATCTATCAGACCATTTAATTGTTTTAATAATTTAACTTCTGGATTTATTTCATGGTTAAACGACCAAAAATGATCCGCTATGACCGATTTATCAGTCTGTTTATACTTAATGTTACCAAAATGTTCTTTCATTCTGGTTTCCAAATTACGTTTTGTCCTTCCAATATAAACTTTATCACAATAAAAACAATTAAACTGATAAATACCAGATTTTTTTTATTATTAGGAATTTTATCTTTTTTATAGAAATGCAATACATTTTTAATACTATGTTTATTTTGAGGAACTAAAGTTATACCAAATTCTTTAAAATATTTTTGAAAATGTTTATTAACCCAAGGATGGTAAGTAAATTTTTTAAAATTATAATTGCCTTTTATTTTTTTAAGGGTAGAAATATCATTAACAGTTTTTTTGATATTTGAACTTTTCAATTTTTTTATTTATAAAGTCTTTGTTAAAACCATTAATTAAAGTAGTATTAATAATATGTTTATATTCTTTATTAAATTCACCTTTATTCAGGGGTATATTTATTAATCTATAAATCAAACTACTGACAAAGCAAATTTATGTGAAAAAGGGTTAAAACTTTTATATTTTATATAATTATCAATATGAGTAGACTTCCTATAAATACCAAAGTTTAATTTATTATTATATCTTATTATCTTTAGACCTAGAAAAGGAAGAAATCCATTAATTTCAGTCTCTAATATAAATTTTATAAGTTTTCTTTTTCTTTTAAGTTACAAATTATTATATTTGTATATATTTGTTTGCTTCATATTTTATGTATTTATGGCAGATATGTTTCTTTTCTCCATGGCTGATTAAGAGAAACTGAGAACTGAAAGACAAAAGTACTGTTCAACACTAAATAATCGTTTGGGAAAAGATATTTATTTTAAAAAACAAACATTGCGTAATGAATCTTGAAATACCGGCAGTCGATTCTGTTTTTAAATTTGTTTTATTTTCAGATTTTGGTAGTACTAACAAGAACAATTAACATCTAGTGTTCGTAACGATGACAAGAGCTTTGTTTCTGGCTGAGGATATGTAAAAGTTTTACATGAAATTGCGAGCCCGGACAATTTATAAGAAAATCATCATAATTTCTTATAAGTGAAGTTTTAAGTTACAAATTGTCTTTGTTTTCAGGTATATATTTAGTGATTTAAACTAGCCTTGTATAGGCTAACGTTTTGGATAGATGGAATCAGCCTGAAAAATTCAAAGCCATGGCCGGAACTTGAACAGTTTCCGTCCGGTCACCCTTAACCTTTGAGCTACCATGGCCAACGTGCTGTCATGACATCAAATTCTCCAACTGACTCATATGTTTTCTGGGTTAACTGCTTATTCAAGATACACACTATTTCTATTGAACCGGGAGATCTGTGGTTCAAATCCCGGCCATGGCATTGAATTTTTCAGGTTGACTATCTAACCAAAACCTTAGCCTACACATGGCTAGTATGGAGGAATCAATTAATTATAATGGTTTAACAATGAAGCCTGGGAATCAAGTACTTACAATAGTAAGTTGCCGCAAACGTTGTGTATCTTGAATACTAGGATCCCTAGCAGTTATCGGGAAAACAAAGAGTCAATTGGAGAATTTAACTCATGATGGAATGTTAGCTCAAAGTTTAAGAGTGACTGGATGGAAACCGGGAGATCCGTGTTTCAAATCCTGACCATGGCATTGAATTTTTAGGGTTGACTATCTATCCAAAACCTTAGCCTATGCATGGCTAATATGGAGAAATTATTAATTTCCATCAATTATCTTGAAAACAAGTGTTGCTAAAGGCAAAATTAGATTGGCATTGAGTTTAAATAGATTTGTTCCAATTATTTTTATTGGCCACTCTTTCCTTTACCATTGTCACATTCTGCTATAAAATTTGGCCACCTTAACAACATGATTTCAATGCTAGGATTGTTATTTATTCCATACTTTCCTGCAAGTAAAAATCATTTGGAGATTGCAATTTAACATTCTTTATTCTATTATCCATTTCAAAGATAACTCAGTACTAATTTGTACTTAGGTACATAGAATACATACTCTCTGTATTTTTCGTCAGATGACTTTTCTAGTAGAGGCATTCCAGAGAGGAACAATATGATGAGTGTCGTAAAGATAGGAGACAGAATAGCAAACCACTCAAGTCCATCCAAAACATTTAATGAAATGATGAATATTCCCCACCAAAGCACTATTTCTCCAAAGTAGTTAGGATGGCGGGATAACCTCCATAAACCTGGAAAATGATGTACTTTTAAGAAGTGCACATTTTTGAATGATTGGTGTTTAAACTACAATACATCCAGAAAGGTAAGATACAGTTTGTCCACCAGCTCATGGCGTTAGACGTATGAGGGCAGAAGAGCAACATTCTAAGTAGCATAACCAGAGTATTCTAAATATCCTCACGAGCGTTGACTACTGCTTATGTTGCCAACTTACCTGCAGTGTTATTCACGCTGTTGACTCATGGCTTGCTAATTTCTCTTAGTTTCAGTTGTAAAATCGCACAGGTCACTTGTGTTATGTCAGAAGTAACGAAAATAAGAGTGATACATTCTGAGGGTCGGGAAATAATTAGGAAAGTGATTGAGAGTTGTGATGAGGAAGCTGGGAACAAGTGTATAAAACTTCTTTTAAGTCAAACAACTGCAAGAGCTGCTGTTTATACACAGGTTTCTGAAAGAACTATTGCAAGAATTTGCAAACAGGCACAGGATTTAAGTGAAAGTGGCAAAAAGAGTGTTCTAATGACCCCGGGGAAACGCCGGAAACAAGACCTGCACACTCTGTAGTGAATGTGATGATTTTGGTAGGTGTTCTTTTTTCTCTTGTAATTTACGTCCTCCAACGTTAAGTCATATCGGACGATGAATGGAATAGGTAAATGATGTTCAATTGAGCCCAGGGTACATAGAGCTTAGAGTTAGCCGACATTTGTCTTTCAGGATAAGGGAAAACCTCGGAAAAACCTTATCCAGATAACTTACCCTGACCAAGATTCAAACTCGGGACCTCTTGAACGTGAGGCAGACGTTCTATGCTACTGAGGCGGGCTTTGATAGGTGTGTGATTCGAAGAATTATACACGACTTTTACATTGTTGAGAAACATGTTTCCACTATAAATAAATTGCTGCTATCTGAAATCTGCTATGATATTGCGGTTGCAGGACAAAGGGGTCCAGTGTGACAGTTCTATGCAAAAAATAGATCTTTATAAGCTCATTGAAACCAAGAAACTTAAAGAGCAGATTTTCAAAGTGGACACATTTTTGGTTTCATTGGGCCACATTGTTGTTCGCCTGCCCCATAAATGTGTGATCTAAATCCCATAGAACTAGCCTAGGCCAAGGTAAAACGAATAGAGAAAGAAATGTAACAGGTGACTTATCCCTACAGAAACTGCGCGATACAATGCTTGAAGGGGTATCACTTGTGACTGAAACAGACTGGCATGGTTTTTGTGCACATGTGGAAAAATTAGAAAATGAATACTGGGAGAAAGACGGTATATTTGTAAACATCATAGACAGCATTGTAATTTCACTGGGAGATGACAACAGCGATTCTACTTCTTCTTCCTCCTCCTGTAGCGAAAATGAGTCTAGCTCTGGAGAAGAGCTGGCTACTCCACTTGTTTGAGGTGAGTATTGTTGGCGACGTATTGTTTTATAAGCTAAATGTATTTCATGAACCACTTTGCTTTAACCTAGTGTAAATGTACATTCCAAGGTTGGCAATATTGAAACAAGTGCAGCAACGTACGACTCCAGCTTCAGATATCATTGAATTCCTAGAATCGTTTACTGATGTGCTGGCTTGTTGCATTCCTGTCAGAAGCCATGAGCTGATGGACAAACTGTAGTTATATAAAGCTATTGAGAACATGTTTCATAAGGACCTTCCTAACATCCTTAGCTAATGTCCACTGCAGAATTGCAACATTAGCTGAGGATGTTAGGAAGGTCCCAATAAAACACATTCTAGGTAAACACTAGCAATATATGGAACATGGAGTACTAATTAAACTCAAAATTTTATTAATTTTATGCTTCATTGTGCCATAGTCCATACTCATTAAGAATACAATTGTTTCATTTTCTTTTGGTGGATCTACAATAATTTACAAAAGATCCTTCTATACTGGGAAGTAAGTTAGTTCCATAAACTGAATAAAAACTTTTGGAGCTTTCTAACCATCACAAGAAGGCTAGCGAGAGGAATGTATAATGTAATCACTTTTTAAGTGTTTATGCTCGTCTTCCAGATAGAATAAGTATGCTAGCTACATGTAAAATACACAGTGTTGTCACATAACTCACCCATGCATAATATCTGTCATTTATTCACAGTAAATGAAACCGACATTAGATCTGGTAGCATGGGTGACTCATTTGCACTCTCATACACTCATTTCCTAGTAAACAGATCCATTACCAAAGCAGATAAACAGTTCAAACTTTCCTCCCCTTCATTTCCCGCTTGCCTTCTTGTGGTGGGCAGACAGTACTGGTAGCTCAAATGTAAATAACTTTATAAATGATATAGTTTTTAATATTGGAATAAAATTCAGTAAAAGGATATTAAAAATGCATGAAGAATGTAGCAGACTGTGAAAAATATTATTGTAGAGCACAAAAATAATTAATAGGTGACCTGAAAAATGTACATATGCATTATTTTTAGTGACATAAAAGAAAAGTATAATTTATTATTTTATTTTTTTGGTTTGAATAAGAAAAATATCTAAAATGATAGTGTGAGAAATCGTGAAAACCAAAATTAGCTTAAAAGAGAGTGAGATAAGAGTTTAAAATAATAAAAGGATTTCATACAGGATTAGCATTTTTTCAAAGGAAGGGAAGGGTGTAGAGCTTAACATGTAAATATTATTTTACTCTAGTGAAAATATTTAACAGTACTTAGGACTATGGTAAAATATAGATAGATACTATTACTTAATAACTATTTGTTCAATAAATAAGTATTGAAAGTCAATAATTTGTATTGTATAAGTTATTTAAAGAAGATATTCATTGCATATGAATTTTGATATACAAATTTTTTGTTTCTTCATTGTTAGTTTTGCTTTCATTAAACAAGGTTTATAAACTTATACTAAAATATATATTAACACATACAATATAGGTTATATTATAAAAGGCATTCAAAAAGAAACGAGCCAGAATCTGGCATGCACAAACCGGTGACAGGATGGTAATATCGTGGCGTGTGTAACAAAGTGTTGTTCTGGCCAGAGCATGGAAGTTCACAGCCCGTCGCTAGAGGGCACGCATGCACGTCCCATGACTATACAAAGCTAACGGCAGCATGCATGAATTGTCCAATGCTACCAGTTGCATTGAAAACAGTGAAATGGAGGCGTTGTTCCTTTTCTGACAATGGAAGGAGTAGGGGTAATGAACATTCATCGACGAATGTCACAAGTGGACGGCAAACACTGCATGTCCCTTGCAAGGGTCAGGGTGTGGCACAAGCACTTCAGGGGAGGATGCGTGTCATTAGCCGACGATGCATGGCCTGGGGTGCCACACTGCATTACCGAAGACATCGTCTGGCTGGTTGATGCACCCATTACCCAGGACCGCCAAGTCACAGTGAAAGCCATAGCCACCGAGGTCGGATTGAGTGTCTGAAGTGTTCACACCATCATGAAGGAGTGACTGCTCTTGCGCAAAGTGTGTGTTCAATGGATGCCCTACAGTCTTCAATCGCACCAGGAAGCATGTCGAATGGCTCACTGCCTTGGTCACCTGCAGCGCTATGCTAGGGAAGGGAATGAGTTCCTGGCACTAGTGGTGGCTGGAGATGAGTCATGGTATCATTATTTCAAACCAGAATCAAAATGACAAAGTTTCCAGTGGAAGCGTCCAGGGTCACCACCATCCTAAAAAAGCCAAAGGCCATCCACACAAGCGCAGGAAAGATTATGCTGATATTCTTCTTTGACCAAGATGCCCCCCTTCTGATGCACTTCCTGCAGCATGGAACAACAGAGAATGTTGAGCGTTACTTACAATCCTTGACCAACCTTCGCCAAATCAAAACAACAAGGCAATCTCACCTGTGGGGTCATTCTGCTCCATGGCCTCATACGGCCAACACAGTTGCGGCACTCCTACAGAAATTAAAATGGGAGGTTTTCGGCCAACCTCCATAAAGTCCAGACCTCTCTTCCTGTAATTACGCCATTTTTGGTCCCCTTAAAAACGCTCTGAGGGGCAAACGATTCACCTCGGGTGACGAGGTCCAGCTGTACATGTGGAACTGGCTCAAATTGCAGCTCCGGGACTTTTATGAAGCAGCCATTCACTGCCTTGTGCCACAGTGGGACAAGTGTGTCAACAGCCAGGGCCAATACTTCTAACATACAGGTACTGATTTCTGTAATTATGTCTCTGCCTCATTTCTTTTTGAATGCACCTTATAATTGAAAAAAACCAACTACAAATTATTTTTTCAATTAATTTTGACATTACTGTTACTATAGGTAAATTCTTCCAATCATGCATAATAGATTATGTTAATCATTTTTGTTCATAATTAATAACAACAAACCTACCATCATTGCACCATTTTCCATCATTGGCAGGATCCTGCCGAAATGAAAATTTCTGAAGATCTGCATATGTTTCAGCTAAAAGTCCTATTACAAAGAGTCCTGTTCCTGCAGAATCTAGTGTAGTCATTGTTCTTGGTGCTGGTGGTATTGCATTATGTGGAGAATTAATAAAAATAACTGGTAGACTAACAACATACACCCAGACCGCCTGGAAGTACAAAATAAGTCTTTTAACAATGTTATCAACATTAGAAAAATGTTTTTCTAAAGTTTATGGTCCCTTTACACTCAAAAAATATATGTTCTAAGTTCTCATTTTCCCATATATGGGACAGTAATTTTGTGGAATAACCTTCCTTATACCTTAGTCACCATACTCCTGCTCACATCCATGCAATACCTTCTCTCTCCTCTTTATTCATCACATCTATGTACTTTTTCCTTCCCTAAGTCCCCTTTATTGCATATAAACAACTAAAGACCTCTTCTCAGCTATTTTACTAAATATTTTCAGCATTCAAATCTTCAAATCTTTTTCTTGCAGATTTCCAGACATTTTTTACATTTCTTTCTCTTTTTCTCCACATTTTCCCTAATCCACTGTTCTCTAGGTTATTTCTAAGACATTCAACCCATCCATTGTTCTTTAAACTTTTTCATTGATAAATTAAACATTGTTTTAATAAATTCCTTTCTTCCAGATTCCATATTCTATACAAGAGTTTCAATGCCCTTTCCATAATCTTCCCTTTACTGGCAACTTCATCCATTTTTCATATTTTCTTAGTTTCTCTCCTTTTTTAATCACTATGATCTGTTATTAATTTATAGATGAGTTGTATTTATTACACAATGGCTTCACTTACATATTTTATGTTTTGCAAACCATCGTTTGCATCGTCGGCTCTTATGCGACTAAAGCTTGATCATCTATAAATTAATAATTATTTCGCTTTACTGTGGTGTTCCAATACAGTTAAATCTCGATACTATGATCTGTGTCTTATCCTAACTCCATTCTTTACAGTAATTATATACTGCTTCCAAAGATTGTTTTAATCCATTCACCGTAAATGCACCTACAACTAGGTCATCTGCCAAAATTAATCCTGGGATCGATATATTATTAATTATATCGAGATTTAACTGTATTGGAACACCACAGTGAAGCGAAAAATTATTAATTTTTAGACGAGTCGTATTTATTACACATCTGCTTCACTTTCGTACCTATTTTGAGGACATGTTTCGCAAATCATCGTTTGCATCTACGGCTCTTATGCGACTAAAGCTTGATCCAGCGGTGTGGTTAATTCTGGGGTTGCAACAGATGGCAGCAGCAACCCCAGAATTAACCACACCGCTGGATCAAGCTTTAGTCGCATAAGAGCCGTAGATGCAAACGATGATTTGCGAAACATGTCCTCAAAATAGGTACGAAAGTGAAGCAGATGTGTAATAAATACGACTCATCTAAAAATTAATAATATTATTAATTATTGGCATAAGGTTATTACATATCCCAATTTCCTTTAATATATAATTAATATATAAGTTAAATAGGACCAGGCTTAATTTACACCCTTGCCTAAGACCTTTCTCTTGTTTGATTCCTCTTGTTACAAACCCATCCTCCACTCCTTATACAATGCTCTAATAGTGTCTATCATTTGTTTGCCCAAAAACTTATGCCACAACAACTGGAGCTCAATCCTATCC
This sequence comes from Mantis religiosa, assembly GCA_030765055.1. NCBI lineage: Eukaryota > Metazoa > Arthropoda > Insecta > Mantodea > Mantidae > Mantis > Mantis religiosa. The sequence continues at coordinate 115,855,303 of CM060959.1, forward strand.
TAAGCTTTCTCGAGATCAACAAAAGCCATACATTTATATGTAGGAAACTTAGATTATATTAATAGTAATATTAGTATACATATAATGCCACAATCTCCAAGATAATTCTCATGACCAAGAAAGAAAGATCCGCTTCATGTAATTATATAGAAGACAAGCTTATTTAAAAAAAAAAATTATTTGTACAGGTTTTCAACTTTATAATAGATAACTTTTTAATAAAACGTACAAAAATATTCTTTAAATAGCCATACAATTTTTGGACATATTTTGCATTATATATATTGTGACCTACAGAATAAATAATATCACCATTGCCACCATCACTACCGTTATGATGTCTATAGCAATCTATGGACATTTCCAAAAGCATAAAAGGGTAATGTTTTTTAATTACTTTTCAGACAATGAGATAGTAGCCCTCAAGAGTCTTGTAGTATTGCCTAAGTGCATCATACCTGCTTACAGGAGTTGTATCTTGTTTCAAAGAAACTGAGACAACAGAGACATTACGAGGTGCGTTCAAATTATAGCACCTATTTATTTTTTTTTTTCAGGACTGGGACCTGATAGGAAGTTCTGGTTTTTAGAACTCTAGTGGCAGCGACGAGAGTTAGGACTGTTTCTGATACTTAAAATGACGACATTTTCATTGTAAGAACAGTGTGTAATCAATCGTTTTCTCCTTTTTGTACTGTGACACCTTTTGAAATTCATTGCCAGTTGAGTGAGGCATGTGGTGATGGTACCATGGATGTGTCTAATGCGTGTTCCTGGGTGCGACAGTTCAATGAAGGCAGAACATTGTGTGACGACAAACCAAGACAGTCATGGCCTCACACCAGCCGGTCTGATGACATGCCAATTTTGGAGCCAATGTCTGAAACGATAATCAGCAATCCTCCTAAACAACGTTCTCCACTCACTGGATCATGTCTTCAGACTGGCTGGTGTGAGGCTGTGACTGTCTTGGTTTATTGTCACACGATCTGCCTTCATTGAACTGTCGCACCCAGGAATGCACATTAGACACACCCATGGTACCATCACCACATGCCTCACTCAACTGGCGATGAATTTCAATGGGTGTCACACCACAAAAAGAAGAAAACAAATGATTACACACTGTTTTTACAATGAAAACATGGCCATTTTAAGTATAAAAAGCAGTCCTAACTCTTGTCGCTGCAACTGGAGTTCTATGCACTGTACAGTGCTGCAATCTGTGTGACGCATTCACAAAGAGTCCATGTCGATTAAAAAAAACAACAAGTTCCTATCAGGTCCCTGTCCTGAAAAAAAAAATAGGAGGTGTTAAACTTGAACACAAGACATATATACAATAACTAAACATTCACCACAGAAATAAAAATATCTGTGAAAAATTATATCACAATCCCCATATCACATTTCAAGTGAAACAAACTATTCTAAACAACTTTTGAAGGGTTTCCCAAAGCAGCAGACAGACATACTTTTGCTAATGGTATGTTGCTGTTCTTTTTCTTTACCTTATCCTCCCCACATTTTTTATTACTGTACCTTCTAGAAGTTGTAAATATTTTTTATTTCATGGTAATATCTTGAGCTTAAATATTTTTTGAAAAGGAAGTATTTGATTAAGCACTGGCAGGCAAACACACTGATCATTCTGTTTAGAATTTCTAAGTTATCCCAAATATACAACTGTACTCAACTTTCAGTAACTGTTGGGAATTCCACTGATGAATAAACTGTTTAACCTAAGCACTAATTAAATATAATTAAGGATATTTACCTGGAAAGTCCAGAAAACAGCAAATCGAATCACATTGCTTCGCTTGTCATCAAATCTTTTATCACGTCCAATCTTCAGTATTCTATAAAGGAGGTAGCCCGATAACCGTAATCCCCAAAGACAAATAAAAATTGTTACCATCAACTGCCTGCTGTCATATGTCTGAAATAAAGATTTTTGCAGTTATTTATCTACTGGAGCTTCTCTTAAGAGTACTTTCTTGACAAGTTTACCCTGTTTTCCAAAAGCAGAATTCAATCAAACATTTGTTTTAGGAAACAAACTTCCTACTTTGCAAGCTACTTATCATTTAAAAAGTGAGGTTTACAATGATCTTCATTTAACAAGATCAAACTGAAGTTAAGTAATGTTGCTAATCTAAATATACAGGGTGTCCTACATAAAACCGGTATAGCTCACAGCATTCGTTACATTATGTTATATTATGTTAATTACTCAACCAAGCAACTTCTTATGTAAATATGGGATAAATATGGCACAGGCCAGACTTATTGGTTATAACAAGTGCTGAAAGTGCCCTCTACCAGTGTCCAGGCATCACTGTGCTCTTAAGAGAATGTAATGATCGAAAGAGCCAGTTGAAATTCATGCAGGACACTGACTTTTAATGGTTGGAATTTGAGATCTTTCATTAGCACATGATGGTATGTTGTACAAAATACACAAACTTGCTGTGACAATCTCCTTATTTAGTGCAGCTTCTGGTTATGTTTGTTCAAATTCTGTCGAATACAGGGTTCTCACTTGTTCTCGCTTGTTCTTTCATTCATTCATTTATTATCTACTGTAAAAATTACAAAGTAATTCATAGCATCGTCAAAAAAAAACAAAAAAAAAAAAAAAAAAAAAAAAAAAAAAAAAAAAAAACAGAAATACAAAATACAAAAGAAAACAGAAATACTAAAGAAAAAATTTGTACATTCCACAATTGACATTGGACAAGTCATATACTTAATACATTATTTCTTGTGTTATGGTTGTGTACTTGACTGTTTCTTATTAATAGTTGTTTTGTTACATACAGTATGGTTCTATAAACATACAGAAAATAAATGGTTAAAAGCTTATTATTGATAAAAGCAGTTCTGCATGATTCCCAAATTGTCATCTGATGCTTTTCTTTTGCAAAATAAGAAGTTTATTCATCTTGGTTTTAGCAGTACCCCCCCTATATTTCTATAGGTACCATATGTTAGATGAGGATATATACATCTAAAGTATATCATTTTCAGCATTTGAACATCACCATAATTTTGGAAATATCCCAGTAAATATATTGATCTACTGATAACATTACATACACAATCTATGTGTTCTGTCCATTTTAAACAGTTGTCTACCTGAAGACCTAGAAATTTGTGTGTGTTAACATTTTGAACTAGTGTATTCCCAACTTATATACTGAGATTGTTTAAATTTTTAATTGACCTAATGAATCCCATTATTGTTGTATTTTGCACATTACATTTCAAATTTAAAGATTCAAAATAATTAAGAAGTATGGAGGTAGATTTCTTCATATTTCTAAGTAATTCTTCATCTGTTTTTTCCCAGCAAATCGCTGTAGTATCAGCATAAGTAACAATGACACTATTTTTAGGAGGCATTATATCATTGACAAAGTATAAACAATAATGGAACTAGCACTGTGCCTTGGGTACCCCATATTTAACTGTTTCTATATTGGATTCTATATTTTGAACAAAATTGTCATTCTTATGGGCAATTTTAGTCTTTTGTTTTATGCCAATTAAATAACTTCTAATTAACTCCCTGGGGAGGCCTCCTACGCCATCTCTGTCTAACTTATTTAAAAGAATATTGTGATCCACACAGTCAAAGGCTTTGGATAAATAAAAAAATAGTATACTAACCTTGTTGTTACTTTGAATCTTTTCTACAATTACTTGAATGAAGTGACTGATAGCAGTAATGGAGGATCTGTTTTTACGAAAGCCATGTTGGAAGTTTTCCATTATATTGCATTTTTCAAGATAGGCTATTAGTCTCTTCATATTCACAATGGGACCTTTAGCATACAATTTCTTGTACAAATCTTGAATTGTCCTGGAAGTGGGTATATTGTCATAAGAGTATTTATCCCCAAACGTTTCTTTAGACTACTTAATGGAAGCTGTTCTTATGTAAAATTCCACTATATCAATTCGTTTCTCAATTGAGAATGGCACCTTTTCTCTATCAATATTCCTTGATATTGAAGACAAGTGCTGTCAAACTAAAATATGCAACTCTAACAATGGGTCACACAGTGTAGCCAACATTATTTATAGGAAAACAGGTGCCAAATGCGAACAAGAGGGCTGGGCATAGTGAGGCATACCAGTTTTATGTGCGACACCCTGTAATTAGAATGCACTTAATGTATGGGCAATGATTCTGAGTACTCATTTTCTTAAATCATGCTGATTCATGCCGATTTGTTTGGGAAGGAAAATATTGACAGTGAAAAACTCTTTAAATTATCGAGATTCAACTTATCATCAAATCTTAAACTGCAATTAAAAATGGATATGGAAAAAACCTTGTAGATAAAAAACTAAAATTATTCAAACTTCAAAAGAAATTAAAACAGATCACAGCTCTCACACCAATAAAACAAGAAACTAGATTTGCTAAATTTACTTACCACCCCTGGGCCACAAAAAAGTTCCAAAAAATATTCAAGAAATACAATATAATAATAATAATAATAATAATAATAATAATAATAATAATAATAATAATAATAATAATAATAATAATAATAATAATAATAATAATAATAATAATAATAATAATAATTATTATAATAATTATAATAATAATAATAATAATAATAATAATAATAATTATAATAATTATAATAATAATTATAATAATAATTATAATAATAATTATAATAATAATTATAATAATAATTATAATAATAATTATAATAATAATTATAATAATAATTATAATAATAATTATAATAATAATTATAATAATAATTATAATAATAATTATAATAATAATTATAATAATAATTATAATAATAATTATAATAATAATTATAATAATAATTATAATAATAATTATAATAATAATTATAATAATAATTATAATAATAATTATAATAATAATTATAATAATAATTATAATAATAATAATAATTATAATAATAATTATAATAATAATAATAATTATAATAATAATTATAATAATAATAATAATTATAATAATAATAATAATAATAATAATTATAATAATAATAATAATAATAATAATAATAATTATAATAATAATAATAATAATAATAATAATAATAATAATAATAATAATAATAATAATAATAATAATAATAATAATAATAATAATAATAATAATAATAATAATAATAATAATAATAATAATAATAATAATAATAATTTATTTTCATCCATAATAACACTTACATGTTGTCGGATACGTCAAAATAAACAGATTATATACATTTAATTACAATTCGTCCAGTCTATACAAGCATTTTTGTATTAGAAACTTGTTTAGTTCATTTTTAAATAATTTACCTTTTTTTGTTTTTAGTGAATTTGGTAGTTTATTAAATAATAATTTTCCCATTATTAAGGGATCTTTATCTGTTGACTTCTTATTTAAAGTTATTCTGTGGTAATTATTTTGTGTCCTTGTTTCATGTTTGTGACAATGTTTATTTAAGTTACCCATTTCATCCTTGCTAATTACAAACATTATTACTTTAAAAACGTATAGAGATACTACTGTTAGGATTTTGTTTTCTACAAAAACATTTCTACATGATTCTCTTCTATTTACCTTATATATACATCTTACACATTTTTTCTGCAAAACTAGCAATCTGTTCATGTTAGTCATACAAGTGCTTCCCCATATCTCAACTGCATATTGTAGATGTGAATGTATTATTCCATAATAAGTTAGTTTCAGATATTCAGAATTTAGGTATTTAGCTAGGTTCCTTAATAAATATAGATTTGTACTTATCTTTTTACATATATAGTCGATATGGTGTCTGAATGTTAGGTTTTCATCAATAATCACTCCTAAGAATTTTATCTTATCTAATTGCTCGATTTGTTCACCATTTATATTTATATTAATAACATTATATTATAACATTGGCACCAAAAAACAATTACAACATTAAAAACCTACTTCACAGTAATAATACTGATAAGATAAAACCAGAGGAAAAGTCAGGCATTTACAAAATTAAGTGTAAAGACTGTGAAAAAATTTACATAGGGAGGACAAAAAGGAACATAGGCACTAGAAAGAAAGAACACTTCAGGCACTTAAGATACAAAAATATTGATAAGTCCGCAATAGCAGCTCATTTCTGGTCTGAAAATCATGAAATTGAAGATAGCACAGAATTACTAAAATACGTACAAAAACATAGTGAACTCGTCATATGGGAGAGGATATACATAGAAAAACATAAAAACCAACTAATGAACTTTGAAATCCCGCTAGAAGAGAATCCCACATTTCAGTTCATCACTAAATCAACAGATGGCAGCAACAACCCCAGAATTACCCACACCGCTGGATCTAGCGTCAGTCGCACAAGAGCCGTAGATGCAAACGAAGATTTGCGAAACATGTCCTCAAAATAGGTACGAAAGTGAAGCAGATGTGTAAAAAATGCGACTCATCTAAAATTTAATAATCTTTAAATTATGTTGCATCAAGTTAAATCACATTAAATTAACTCTAAATGGCTACTTACTAGAAGGTGTTACACTTTTATTTTATATTGTATTCACTTAAAATCATGTTACATAAACCTGGCTTAGTACCTATGCTGCAGAAGTAGATAGTTTCGGCCTTCCAAATAGCTCACCTTTATTGACACAGTTACCTCTCATAGCTGTTACCTCTCACTAAACTAATCTACTTTCTGGGTAATTTAATCTAAATGACATATGTTGACTTTTTAATAATAAAATGTGACTGTGTAGTAAACTACATAGCATTTTATATCTGCATTGGTTTCTTTTTTAAAGCCCTTACACATTTATAATCCATATATCTTTTTAGTTTGTTTTATGGTTATTCAAACTTAAATGAAAAGTAGATCAATGGAAAACATAATTAGGTAAAGAATAGTGCTATGACAAGATAGTACCAATCCAGATCAAGGTAGCTATATAAAGTGATGTTACCATATATAAGGTGATCCATATAAACCTGATACATTTCAATAGGCTGTAACTTTTGAAGCACAATAGGACACACGTGGAGAGTATAATACACAATTGGGAGATTACATTATACTATTTATATCTCAGATAAAATGTTGGAAGTGTCCTTCACCAGCATCTATACATGTTTGCACTCGTCTCACCATATTCTGTTTTACGGAGATGATATCGAATTGAGAGAAGGTTATTTCCAGCAAGATGGAGCAACATGCCATACATCTAAAGACACCATGGAACTCTTAACCAGTTTTTTTGATAATCAAATAATCTCAAAAGGTCTGTGGCCCCTCAGATCCCCTGACCTAACCTTACCGGATTTTTTCTTGTGGTGCTATCTAAAAAACAGAGTGTACAAGAATAGGCCACGGACAATTGATGTTCTCAAGGGATCCGTTCGAACCAAAATAAGTAACATTGGCGAGGATACTCTCCGTAAAACTTCAGAGAATATGGTGAGACGAGTACAAACATGTATAGATGCTGGTGGAGGACACTTCCAACATTTTCTCTGAGATGTAAATAGTGTAATGTAATCTTCCAATTGTGTATTATATTCTCCCAAAGTTGCACATGTGTTCTATTATTGGTTCAAAAATTATGGCCTATTGAAATGGTTCAGGTTTATATGGATTGCACTGTATATTACAAGCTACTGATAGACATCAAAAACCAACCATAACATACTTACTTCTCACGTTATAGTGCCCTCTAGTTATATTTGCTGACATTCCATTCATTTGGCTGACATAATACCAGCAACGTTTCTAATATATATCCAAATTAACCCTTAACTGGTATATCACTTTAATTCTATAACTGGTATCATGGTGTCTGGGAGACTCTGGGTCTTTAGTATTAAAATGAATACTTGTTTAATTAATTTTGAAGTACTTACTGAAATTGGCACTATTAAACACATGCATTCAATTAATCTACATTCAATTTACTGAGGAAAATTATTACATTTCCCAAACTGTGTGCAAACATGTGTTCCATTGAGTAACATTGTGTGAAAGTCAGTCGTCATATGTTTTCACATATGTAAGCTAATTCTTTTTAAGTGAAAATAATAGTGAAAGTGTATTTGTATAAAGTATAAGTATTTGTTAAAGTGTATTTGTTTGAGCAAGTTTTTGTCACCACAAATGCTGCGCCTTTGATATAGCTCACATATGTGAGCTAATTCTTTTTAAGTGAAAATAATAGTGAAAGTGTATTTGTATAAAGTATAAGTATTTGTTAAAGTGTATTTGTTTGAGCAAGTTTTTGTCACCACAAATGCTGCGCCTTTGATATGATACTTGGATACTTGTTTATGGTCCTAGTAGGTAGGACCTAATTTTGATCCTAGTTATGAAAAGAAATTTCTTACTAGTTCTGGCTTCAGCTTTGCTTAATTTTTTTTGTATATATTTTTTATATATCCATTTAGTAATTGTGTATAACGTGCCTATGAGCCTTAAAAGTACCAAATGCCAAAGAATGACAATATGGTATAAATAGAGTCAGACTGAAAAATTCAATGCCACGGCCGGGATTTGAACCACGGATCTTCTGGTTTCCATCCAAATGCTCTTACCCATTTAGCTACCATCCTCAACGTGCCATCCTGACATTAAATTCTTCAACTAGCTTATATTTTCCCGGTAAACCACTAGGGGCTCTTGTATTCGAGATACAAATTTGTGGCGACTTACTATTTTAAGTACTTGAGTCCTAAGCTTCATCATTAAACTCTTATTTTTTAAGTTAATTGATAGAAATTAACTTAAATAATAAGAGTTTAATGATGAAGCCTGGGACTCAAGTACCTACAATAGTAAGTCGCCACAAATGGTGTATCTTGAGTACGAGAGCCCCTAGTGGTCTACCGGGACAATATACAAGTCAATTGGAGAATTTAATGTCATGACGGCACGTTGGCCATGGTAGCTCAATGGGTAAGAGCAACTGGATGGAAACCAAGAGATCTTTAGTGCAAATCTCGGCCGTGGCATTTCATTTTTCAGTTTGACTATATTTAAAACCTTTGCCTATACACGGTAAGTGTGAAGGAACGATTAATTTCCATCAATTAACTTAAATATGGGTACAAACTTGAAGAAAATATAATAGATAATTCTTTCTAAACATTTGACGTTTCCTCTTTTTCTTTAAGCTTCAAATAAAAGGATCCTAATAAATATGTAATATGCCAGTCACTCAAAAAGCACAATAAATTAGTAAGGCAAATGTAAATTATAACAGTGGATTGACAGAGAAACTGAACTTGGGTGCCAAAAGTCTGATTTTCTGTGCTCATAGGTTTTCGACTCATTCAGAGTACAGATATGTCTGGAAAGCTCTTCACAAATCTAAAACTACCTGTCAAATGCAAAACAGTATAAAACTAATATATATTCTTCCAGCTTCATCTCTAATCATCGAAGTCTTCAAAAATAATTTGTTCTAACTTTGTTTCATAGTTCATATCAGTTGCTTTCAAATTCCATTCAGAATGCTGTTGCATTTTAGTTGACCTGGGTTGTGGTTTCATTGTTTAACTAATATTTTGTATCCTTAAGATATACCTAAGTAATGTACAAATACACTTGGTAAATACATCATTCAATTAACATGCTGTCATACAAATAAATGGTAACACCAAAGACAAAAATGTATAAAAATAGTTATGCAATGGTATCATACTTCTGGGAGATGACAATGAAGATTTATTCAACTATAAACAAATATCAGATAAACCGAACGGCTTGATATCTTTGCTGCTGAGGTAGCTCGGTAACTTCAACCCTGGTGTAACAGCTACAGTAGGAATCGAACCTCCACCGGCTAGATTAAGACATTTGACAAAAAGTGTCGAAAGTAGTTCAAGCCTGGAATTCGAAATAATAGAACACTTACGTTTGAAGAATAAAGTATTTAAGTTGACCCAATGTAGGTCAACGAGGCAGTTGGCACAGTTGATATGCAGATGATGGCCAGTCTATAGTGAGTTAATAAGTGACCGTGGTCAGTTAAAGTCATCATACATCGTCATGATCGTCATCACATGGGCTGAATTAGCACATCTCAGAGTCTACTATGAACTTTAAGGTAAATCTGGGTGTATTCCATTAGGCCAAGGCCACCTTCGGACCTGATGGGCCTTTTCAGTTAATAAACCTGGCTCATATATGATCTTGGGGTTAATAAAATTTTTTGCCCAGATGGCAGTTATGTTCTCTACCCCCTCCGATAGCCTCTCTCTGAAAGCTACATCCCCCAGTATCAAACTTCTTTCCGGGGTTCGCTACAGTATGAAGTTTGAAAGACTTTAATCCCAATTGAGAGAGAGAGAGAGAGAGGGGAATGATAAGTACATCTACCATCTGACAGATGTTATGATACCAGTTAAGGGTTAAAGATATGTCATGTTTGGTGTTGATTACATTGTTACATTGGCAATTTGGGACCTATCTTGCAGGTGCCTAAATGTGTAGCATCTCCTATAATATTCAGCATTTATATAGCTGACTTCACTACAGGGCTACAGATAAATATAGTTCAATATACTTAAAACTTTGTTATTCTGTGCAAGTAAGAACTCTAACAAAGTCTTCAACCTCATTAACTTCCAAGAGTGGTGCAAGCATTGTTGAATATCTATCAATCTCAATAAAAGCAATGACATTCTGCAAACAAAAAGCACCAGTTCTCAGCAATACATGAGAAAGCTGTACTACTGAGTCACGGGCAGCCTTATGTCTTTTCAGAGCACTCAATCTCTATATGAGTATGAGATCTGAGACATGTCACAAATTCCAGTCTGCAACTGCTGCAAAGAGTACAGGGCCTTTTTGTCCTACATGATGTTTCTTCTCTGTGAGACTGTTTCGTGCAACCTCACCTCTTTCATATGTGGAGGATGAAATTAACTGCCATACCATTAAATTCCGCCCTGCATTATGGTGTAAAATGCTAGGGCATTGTGCTTTGGTTCTCTGCCATGGAATGCACCTGGTTTTGATTCTACCCTTGGGGGTTGCATATTTCAAGTCAGTGTATAGGAGTGTTGCTCACTCAACATTGTGAGGAAATTGAGGAGCTATGATAGGTAGCAAACCCTGGTCTAGAAAGCCAACTTTCTGGCTAGAGGTGCATGATGCTGACCACATCTCTTTCCTGTATTGGTTGGAAGATGGCCCACCTCTGCCTTGCATATGTAGGCATGAAGCTGGCCAGCTCTGGCCTGCTTGAGGGCTGTTACACCGTTAAATTCTATGCATGGTCTATGGTAACTAAGAAGCAAAAAACTGAGCTTTGATGCAACACTGAAAGAGATGTTTGGATATCAAAACGAACAATAGCAATTCTAAATAATGACAACTTTGTAAACTATGCACCAGTGATGCAGAAGGACTGTTGCACTCTGATCAGCAGCCTTTGAGGAGTAATCTTGCTACCTTCTGTAATTCTCTATGTTAACCTTCCACACTATAGTCCTCATCCTGTCCAACAAGGGTCATATCCATCATAGGAGTCACACAAACCCTGTCTGACTCTCAAGAGTTCCAATGTATAGATGGTATTGTGCTTCATGTAAATGTTTATTTAGGATTGTTTACTGTTTACATATGATATTATAAAATATTGAGTACATCATATTTTTGGTCACAACAACATTATCATCACCTGGAAGTACTTTATATAGTTTGGTATATTTCGCATTACATTAATTACCTGCCTAATGTTAAGACAGAAGGTGGGTTTATGAAACACTTTTATATGACATCACTAAGATGATTAAGAATTATTTTGATTCAAACTGACAACATAGCATTGGGACGCAGGGTGGTATAATACAGACCCACCTAAGATCAGAAATTATGAAAAGATCAGTTCCACAGCCACTGCAAAAGCACACAAGCCCAATTCAGAACATCATACATTATTCCCAAGGGAGAAAAGATCATTGAGGACATATAGGGAAATAAAGACAGTGTGGGGGAGGGTGAAGCACATAGATGTGTGTAATAAGTTAGGGCGAGAAGGATTTGCCTGGGCAAGGACAGGAGTTAGAAATTTGAAAGGTATTAGATATGAAAAGGATACAGGAAAATGCCCAATGTGTGGAGAAGAGGATACAGATTGGCATAGTATACTTTATTGCAAACAAACAAAGATATGGAGATAACAAATTTGGCAACAAAAGTGGGACAGTTTTAGGGATGGGGGGGAGGTGTTAATAATAAAAAAAATGTTATTGGTAAAAGGAGAAAAGAATGTAAGAAATATAGGTGAATATGTGGCGAAAATGAGAGAGAAATGGTTAAGATTGATGAAGAATAAATAACAATTAACGGCTGGCAAACTAGAACGATGGATACAAGGGAGAGGAAGGTCATAAATACACGGAAAATCAGGGGTTATGTGTATTGAGACCGAGACTCGAGGCAAGCAGGTAGAAAGGGTATGTTAAATGTGAATAAGTCATTTTGTTATTGTGTGAAAGAAATGTTATAAATGTCAATGTATCAATGAAATTGTACGTAGAAGAAAGATGAGAAATAAATACAAAAAAAATACATTGTTCCCATAGTTCTTCAAATTTTGACTTCTTACATATCTTGCCAAAGCAAACACTGCCTGCCTCGGTAGCGTAGATGGTAGCATGTCTGCCTCACGTTCAAGAGGTCCCGAGTTCGAATCTTTGTCAGGGTGAGTTTCCTGGATAAGGTTTTTTCTGGGCTTTTCCCTTATACTGAAAGACATGTTGGGTAGCTCTAAACTCCATGGTCTCTGGACACATTTGAGCATCTTTCACCCATTTCATTCACCATCCGATATGACTTAACGTTGGAGGACGTAAAATTAAAAAAAAAAAAAGCACTGTGTCATCTTTTTTTGAACTTCCTTTCCAAACAGTTCTGAAAGTTTGAACTCCCAGAAGACAGTCATCTCACTTGTTTTTCATCACAAGATGTTTCTTCCCTTCTGACTTGTCTTCTTTTGAAAGTTTTCTCTCTTTTTGTTTGTTTGTTTCTTTTTTCCCTTCTCTTCTGAAGAGAAATTTGGTTCCTTGCTGGTATCTGGTTCATCAGTTGGCCTTTCTTTGTTTGGAATTTTCTTCTGGGTCAATACTCCTTTTTTCCCTGAACTTAATGTTGCTGACATTTTTTGTGTTGACAATAATTCCAAAGCATTTTGAATGGAAAGCCAGCAAAAACAGTTGCTAAAAATGATTTCTAACCTCTGTTGCAGTTTATCTATTTTGTGATTGGAATCAATGAAATGTCTACTGAAATGATGTAGATTCCAACCATATACTGATCTACTACAATTTTCACAGCTGTCTTTCCTTTGTAGTTTCTTAATCTTTACTAGGATACTCAATAACAAACTAATCATCACCTCATCTACTCTGTTACAGACATTAGCATGGGGAATAAATAGTCTATTCTTCATGTTGAACTGTGGTATAATTAATCCGGAAACCATTTGCTATTTCGTGTTTGTACCTTAAGAAAAATCTGTGTAAACTTTCTGCATTGCCATGTGTCTATTCTATTGTTCTTACTTCTTACCTAATTTCCTCATTATAAAAGGTTTTAGGAAATGTCCTGTAAGCAGGTTCAGGCTTATGGATTGTATGGAAAGTTAAGAATGGTCAAACTGATTATATTTTGCATTTTATATAACAACACTCATTATATGGTAATAATGACGACCCCTTATCAGCAGTATTGGAGAATGTGCAGTAAGTTTTTCACAAAATAGCCATTCCGTTAATAGGTAAATCTGATCTGTAGGTTATATTTTACCATATTACTCCCTTTGTCTTTCTTTTATTCAACTTTTTAGTTGAAATGCACACAAAGTGTCAAGTGCACATTACAGAGATCACATTCATCAAAATTAAATATTTGGCAAGGAATATAAGGATTCTTCATACACTTTTCCTCAAAGAGATAAAAAGAGGTTATGTCACTCCACAACAGGACAGCCCGAGTCAAAAGAGACAACTTTCAAAATGAATTAAAAAGTTTAAAATAATTTATTATTACCTGAGAGGCATGCCATTGATTTGATGCATGGATAGTCATTAACAATTTTATTACACTGCAAATGATTTGAACTGTTGTAAGAGTTTTTTTTTTCTCAACAACTACTCCCTACAATTATTACTATTATCTATTGTATGCACCCCACATTTTTCACTTTAAATTTCCAAAGTGTTTTTGTAATCACAAATTTTCAGGACAATTATGGGACCAGAAGAAATTATTTTATACTTTTATTCTATGTTAAAAGCTTGGCATAGTAACATTTTTAAGACATTTTAATTTAAAAAATTAAAAGTAAAAACTCTAATTTGTGTTTCATCCAGTTCTTAAGCTATGTTTAAAAGTTTCAAAGGGCCTATAGAGGCTTTTCCTTAAAAATTAAAGACACAAATTCCATTTGTAACGAAATACTTTAAAATCATGCATTTTAATCAAAATAGAACCTTTTTTTTTTGAGAAAATCAGGATTTTGGAATTTTTTTTATGTATAGCGCAGTCTGGAGTGAGGGATTTTCTTTAAAGAGCGAGTTAATACCACACAACATTATCAGCCAACATGAGAAAGATATGTAACACTTGTAGCCAACCTCTGCAAAAATGCCCCAGACATTTGTCCTACACCGATGCAGAAAGACATATGGATGCAATTAGCGCAGATCAGTTTTGGAAAATACTGACCCTGTTTCCTCTCAGGTTTTATTTCTTTACAAAACTAGACTTGCTGTCCAGAAAAAGTATATTGTATTGTTAGAAGTGAAGGCTGTTGGTTCTGTCCGTTCTTCAAGTATTTAAGATGCGTTCAGTATGTTATTGAAAATCAAAATGGCTCGACAAATCAGTAAAATGGACTTCTTTTATTTTAATAAAGATGAGGCCTGCTTTCAACTATTATTTGACGAGGGTCTGCTGAGGACATAGATGTTGGGTTCCCAATGCAATGCAGCCCTGCACCCCATCAATAGACGGGGCCGCAAGTACCCTGAGTTTTGCTGCAGGTACGTGAATGATACGAGGCACTGGGCGGCATTCGTAAAGACAGCGTGGAACTCTGGATGCTCACATTTCTGAGTATTTGTGGCACAATGACTGCAAAAACCAGTCAGCAGACCCGTTTAAAGAATTAGTTGAAGACATTAGGCAGGTCTACCCTGTAGTGTAACGATTGCACTTAGTGTTTAGGCTAGGGATAATTATGTTTAGTGTAATTACAAGCTAGTTGGTTAGCTAAGTGGTGCAATTTAGGTACTACTTTGTGTTAGTTTGCTAGATAGTGTAATTTAGGGACAAATAAGACTGTTGGCAGCATTGCGTTCAGTGGAGAAACAAGGATAGTTTGGCTGCACTGAATTCTTCAATTTGGCTACATACGCAATAAATAAACAAACAACGTTAAAAGAATGCCCTCCAGCTCGAAATTGCACTAAAAAGTAAAGAAAATATAGGTGTTAAAATCATGGCTGTATATAAAAACATCAAACAGTGCGAAGGACTTAAGAAAAAGTCGCCGCGTCGCACATTAGAAAGAAGAGCTGGTTTTTTTTATAGTGAGTTAATGTTGCAATGTATTCGTCTTGAACAATTTTAAAATTTCAGGTATCTAGCTCGTCGTGGAGTTATTTTAAAAAATTGTATCATTTAGCATCATCGAGTTAATGACTTTTTAAGAACCTTTTTAGCATAGTTGTGACAGCATGCATTCGTAGTAGTAGGATACGGGCAAGTACTTAACTGATGACGCATACGTGATAAGTTTTATCAGTTGTATCGACAGCCTCGAAACAGAGCGATTATATACAATCAGGAGATAATGTATCAGTCCCCTTACCGTGCGCGTGCGACGTGGCGTGTGGACACATTCACTAATCAAGCATGTTAGAGCAAATAAAACTTTATATATACAGGGTGTATATAAATGAAAATCGGGGTTATAATATGTATTGCATTCAACTTACAGTAATAAATGATATGTCAAATGAAAAGGCTAACAAGAACCTTATAAATGTTCAATGTGACTACCCTTTGTTACACGGCACACATCAAGTCTATAGCCGAGTTCTTCCCAAACGTTGATAAGTGTGTATTTAGTAATTGTAGCAACAGCTGCTTCAATCAAGTTTCTTAATTCAGGGAGGTCAGCTGGTAGCGGAGGTACGTACATACGATTCTTGATGAAGTCCCAAAGGTAAAAATCGCATGTTGTTAGGTCAGGAGAACGTGGAGGCCATGCATAGCAAGCCCTGTCATTGGGGCCCTTGCGGCCTATCCAGCGCTCGGGTACAGTGACGTTCAACCAATCGCGTACGTCGTTATGCCAGTGAGGTGGCGCACCATCTTGCTGGAAAATAAGTTCTCTGGCTCATCTTCTCCCAACTGAGGGAAGAGCCATTGCTCTAGTGTATCAAGGTAAGAAGTACCAGTTACAGTAGGTTCACAAAAAAAAAAAAAAAAAAGCCCATAAACTTTTCACTGGGATACGGCACAACAAAACATACATTCACTTTAGAGGAATCTCGTTGCATTTGTACCATCTCGTGAGGAATTTCTTAGCCCCAGATGCGCACATTATGAGTGTTAACACGTCCACTAAGGTGAAAGGTCGATTCACCACTGAAGACAACACGATCCATAAAATCGTCATAGTCATGAAACAACATGTCGTTTGCGAAGTTGGCACGTAATCCGTGGTCTGTCGGCTTTAGAGCCTGCAATATCTGTAAACGATAAGGACGTAGCCGCAAGCGTTTTCTTACAACTTTCCAAACAGTCGACACAGGAACTTGTAATTCACGACTTGCCTTCCAGACTGACTTCTTTGGGCTACAATGAACGACTCTCACTCGCTCAACAATCTCTTCACTTACTCTTGGTCGTCCCCTGCTCTTCCCCTTACAAAGGCAGCTGGTATCTTCAAACTGATGATATCATCTACGAATGTTAATATCACTAGGAGGATCACAGCCGAACTTAATGTGGAACGCACGTTGCACAGTAAGATTTGGTCTTTGCAAATTGCAAAACACAAAACACTTACTGTTTACTAGTCGCCATCTTTGCTACCACCTCTGTCTAGCGGATTGCGGTAGAAACATTGCACATACATGCGCACTGGTGCCAACAAATAAAACTGTATAGTCGCTGTTTCATTTGACATATCATTTATAACTGTAAGTTTAATGTAATAAATATTATAAATAGTTAAAACCCCGATATTCAGTTATATACACACTGTTATAAGGAGTAAGGCCGCGCCGTGGCTCAGTGGTTAGACCGCTTGGCTCTCACCAAGGCGGCCCGGGTTTGATCCCAGGCGACCGCAAAGTGAGATTTGTTGTGGACAACACGGCGCTGGGGCGGGTTTTCTCCGGGACCTCCGGTTTGCCCCGCCATCTCATTCCACCGGTGCTCCATCTTCATCTCATATATCATCAGTGTCACCGCCTGCGGTGTCGTATGTAGTAAAAGCGGGCGTTAAACACTACACACGTGTTATAAGGAGTATGGTATTAGAAGGCATATGAGCCGGAGCTAAGGAGGGCTCGCCTAGAGCGATTGTTCTATCATAGGCTTGCAGCATTGCGTAGTTCCGTACGCACAGCACAAGCGTGAGAAACAGATTTGTCTTTTCCATGCACCCAAAATTACTACTGGATATTCGTCATTGTAATATGCCTTGGTATATGTGGCAACAATTTGAGTCATCCTGTACAAAAGATCATTTTTCTACGACGTATGGTTCTCGAGTTATCGCTTCCAAAATAAACATATGACTCCCGCGTTTATGCTTAGAAGATATACGTCAACCTCCAATCTAAGACATTACGCAGTGTCTTTAGGAGCTGAATATACCAATTTCACAAATTAACTGACCACGGATCACTGCAGTCCAGGAGTCCACACACGTGTTCTTTGAAGTTTGGTCCAAGACCAGTGCGTAAACAAATTTGGGCGTAACGTGCCTTGTTTAACTGTGACAATAAGCAGATTATTCACATGTTTACATTGTGTTTTGTGAACAATTAACAATGCCACTTTCAAACCCTGGTACCAGTGGCGCAGGTACTAAGGGTAAAGTGTCCAGAAATATTATTTTTAAAGTGTACAGTGTCTTTAAGAAATTTCATCTGAGAGAGTGCGTAATTTTTTCACAAAGCCAGCAACTCACGACCAGAGCGTGCAATATGAGTGTGCATACTCCGTCGCGTATTGTAAAACAGGGCAAAACCTCTACAGCTTGTCTCAACCTTAAAAGACACGTTAATGCTAGAGGTTCTACTCCCATTAGTCCTGGTCCCGTAGGACCAAGGACCCGGACCTCCTTCGACCAGGGAGTTATCGAGCTGTCCCAAAAGGGCGCCCGGCGCCTCCGTGGGGCTTTCTATAGGGCAAGACCTAGAGACTAACAAGCCCTCCCCATCTGGTCCTGTGGACTCAAGACGGGATTGAAGTGGACACGTCAATTACGCTCGCCAACTCCAAAATGGGAAGACTACCGATATGACCTCGGTGGGGCCGCCTGGTGATCTAGCACACCTTCTACTAGCTATGCTGACTAGTATACGGGAATATTAATGGCTTCCCTCAACCCCATCCGGAGACGTACCCGATCTCCCACGGGTATCGGGAACCACTGCCCCCTCGAGTCCAACCCAATCCGAACAACTCACAATCAGGGAGGGGCTCGAATGTTCGGCCCGAGGTTCCTCTAGTAACGTCAGAGATACCACGAGTGCTAAGGGTCCGCAGCGCCCGCACCCTGCGGGGAAACTTAAAAGACAGTATGGAAGTAAATGGGAGGTACGAGTATGTCTTTCTAACACATGGGAATTCCCATTAGCTTCGTCCGTTTTTACCCTTGCGTTGTTGTCATGTGATAAATAATTAATTGCAATAATTTCAAGCTTTGAACACACGGTCTTACGCAGAATAGTTTCTCTATCAGATTATGTCATTTTACAGCTTTTTTTTCTAATTTACATCCTCCAACGTTAACTCATATCGGACAGTGAATGAATTGGGTGAAATGATGCTCAAATGAGTCCAGGGTCCATGGACCTTAGAGTTAACCGACATTCGTCTTGAAGGATAAGGGAAAACCCCGGAAAAACCTTATCCAGGTAACACCCTGATCGAGATTCGAACTCGGGACCTCTTGAACGTGTGGCAGAGACGCTACCATCTACGCTACCGAGGCGGGCTACAGTCGTTTTGTGTTTCTATGGGCCCAAATTTTTCTAAAATGCTTGTTTTTCGGTAAAAGTCCGATATTTCCTATTTGTATGTTCATCATGCGGTAGCTATAAAGCTTAGCGCTATAACACTACAATTTTTTTCTTACGTAGAGAAGACTACAGTGCTCATATCTGCCAAGTTTGAATTCTCCATCTTAAATCTGATGAGTATTATGAATTTTTACATTAAGTAATTTCGGAAGATTTTATATATACGCATTGGAAAATGTAGACAGTGAGAAACTTTTTTGTTATTGGATTTACATCGGGGAACAAAGCGAGAGAAATGTAAAAGAGGGTTGAAAGCAGTTTTAAAAACAAACCACAATCCTCTAACTTCTTGCATTCGTTGTATGTGTCAAATAAACAAAAGGAATTCATATTCAAGAAACGGCGACATGCAAGGCAGGCACCATTCGTCTAAAGTAAGCACAGAGCAGACAATGTGATGCAGTACAAATGAACACGTTTGCAAGAAGAGCTCCTATGGCTATGATCATAGCGCCTGAAAGATTGTGAAGTGTTACGTGAAGCTATTTAACAGTTTTGTAAATACTGTGACTGAGGGTTCGTGAAATTAAAAGTCCAAATGCACAAACTCAAAATGTTCTTTATTTCCACCGAATTACAGTTGGAACACTTACCGATTGCATAGAATTACGTAGCGCACACAATTACAATTCACCAGTTCGTCTGTCACAGGTCCACTCTGCACTCGCAATTACGCACAACTCCTCCGATGCACGTTCAGTCTTCCGGTCCGTTCACTCACTCGGCGCTCCTCACGGCTGCTCGCCAAAAACTGAGCTGACTCGCCAACTGCAGGCCTTATATAGGGAAGATCGCCGTTTCTGGAAGGTTCGCGGCGCGTACAATTATCCCGAGGTTTCCAGACGTCTGGTGGGAGGGGAAAGAGACGGTACAGGGCTCGTGCCGCTCTCCTGATCATCCGTTCAGTTAGTGGCACGAGACAAATGGGTGGGCGTGGTCTGATGCTTTCCGTCTGGCCCTACTGCCGGCCGGTTCTATCGGGAATCCTGACGTTCGGGTGACAATACCTATAGTTATGGAAGGGGAAGCTAAGAAGAAACGAAATATTGGTAAGCTAAGAAGTAAGGACCGCACATTAGCTATTGAAAGTGTTATGTTATTTACAAGTAAAATTAGTATCAGTAAGGTAATGAAAGAAACAGCTAAGGCTACCTGGTGTTCAGAAACATTAGCATATAGAATAAAAAAAGAACGAATGAAAGGTCCCCTAAGATCCCCATAAAAAGGGCGGGGAAACAAAAGAATGCTAGGTTAACGCAATATGATGGAATAGTACAGAGCGGAGTGCGGCGTATTGTTCATTCCTTGCTGCTTGAAAACGTTCCACTCACGCTGAATCTAGTTTTGGCAAGGGTTGATGATGACACCCTACCTAATTTATCAAGAGCTTCCTACAGAATTTGGGGTTCGAATTTGAAAGAACGGGTAGCAAGTGTATACTAATAGAAAGAGAAGATATCAGATTTGTCGTTGAGGCTAATGGATGACAAAATGGAAGGAACTGCAACCTATCAGTTGACAGTGAAGAAGTATAAGAGTAACCAACATATTTAAGAGAAGAAGACCAAGAAGAGGAAAACATTTCAGAGAAACTATTGCTCCTACTGAGCTTGCGCTTGTTACTCACGTAATCTTGAAGAGTTAAGCTTTGTCTTGAAGAGTTAAAACTACTGGAAATTGCTGTTAGGATACTAATCCTATAGTTTAAATTATGACTACGTATAAAAGCATACTGGTTCCTGCAGAAATGGTGCAAAATGATCAGTTCTGCCTCTTCGTTATGCATTCAGAGGTGTTACATTTTGCAGCTTTGTTTCAATCACAATTCACCTGGTTTTTATTACGGTTTCTCTGCATCGACAAATGACTGCCACTGAAAATATCGTATTAGTTCCAGCAGGTTCTTCTGTATTATTGTACTTTAGAAACAAAATTGTACATTCATTAGGTGAAAAGTCCTCAAACAATACACTTCACACTTCACTTTCACTTGAAATTATCACCGTAAAATCAACAAAAGTACTTTCGATATTCTCTTGTTTTAAAATACGTATCCATCGTCTGCTTGTTTTACAAATTATTATATGGGTTCAAATTAATATTGTGACTTTGTGGGTTCGTGAAATTAAACGTCCAGATTACAAACACTAAAAATTGCTCGTTATTTCCGTAGAAACACACTTCGGTCAACCTGAAAGTCCAGAATTACGTCACAAACACAATTATAATCTTCCAGTTCGTCTGTCGCAGGTCCACACTGCACTCACTATCTCGGCTCCTTGCCGACAACTGAGCTCTCTCCAGAGGTCCAGAGGTAGTCCTGGTCGGGCGGGGCAATTTTTCTTTTTCCCCGTCCGGGTGTCTTCTGCCGCAGTACCTAGCCGCTTTGCGGCTTAACCTGCGAAGTGAGTCAGGATTTTTTTTTTTTTTTCCTGCTGGGGGTAGGTTGTAGTTTTGTTTAAAAATGTTTGTTTGGATGCCCTTGTAGTCTCAGAAGGCACCAGATTAGCGGTTTTATTGCACTCTCCCATTGGGGGGGGGGGGGAGGGGGGGAATCGGTTTAGTGTTTTTGCCCCGTTTTGATTACGGGTGGCCTAACGCTTGAGCCATCAGGCGTAAAATGAATTTTAAGGTTAATGGGCTCCAACTTGGGTTAACCAAGGGGCCCCAGGACGTCTCTGGGGAGTTTGTATGATGGCAAGCGTCTTTGCTCCCTCTGGTCATATCTGCCCAGGGAGTTCACCAAAGAGTTGCCATGGGTTTGGATTTTGTCGTACATTGATCGTGCCCTCTCTCGGATGACATCGACAATGTACGGGATTTTCGAATGTTCATGGAGGATCTGGGCTGGGAATCTCCAGTCTGTATCGTATATCACTCTGAGCGCCCTGTTCTGCAGTGTCTGGAGTCTGATGAAAGTGGTATTTGCCACTGTTCCCCAGATCTCACAGCCGTACAAAATCATGGGCGGGATGATCGCCCGATACAGCTGGAGTTTGAGACGGAGGGGCATGGTTGAACGGAATATTGGGTATAGGTTCCTGAGCGCGACGTGTCCAAGCTGGACCTTGCCTTTGACGTGCGGAGCGTAAGTTAATTTGCGGTCCAGCGTCACTCCGAGATACTTCGCCATTTGCACCCATGGTATTCCACGGCGCCGTAAAACGAAGTTCTGCTGCAACCGGTTGGCTCTGGTTTTCGCCAGGAGAATTGCAGAGCTCTTCTCCGGGTTAATTACCGTTCGCTATTTTGCGCTCCATTCGCCAATGGCCGGACCTGGGCTTGAATCTGCCGAAAGCTATACCTCGGGTTTCTGTTTACCACGAAGATCATGAAATCGTCCACATACTGACAGGTGTGGGGTGTTGTGGTGTGTGGGTATGTCGGCCATGTAAGCTGCAAAGAGTGCTGGTGACAGCACGCTGCCCTCCGGTACTCCAGCGCCAATGGGCCGCTCTGTTGACAGCTTCCCCTCCACCTTTACTCGAAAGCTTCGGTTTCCGAGGAAACCGGCCACCAAGGAAATGTATGGACGGGGAACTTCATGCTCTAGGAGTTTGTAAATAAGCCCCTCGTGCCAGGTAGTGGCGAATGCTTTCTCCACGTCTAACAATACTGCTACCGTTTTAGACCTTTCCTAGAATCCCAGGGAGGCCTTCTCGGCAACCCGCAGTTGTTGCTCGGTCGTGGAGGTAGGAGCCGGGAGAGGAGCAGTTTTTCGAAAACCTTCGACAAAACTGGTAGAAGGCTTATGGAACGGTAACTTGGAGGGAAAACCGGATTTTTCCCCGGCTTTAAAACGCACACCACGCGCGCCTCCTTCCAGACAGCTGGAAAGTGGCGCATGTATAGGCATGCATTATAAATCCGGGTTAAATGAATCAGGGTCTGCGTGGAAGGTGCTTGAGCATTTCCGCTTTGACACGGTCCTGCCCAGGGGCTTTGTTGTTTCTTAGAGAGGTAAGCGTAACTGAGCGCTCTAGTCCAATTCATCACTTATATACATCAATTGCAGTATCTAGAAGTTTCCCGACTATTCACGAAGCATCAAGGTCTTTCACGATGGCGACGGAGCTGTCCAGAAATTTCTCTGGCTGTCTAGCTCTCCCCGCCCCGTCTCTCCTCGACACGTCATTAGCGCTGCGCATGGGCGTAGGCGTGGCTTTGACGCTATCTGTCTCTTTCTTTTCTGCCAGCTGGTTTTATCATGTCTTCGACGAACGGGTGACAATAATATCTCACAAAATAAGTAAATAAGATGACAACATTACTGTTTAGATTCCCTCAAAATGTACTTTGCATGAAAAAAGTGATGGAGTGTTCGAACCACAAAGATGAATAAAACTCCAACTGTAAGGGTATGGTTTCAACGTAACTAAATGCCTGAGATCGGTAGAAGAATACTCCACAACGATCTTCATATCCCTCCAGGTATGATAAAGTGTCTTTAAGTGGATGAGGGTAAGCTGTGAACAGCAGGACGTATATGTGGTGTAAAGGGTTGAGTTGAAGGAACACTAATTGAGAGGATATATGGATTACAACTTGGTTATACAAAATTTTGCTGTTTCTTGTGCATGTGGGATAGTAGACATATGCAATCATTATGTTAAAAAAAGGCCAAAGAGAGAGTCATTCAAATCAGGACAGGCAAATGTTGTTCACCAAGTGCTGACAAAATTTTATTACCCACATTACACATCAAACTAAGTTTGTTTAATAACTTTGTGAAAGCAATGGATCGCGATGGGAGTGCATTTCTGTTCCTGAAAACTAAGTTTCCAAAGATCAGTGAAGAGAAAATGAAAGAGGGAATATTTGTTGGCCCTCAAATTAGACAACTTATGAACGATTCACAGTTTGAAAGCCTTTTAAATATGCAAGAACGAGCTGCATCGTTTTTTTTTTTTCAAAAACATTGTCATAAACTTCCTTGGAAATCACAGGTCTGAACATTATGCAGCACTTGTTAATGAGCTTATTGAACTACAAGGTCATGGGATGTAATAATATACATGTTGGACTCCTTGACTTCTTTCCTGAGAACCTCGGCGCTGTCAGCGCTGTCACCTTTATACTTCTTTTAACATTAAACAACTTAAATTTTGTTACTAGTGTTATTTATACATATAAATTATCTAAAAAATATATATTCAAGCAAAATTCATGAGGCACGAAAATTGCCGATTTAACGCTTAATAAAAGAATTCAAACCATAAATAGTGGGATAATAGGCATTTCGAGGTTTGCCTTGCATTTATATCTGTTTTGACTTGGCTCCTTGGATCCCTTTACATTGCTTCTTGACTCCGTGATATACTTACGTCCCTGTTTCATCGGTGTCTAAGTTCCGCTGCCTACTCACGAGACCGGGCCGGGCCATAAAATGACCACTGTGTAATATCATTGTTTTAAAACATTTGAGGTCAAAATAAACTCTCCTATGAAAAGGACGCCCCAAAACGTCTTTATTAGCACATTTTATATGTATCTGAAAGTGATCGGTCATCTGATGCTAAAATAAATAATCCTAATATTACTATGATTTTAAGTGTTGCATAAGAACACCTGTCATGCATATACAGAAGGCTAAACATGATTAATCTTAATATAAAAATTAGTTTGGCAGTAATTGGACTTTATTGAAGATGGACATGTTTCTGGTTATAGCCGTTTTCTAGAGCTTTCTATAACACTGAGCAAGATAATGTCACGTGGCTAGGTACCAAGAACCCCGAGAACTTCATATTTCATAAATGCTTTAACTTCACAGTCTCAAAAAATTTTGGGCGGTAGCGGGAAAATGTTTAACTTGATCGCTTTTTTATCTCTATTTAGTTGTGTGGAATTTTCTTACCTGTGCCAAGAAGAAAGTAAGCAGTGCTAAAATAATAAAATTAACTCCACCAGCGAAGTCCGTGACCTTGTCAAACTGGAAAGTTGCAGCAATTGTGAAGAAGATAATCTGCATGATGACCGTCACTATGGCACATATTGCCAGGTGGTCATCATCTAGGATGTGGATAGCCATCTCTACCTGTACACACAGATATAAGTTTGCATTACAAATGTGTCACACTACTGCGTCTTTCTTAAGAAGTTTCATATTTTAAAGCATAATAAATCTTATTTTGAACTAAAGTTTCCATTATTATATTTTATTACTTTTTTATAAATACTAAATAACAGAAGTTTATAAGGATACTGCATTTAGTATTGTTATTTATGAAATTGCAAGAAGTTACTCGTTATTATTTGTGTACATAAATCAATTATACCAGGTGAGTCAGCCGCGCCTTATGTACACCCATCAAACGGCATGTGAGCCTTAGGCCAGTTTTACGCTTACTAAACTGTATTGCTTGATGTTCTTAGAAAGAGGAATGTGCAAAATTCAGAAGAATAGCGGTTTAAGGGACAAAACGTACTGTTCGCTAAAGTACACCTCAAAAACATACAACTCCTTCCCTGAGAGCGAATTTCGGTTAGGAGGCGATTTTACAAACTTTTTATTCGAGTTAACATGGCAAAGTAATTCAGTAAACGCCTCGGAAAAATGGGCCTAACATATGAATACACTAACAACGTCAGCTAGAAAGAAAACAGCGGATTCTTGTACATAGAGCAGGGGTTGGCTACCAAACATTAGGGAAAAATTAGAGAATCGCCTCATCAATCATAGAACCGTACAGTCAAAACGGACATATTGTCGCAAACCCGATCGCGATAAGGCGGCTTGCGCACACAAAAGGGACTGATAGGCGAGCAGTGTGGTAATAAGGAGCTTGCATAAACAATTAACGATAGCGCCGATAAACAAGAGATGGATAATTTATCACAGAGGTGAAAGACTTGCCGGCACCTATATAGTTACATTCTAGAACATTCGTGTTTTATCTGGTGACATTTTAGAGTAAAGTCGATAACAATCTAGAATGATCGATTAGGTATGTAAAAAGAAGCCATGGCTAGCGATGAGTCAGTGAGTTGTGAAACAGAGTAAGCGGAGAGACAGCTGGAAGTGTTATTGCAACGAGAGCTAATCTGCTGTCACTGTTGTTATTGTCATCGACCTTGGAAGACTGTGTATATGTGATGTTGTTACGTGAGAATTAAACAGTGTATTTCGACGAAAATAAAGGAGATTTTTAATTTCTAAGCAACTCGGCCTTTTAATTCTACGAACGCAAATAGCTACAATATTAACAAACAACGGTTTATCTACATTTTTGCGTAAACTAGTCTCGTGCAACTCAATTAACATGCATAAGAGCTTTTGCCATTTATGTAATAATATTAAAACACCCAACAAATTATTAAATGTGTCTTAAAAGGCTAAATCAAACACGAGAACTCGCGAGGTGGCAAAGGTACATCGCCAGGCATACAAGTCGTACTACTGAACCCAGAACGTGCTTTCAGGGCAAGTCTTGAAATAGCTGTACCCTAACCCCCAATGACTCAGGTTCGAGTCTCAGCATTGTAAATACTCTTTTTCTATGTTCATCAAAACTTGGAAACCGAATTCACAATAATTTAATTATAAAGTTCCTGAGGGCGTGCATTACCCAAGAAGGACATAAGTTCGAGCACTTGCTTCGTCAGAGGAGTCGTATTCAGGAATAGAAAAAGGATCATTCCAGCTCCACAAAACATACCAATATGAAACGGCACTTTTAATAGCACAATAATTATATGTCTGTTTTTAACTTCCATATTAAACTCTGATACTATAATTTACATGTTTTCTGTGTTCAAATGTGTATAAATGATCCTTATTTCAATTGCACCTACCTATAGGTGTGTTTAAACAACTACCAACTTGTAGTTCACCAATAAAGAAACATCAAACAATACCATAAAACAGAAATAAAACAATTAAAAATAAAACTAACAACAGTTTTCAGAATAATAATTGCAAATTGTGAGTATTACACGGTAAATAATTTAGTATACCTATGTAGAGGATTCGAACTACGTTACAGCTGATACCGAAATTAAGAATTGCAATGAGTAAATAATCGTAATGGATTTCAAAGAAGTATTGTATATTTCTTACGACACGAACAGGTGTAGTTGGTTGAGTCGTGTAACAAAAGACACGGGAAAAACAGAATTCTAAGGGATAGCACTTGACTTTGTTTGAATAGGTATTCTTCGGACCCTTAATAATGACATGAGCGAGACTAATAATCACAGTGGAAAAAATAGTCACAAAGAGAATCTTTGTGTGAAAAGAAGGCTTCAGAAGTGAAAGTTACACACTCACAGTCAGCTGTGGATAGCGTGAGGACAGACAGCCCTCGACGTGAAGCCGATTAGGGCAGTCCTCTTCTTCTGTCTTGGTCGAAGGCAGATGAGAACCGGAGGGAAGATTTGTCGGTTCATACGTAACGGATTAAGTATTATCGAGTAATAAGCATTCGACCTACAGTGACTCTAAACAGTAATATATTGGTAACCCTTGGTCGGCAACTTCAAGTTTGATGCAATGATAAAAAGAAGCAGTCATTAAATCAATTTGAAACAGGCATTCCAATGTCATTAGAACCATCCCTACTCATACATATCCACGCATACCCTGAGAGAAACCTCATTGCCTAACACTGAGCTACCCATTGTATTGCTTCAAACTGTAGCGGCAACGTGGAACTGTGCGCCACCCGTTATTATTGTATCACAGCAGACAGATGACATCGCAGTTTTGCGCTCGTTTTAATTGAGCTATCTAGTAACGCGTGAGATAAACATTCCGTCTAACATATAGTATTCGCTGGTTCCAGTGAACATTTGCAGACGTACAAACGTCAGCTATCTATTTACGAATATACTACAGGAGATGCGATGACATCTATATTAGTACTAATTTCATCGAGTGTTTAACATCCATGTTAAATACGCGGGTAGAACCTAGTAATGAAGTCGATGTTTTCATGTTAGAGTAAATAATGCGGATTACATAAATCTCGAGATTAAGGGGCAGCTGACTCAACTGGTATAGGAAACAATAGTCCAATTACATGAAAAGCAGTCGTTTGTGATGATCGTGTAAACTTAACAAATTAATATTAACATTTTCTACAAAACAGAATGAAACTGAAATACTCGCTGTGATGAAGTACTTGTTTGAATGGTGTAAACCCGAAAGACATAAAAAACAGGTTAGATTTGATATTAAAGGAATCTTCGCCTTCGTTTTCCACGGTTAAAATACACACTATTTAACTTATGCATGTTCATTTATCCAGTTAAGGCATAGAGCACTAAAAGAATGACAAAATGGCTACGACCCACGAGATGTTACAAAAATGCACAATGTAACATAATTAGTGGCCGTCAATTTAAGTTAGGCGAGTTGGCTAACATTTAGAGACGTTGACAAGCTATATATTTATACACAGTGGTTTATACAGAAGTGATACATTTCTTTCTTTAATTATTCCGTTTGAAATCCATTTATTGACCTAATTTTAGTACAAAATTAAGCAGAACGTTCTGGAGTTTCGATTTCTTGTCAGTAGATGTGCAGATGTTTGTTTTATTCCTAATTGCTATTGTTGGCAGCTGTTTTCGACATTTTGTTCAAATCAACGTAAAAATGCAGTACACATTAAATCAATGACTCTTCCTTGTGAAGCAATACTGGATTACGAATTCAGTTACAGCTACTCAAAGGGCATACCAGAGAGAATTTGGTGTTTGCAATCCTCCCAAAAGAAACAATACTGGGACTGGTAAACAAATTGGAAACAACTGGATCTCTGGTTAGTGAAAAAGGCAAGCATCGTTCATCTAGGCTTCCCGCGGTTGTTAGCGTAAGAGCACGACTGGAGCAGTCACCCAAAAAATCATTAATACGTTTGTCGTAGGAGACAGGTTACACCTACTCAATGTATCAAAGAGCTGCGAAAAGTGCAGGCTTAAAGCCATATAGGGTAACGGTTGTTCATCAGCTACAGGAGCCAGATAAGGATAAAAGATTGAATTATTGTTATTGGTTTCAGACGTTCATTGTGAACACTCCTGCCATATTGTCCATCACTTGGTTCATAGATGAAGCATGGTTCCATTTACCCGGTTATGTGAACTCACAGAACACACACCATTGGGCCATTGAAAATCTACATGTCATACATGAAGTACCTAAGCACCCGGTTATAATCCGAGTTTGGTACGCAATATCCGCGAAGAGAATAGTGGGGCCAGTTTTTTTTTAACCAGACTGAACACTACAGAGTACCGACTGATTTTCTTGGAGTTTGTTGAGCAACTGGACGGTGTAGAGCCGAGTCAAAGATATTTTCAGCAAGATGGCGCTCCATGCCATACATCAAATGAATCCATGGAGCTAATTGCAAGTTTCTTTGTCGACCGGATATTTTCCATGAATATGTGGCCACCGAGATCACCGGATTTGACGTCGCCGGACTTCTTTCTATGGGGTTACTTAAAAGACAGGTTTTACGCCACACGTACCCAGTCAATGGACGATCTCAAGCACATCACACAGGTGATTCAAGCTTTTGACGACGGGGTCCTCCAACGAGTGACCAGTAACAAGGAATGACGTATTAAGTTGTGGAGGACATTTTCAACATCTGCTACAGAGATAAATAATCTCCTAAAATTCCTCTGCATTTTAGGTATCATAATTTGTCGCTAGCACAATTCGCTTTGAAACAATTAATGAAAGAAATGTGTTAGTTGTATATAAATCACTCTGTACTTAACAAAGAGTTTGGATAAACTTATTCGAATGAACATTTCTCAAGAATAATTATATTTGTTTTAAAGCAATTCCAGCGGGTCTTCCAATGTTTCATCATTGCATGTTTGGGATGAAGTGGGAGGCAGGTTAAAATGTACCAAATAGAGTAACATCAGTTCCATCTGCAGGAGAAATCATGGCTACTATTATTTGGGGTACTCATGATATTGTACTCGTAGACCAGCTCTGAAAGACCATAAACATACTAGAAAATATTACGAGGGCAATCAAATTTAAACATGCATTTTGTTCCAAACAATGGTTTCTGAAGATAAAATGAATATTAGCATTTATTCTACAACGTTTTCAATAACAGTGGCACACCAATCTGAATTAATTATTCAATCCTACAGAACGAACATAAGAGATCAGCATTGCTACTTCTCATAGCGAAAATGAGTGTTTTCTAATAAAATCAGCAAAGGAGTTTCTTCCGAGCCCCTCTCGTAAGGGAATTGTTCGGATTGAGTTGGACTCGAGGGGGCAGTGGTTCCCAACACCCGTGGGAGATCGGGTAAAGTCTGTTTATTTAGCCTGTGTGCAGTTCCCACTCAAAGAGACCTCAAGGGACCTAACCTTCCCGCCCAATAATGACCGTCATAAATCTATCTCAGGCTGGCCCTGAAGCTCAGTCGGTAGAGCACCTTCCTGCCATGCTAGGGGTCCCGGGTTCGATTCCCGGCGGTGGGGATGGGTATTTTTCTCCAACCAAGATAATTCCCCATCTTCCCCAGAATCTGGAAGTATGAATGAGAGTGTGAATGTGTGAACGAATACGAGTTAACAGCTTCGATATGTTCCAAAGGAGAA
Organism: Mantis religiosa; assembly: GCA_030765055.1. Lineage (NCBI taxonomy): Eukaryota > Metazoa > Arthropoda > Insecta > Mantodea > Mantidae > Mantis > Mantis religiosa. The sequence continues at coordinate 115,886,226 of CM060959.1, forward strand.
CGGCCGCCGATATGACCATTGTAGTTAAAGGCGGGGTATAAATGGAACAAGTAAAAAAAAAAAAAAAAAAAAAAAAAAAAAAAATATCTAACTCCGCACTTCAGAAATGGAACACTGACGTTGTAGACCAATAGCAGTCCCGATTTTCTGAAAATGACAGTTGCATGTCTACTCCACGTGGAGTCTCAGTTGCCAAAGTTCCAACTTCCAGTTGATCTGTTTCATTACGTGCAGATATTCGTTGTGTGTCACGATGCGGAGACCGTAGGAGGGAAATGCAGTGGTAAATGCAAATGAAGTAGTAGATAACGTTCAGTCAAGTGAAAATAATCAAAGTGAAGACAATAGTGTGAATGAATTGGAAAGTGTTGCTGGGCCGAGTTATGTTAGGGGAGAAGCCTCTAAAAACAAAGTTATAACGGAACTCTTTCTAAGCAAAATCAAGCGCTTGTTTTGAACGCATATAAATATGTGGTGAAAAATAATCTTGGTAAGGGGTCATGTAGTGAAACTACAAAAATTCTGGGTATTCACAGAAATACAGTTAGAAAAATTGTGACGAAAGGAATACCAAAGATGCCGACCAAGTGTGGAAACAAAAGAAACGTTTCTCTAAGGTGGATATTTTAAACGCGAATGATAGCTAGCATTGTCCAAAACAATTATAAAATTTAACAATAGTAGTGGTGGTGGTGGTGGTGGTGGTGGTGGTGGTGGTGGTGGTGGTGGTGGTGGTAGTAGTAGTAGTAGTAGTAGTAGTAGTAGTAATAGTAGTAATAGTAGTAATAGTAGTAATAGTAGTAATAGTAACAATGGCGATAATAGGCATACAATATTTTCCAAGTGCCTTATTTTGATTCTCGTAAAAACCCAGTCTTTTCACAATGTGAAGTGCACGTGTTGTTTAGACAGAGAAAGAGACTCTAGAAAAAGACGGTGATGTTAAAATGTTGCAACATTGCAGAGAGGACCGTCAGGAGGAGGGTCCATGTTGTAAAACGATTATGAGGGTTCGTCAAAGCAAGCGGCCGCCGTGCACTTGCGTTGACTAGACAGACTTTACGTCTCCGGACGGGGTTGAGGGAAGCCATATATTCCGGCGTTCTAGCCTGCATAGCTAGTAGAAGGTGTGCTAGACCACCAGGCGGCCCTACTGAGGTTAATCGGTAGCCTTCCATTTTGGGGTTGGTGGCGTATCCACTTCCATCCCATCTTGAGTTTTCGGACCAGATGGGGGGGGGGGGGAGGTTGGTCTCACATTGTGAAGGCTGTCCTGGTAGATACCCTCGCGTATATATATATATATATATATATATATATATATATATATATATATATATATATATATATATTTCTAAATTCAAAGCCCACGTTGTAACTACACAAATCAAAGGAGGCTTTAGATGAAGCAATAAAAAAATTTATTACACAAGCGTTAAGCTGAACATTTAATTGCAACACTTACTTGAATTCAATAATCATAAAAGTTGTCGGCGTCGTCGTCATCGTCGTCGTCGTCGTGCTATCTGAGGGACAGCCCATAGGCGTGTGATATTTGTGTACCTGTCCTAGAAAGGACTTAACCACGTAATGACAGGAATGTGGGGTTTGTTGGGCGATGGGTGAAATTTCGGTGGGGGAAAGGAGGTAGCATAAGCTCCTTAACGGCTGAGGATGCAGGTGCAACTATCATTGTGTACCACTGATGGCGAATAAACTTAAGAAAAACAAAATTTTGGTTTTCCAGACTAGTTCTTGGATGGTTTAATTTTGAGGTTGGTAAATGTACCTTAGAGTTTACCGATAGTGCCCGCAAGTCATGCGGGGAAGCCAGTACTTCCTCTTGCGGCCATCACTGGGACAATAATCCCAAAGGGACCTAACTAAGGTGCTCTGGTGGAATGGTAAACGATCGTAAAATTTAGTGGCCAGGCGCCTAATTTCATCTTCCACATAGTGGAGGGATGATGCATCGTGAAGATATCTTACGGGAAAGCTACGAATGACTGAACAGATAGCCCCAAGGCATCTATTCTGCACTCGTTGAAGTAGTAGCAGATTGGAGGAGCCTGCAGCCATGTCCCAGACTTCACACGCATAGAGCATTAGAGGAAGCACTAAAGCCTTAAAAAGTCGCAACTTTAGGGGTGTCAGCATACCGGAACGCATCACTGGGTACAACGAAGCCGAAATTCCGCTCGCCTGATCAGACAAGCCCCGAATATGCTTCCCTTATCCAGTGTCACTCCCAAGTACGCAAGTGTTGCTTACTCGTGAAGGTAATACTACTTTGTTTACATTCTCATGGACACATCGTACTGTATCCTTGGTCTACCTAAGTGCGACACTGTATTATTGTGACCCATGTGTAAGCTACGTCATTGTACGTAACGTATGCTCCGTATAGTTAACCAAACATCTGCTCCCGCACCTCTCTCGTTATACTGCTAAAATGAATGCTTAGACATTAGATTATAACAGAGATATTGCAGTTAACAGTCCCCATCCCTCGTACTATCTTTTAGCGTTTGTAAACAGCATTCAAACCGGTTTTTATCTACACATCAGTTTCTCTTGAATACTGCTCTCCGTCTTCTTTCCTTTGAAACCTATTCGACTATTGATAACTCGAAGGTTACTGCTTAAGAATTCCTATTCCTAATAAGAGAACATTAAGGCTTCATTGAACATTAAGTTTTTATAAGAAAGTGGTGATTTGAGAGGGAAAAGTCCAATCTCCACTCTGAATTGAGAGAAATGGAGTTCAAAAACAGCTTTTGAAAAGGAAGTTCTCAAACCATAGTAACTCAATGGTTAGAGCGGCTGGAAGGCAACCGGAAGATTCGTGGTTCAAATCCCGGCCATGGCATTGGATTTTTCAGTCTGACTCTGTCTTTCCATACTTAAGCCTACACACGGCCAGTGTGAAAGAACAATTAATGTCCATTAATTGTGCCTAATAGTGGTCAGAAGTATAAAGCCCGGGCCTTAAAGTACTTACACCATAGTAAGTCGCCATTAAGGTAGTTGTCTCGTATATTTATGAGAACTGCCGGGAAAAACACGAGTCAGTTGGAGAATTTAATGTCATATCGGCACGTTGGCTATAGTAGCTCAATGGATTAGAGCGGGTGGACGGAGATCAGAAGATCCGTGGTTCATATTCCGGCTATGGCATTGAATTTTTCAGTCTGACTGTGTCTTTCCATACAGGAAGTTCTTTAGTTCCTTTTCTCAGACGGAAGATAAAGGTGACACAAACGTAACTAAAGGTAGTTTTTGACGTATGTAGATAAGAGTAAGTGATAGCCTCATGTAACATTCATACATTTCCTTCGACATAAACATATAAATATATTTATGCTTGACCATGCCAAAATTTAGTATTTATACGACGGATAACAGTACTTTAATGAGCCTCATTAAAGTACACCTGTTCATTAAATTTTTGGTATTTGATCAATTAGAAGTGGCCACGTAACATTGTGAACGCGCAAGGATCGATTATTTTCGTTTCGATCGACAACGGTGCTAGTGCCAGTTTAGAAAAAAGGTCAACATTTCTGACACTAGTAACAGTGACATTGAACTTACATCCCCAGAAATTACGGCAAAATTACTCAATGTTACCAATAACTTGTTGCCACAAAAGTCAAGGAAAATGTACGAGAAAAACTATTCACAATTCATGGATTAGAGAATACTAAAAGGTATAAATTTGTTTTCAGAAAATGTATTGCTAGTGTATTTCGAAGAACTGTCTTAAAATATGAAATCATCGACCTTGTGAACTCGCTATTCTATTTTGAAATCAATACTCAACATTAAGCACCAAATTGACTTATTTAAATAATCAAAATTTAACAGCTTACTAAAACGCAAATCAGAAGGATATAAAGAGAAAAAAAGTCAAAACATTTACATCTGATGAGTTGAAAACATTTATAAATGAAGCACCTGATGTTAAATACACCATGATAAACGTTCGTTTCTTTTTTTAATGTTACCAATGTTTTGTTTTAATGTTTTTAGGTTAAACTGTCACACGTTAACAGCTGTTTATAAGGAAGTAATGAGTATTTCTGCGCCTGCACACTACTTACTACAGCTCAGACAAAAGAATAACGACAAAGACAAAGCAATAACCATTATGACATACCCCTCAAACCAGAAATGAATACTTTGAAATGAAATCTTTAATTTAGATACATGATGGAGCATAAACATTTGTATGAAACTTGACTATAATGATAATTAAAACGCTCGTATCATAATTAAACCTCACTTCAATTCGCTCGCTCAGTTAATAATAATACCCGCGTTTTAATTATTACCATTATACAAGTTGTTCCAAAACGACACCGAACGATTATAGCCATTGCGTAGTTTATAACTTAACTGGTCCGAATTTCGGTGTCGCAGTTCAAATTTCTGTTAGGTATGATATTATATAGCATTAAATATTACATTATTTTGTGATTAGGCAGTGCAAGAACCACTGGTGTGCGAACCTCAAGTTATTGGGACGCACCGGCCACGAAAACAAAAACATTACTCCTTGCTCTTTATCAGTGACCCTAGCCTAGCTTTCAGGTAATGGGACAAAGGGCAGTTACTTGTACAAAAGTTGACTAATAACTCTGACAGTTGCAAGGTTGCTCTTCAGTGTAAAACTACACATTCCGTCCTAACAGAGAGGACTTTGCGTGTACTTAGATAGCAAATCCAAGCAATATGGAGCGCTAAATGAACGCCGAAATGACGGATATGGTTTTGATGGATGGAAGAGCTGAAGGGAGTTCAACGAACGCACCATTAATTTAGTTTCATTAAAAATATGAATTGTAAAAATAGTTACATCAATGATAATATTTATTTGTTTAACTTCAGAGCGTTTTGTTAAGATCTTAATTGTACAATACTTTCAACCACTTACTTTAAATATAAACAGCTTCCTTTCCAGTTACAAATGCTTTATTTAATATTATCAAACACGTCAAATAAAATGCTCGTCTCACTGTACAAGCCAATTAGTTTTGGTTAATTTATCTACAATTCTTTGATGTTGTTTCCTGTTCTGTTTATTATTTAATGCTTCCATCCTCAACCTCACTAACATTAACTTCCCTCTAAAAGGTGTAAGTGGCATATATCCACCAGCTTATTTGCCATCATGGACTGCAATAACGGAATTTTGGAACACGTTAAACACTCATAAGCAATAATTAAGCAATTGCTTATTTATTGCGGTTTCATAAGTCAAAGAAATTCTTTATAGTAGCAAGCAAGCTACGACGGAGTATGCCAGCATATTTACAAACAGCTACAGCAGGAGGCATGGCACGTGACCTGTACCTTCGAGCTCCGACAGAGTGAAGCACGCGGCGTTGTTGCTGTCACTGTCTAATCCACACTCGCTCTGGAGCATTTTTATGCGGCTCTGTTGGCGGTAGAAGCTATCTATATGTGTCACATAGAAGCGTAGCAACTACTTCTATATGTTCGTTCGGTGCCGTTTTGAGACACCCTGTATAGTCTCGTTGCATAATTACTATATACACATGGGCTTTTAATGCTTTAATTATTAAACACGTGGATTGGACTACTTTATGGAGGGGTTCGGCGTGGAGACCGCAATGCGGTCTGTTGTACCTATACCTCAAATTGGGGGCACTCTCGGGAGGAAGGATGAGGCGATAGGAAACAGAGGGCGGTCTTCTCAAGGAGCCACGACAGTGCAGAGGGCACGAACTCTACATTTTACTAAATGGAACTCCTCGCTAGGTCAGTACAACGGACAGCTCACACTTCTGTGGTTCGGAAGCAATCCAACGACGAGACCTGGTTCGGGTACCGGCAACTGAGCTACCGAAGGAGGAAGTTTTTACTCAGGCAAATCATCCTGCCATGCACCGCCGAGACACCTGCCAACACTTATACCATGAAAGAAACCACCAGATGAGAGATGATGTGAAATGATAATAGAGGAAATTGAGGGAGAGGAAATTCGGGGGATGTTTTAACCAATCCAACATTCGACTGGCGACCCAGGAAAACCTCGGAAAAAACCCATGAGCCAGTTAGGTCAGCCACGAGAATCGAACCCGGGGCCCCCATCCTGAGTGATCCTACTCACTACAGATATAGAACTCATATTTTGGTAAAATTAAATCCGTTTTAGCTTCCCTATGGTTTTAGGTATATTTTTGTTTCTTAACATGGATATAATTTGCGTTCCATTTGATTTTCACATTGCTAAACCATTTGGAACTAAGGTAGCTCAAAATAGCTACATAAAGCTGGGCTAAGTGTGGCTGTTCTATCCTAGTAGCCAATGCGGTGCGTGCTACGTTGTACAGTTAAGGACGCATACTGGCTCGCTTTGCCGAACCATACAGATAATTTCTTTGCGCGCTCTAAAGATACTAAAAACAGAATTATTTTGTTCTTCCCATGTTACAGAGGATTGTCTGAGGATTACTGTCCAAACCCCGTGTTTGTAGCACATCTGGTTTCGGAGATATGGAAAGATAAGGCGTCTGACTAGAAAGAAAAGAATCATTAAGTGTCAGTGAAGAAAAGCACACGTGCTATGCTGCAGTTGCATTTTGGACCCTGCATTCAGTAAAGTGATGATCTTTTAAGAGTGTACACGTGCTTTACAAAGTTAGTAAATATATCTCTTAGCAAGCCTAGTACTGGTGCGCCTAGTAGCAACTGCGAAACAACTCATAAGATTTTACATAAGCAGACTAGAAATATTCTTGTTAATGTGTATTCATTTTCAAACAGTTGTCAATTAAAGACATTTTCGAAAGTACAAACTTCGCTCAGAGTCGAGAATTAATGTTACAAGCTTGTCACGTGAGTGATCATTCTGTGAGGAACTTTGTTAAAACAAGGTAAACAGTTTACCAAATTAGGAGAGTTTCCATATTTAGATCTCCAGGGAAACAGAGTAGCTAAAAACTTAGACAATTTTCAAAAGTGTTTTACGCATAAGTTTATGATCTATATGACAAGGGTGAATATCCAACTGCCAAAAAGCTGACCATCTTAATGAGGGAGAAAATAGAATATACAGATTCTGTATCTTCTATGCATAATATTCGAAATCTCCTGGGTTCAAATATAGAAGAACCAACAATGGTCGCAAATTTCTGCTTGAAAGAAGCGACACTGATGCTGCAAGACTAAAATTTCTGCGCACAATTCACAACATTGGAAGTTCAGGTAATTCATGGTGTAAAAATGCTTCATAAATACACATTCATATGTTCCGTATTTATTAAGTATCTTAATGAAACAAAAATTGGTTTAAAGTCCATTACAGACAGTATACGAGTACAAATATGGCATCATTAAAATAGAAACTCTATTCACAAATCGTTGAAATTTCACTATTTTGTTTCACTGTAGCAAACACTCTCTTTTGTAGAACGCATCTAATTTGAATCATTTTATTTTGTGTGCATATGAACGACAGCTACGTAAGCGAACTGTTCTCCAATTCAAGATTTTAAGTTTCAGATTTTGCGATATATGTTATCACACATGCTGAAGTATTAAGTGAACTTCTCTGTCAGTATATATATATATATATATATATATATATATATATATATATATCACTGTATATCTCAGAATCTGTATGATACTTGCTAGGTGGATTTCGTGAGACAAAGACAGATATATCTTCCAACTCTGTCGGCCGCTATCCGCGGAACTAGCAACGCCAAGACAGTACGACAACCGTATTGGCTCAACCCATGTTCATTCTTATTTTATAGCTACTCTAGCCTTCATGTCTTGGAAATATTTGTATCTATTTGAAGGACACACCTAATATATTTTCCAACCACATTTATGAGAGATAACGTAATAAAGAGCTTGAGTTTTGGATTGTTGGCTAAAATATCTTCTTTTCACTATTTATTTTATTAAGGTCCTCCAACGATGAATGAAATGTGTGAAATGAGCCCAAAGTCCATAGAGATTAGAGTTACACGACATTCATCTTTCAGGACATGGGAAAATCCCGGAAAAAGCCGTATCCAGATAACTTACCCTGACCGAGATTCGAACTCGGGACCTGTTGAACGTGAGGCAGACACACTACCACCTACGCTATAGAAGCAGGCTTTTTCTCCTATATACGAGCAGAAAGGTTCTTTTTGAGGAAAGGAAGAAATAAAAATACACCTTACGTCTGTTTTTGGTTCTTTATTGTGGAGGCATTCTTTGTGAATCCCCTGAGAGAGATGCTCGCAGATAGCGAACATGTAAAGTAACCAGTGAAACACTCGCAAAAAGAGAAGTAAAGAAAAAACAAATTGATGTTGAACTAACATGACCTTTACCCTTCTACGAATTATTCGTACCACTGCTTATTCCTTTACGTAGTTCACGTTATTCGAGATAAACATTATTTTATTCAGAATTTTCTTGTAAATATAAGGGAGTATAAGAGTATATGGCTTTAGTGATAGGCAAATGTTTTAAAAGCTGGTCACCCTGCGATAGCTTTGAAATTTCGCTCTCTTTGCATTAAACGTTCACTGCGCAACAAACCCTACTGGGCCAAGGCCTGCCAACCCGACTGCCGGCCTCACGCCCACATAAGCAAGGCGGAGGTGGGCGATTATCCAACCGATATGGGAAGGAGGTTGAGTTGGTTTAGCCGGTTAAATCTTGCTGAGTTCTCCCCTTTGCTCAGCGCCTCACGATGATGGGTTCTATGACGGGCGAGGATTAAGGATTGGAGAGAATTAAACTTGGTCGGGGATTTTCGTAGGGTATCTCTGCATGGGTTCTCTTAGTTGGATTCAGGGTGTGGGTGCGTCCTAACAGGTGGTGTAGTTCTGACAGAAATACCTCGACTGTTTAACATATCAGTTTATTGTGTTCCTTAATCTCTCGTTGAGCTCGCCACGCTACTCGTGTAGAAGTGTCTTACATGCTGCTGTGTCCCGTGTCTGTAGTGTGATGTATCGTAGTTTATTTCTCCCACGCGATAGTGTGTTCGATGACACACTAATGTCTCGCGCGTGAATCAATTGAATTGTCTGAAATACGTATAGTTTGTTGCGCCCGGACGGAGTTCTTGTACTTCGTCTTCCTCGGTGTGAACAGTGCAGAGTGTAATGTATGTTATTTCTCACACGCGAATAAATGTAACTAACTGTTAGAAGATTCACTGATGTCTGACATGCGGTCAGATACGTCGAGTTCCTTGTTGCGTAGTTTGCAGAGTGATCTATCGTCTACTATTTGTAATTTTGTAATTTATTTCTCATCTTTCTTTACACATCGTCAAATGGAAATACAAAATCCAGATTACAATTATAAAATCCATACTGAAATATACCATATATTCCTAAATTCTGAAAAGCCTATGATGTTGCCCACCACTGAATAGTAATTCGGTCCCCATACACCTAACCCTAGGTTTTTGTGTATTGGAGGCCCTCTACTCCTTTTTACACTTCTTGCCATTTCACCTATCCCACTTTACATTTTTCTCTTAATTGTTCTTAGCCATCTCTCTTTAACTTTCCCTAAATAATTCCCTATATTTCTCCTGCTATTTTCCCCTTTTACTGGCAAAATTTTTCTAATTACTACTTCACCTCCCCCCCCCAAATTGTCCCATTTACGTATTTGTCCCTGCTCTCTCCATATCTTTGTTTGACTACAATATAATATACAATGGAAATCTGCATTCTCTTCTCCACACAATGGACATTTATCTAGCTCCCTCTCTTGACCTATACCTTTCAAGTTTCTCACTCCTTTTCTCGCCCAAGCAAAACCTTCTCGCCCTAACTTACTACATATATCTATATATCCTTCCTCCCTCAGGTTGTTTTTATTTCTCTATATAACCTCAGTGAGCTTTTGTCACTTGTATTGGCGAAAATGTCTTGCCTGTCAATATCTTCTAATCTTAGCTTAACTTCTTTCCAGAAGCCTCTAGACCCATACTTTGCATTTATCCAAGAATGACCCATTCTTCCTAAATGCTTCAACACGTCATTCATTTTAGGTGCCCAAGACTCACCCCAGTTACTTCTCCTTTGAATATGAAAACATTCTTTAATGATATTGCCATCTTCCAAGTTAGTGATTCTGTATAAATATTTCATTGCCCTTGACACGATTTTAATTTTAGTAGAATGCCTGTGTAGTTCCAATTGTGCTGCCCCATTAGGTGATGCTATTGGTAATTCCAATATATATTTACAAAAGGATCTATGCACTCTCTCAGTGTCTCTCCAAGCCTCATCTACTCCCAATACCTCTGATTCACGTAACATATTTTCTACTACTGCCGTATAAATCCTCTTCGTCCACTATCAAAGTTCTGCCATGATGATTTTCTCTCCCACTCATGCTGTTTGTTTGAAATTTGAAAACTCACGTGTTATTAGTTTGACATTGGTTGATTTTTATCCCCTCTTCTGGTAAACGTTCAAATTTCTCAGTTTGGACGTATTTTTTTTGCCTAGCTTTCTCTTTTCCCCCCAGGGAGATAAATTATGCGTACACATGTCTTCCCAACTTCTGGTATAAACCTACAGTCTGTTGTTATGAGCATGAACCAGATTCTATGAAACAGCTCTGCACCGCCAAACTGGCGTCGTAAACTGCTTCAAGCTAAATCATAAAATAACTAATAGTTTCCGGTTGGTTGCAAGTATGTTTACCTGTCTGAGAAGGTTCAAGAACATTTATGTTGGAAACATTTCTGTATTATTCTTATATGATCTTTAACTATAACTTAACTGTCCCTGTGGGTTATCATCATCATCATCCTCATCATCATCATCATCACCATCATCATCACCATCACCATTATAGTTGCTCCTGTCCTATACGGACCGCATCAAGATGTGGTCAACATCTCGGCACCCTAAGCCAGAAAATCGGTCTTCTAGACCAGAGTTCACTACCTATCGTAGCTTCTCAATTCCCTCAAGATGCTGAGTGGGCACTGGTCCTATACTCCGGATTTAAAATCCGCAACTACAGGGATGGGGTCGATCCCGGGTGCCTTCCATTGCAGGAAATCAAAGCCCAGTACACCATGGCGCAGGACTCTCTGTGCATTGCTAAGACAAAATATGTACAACAGCTTCCTATCTGAGAAAAGCATAATTATTGGAAAATTCAAGCAAATAACAGGGAATGTCTCCAAAATTACTCACTCCAGTAATAAGAAAAAACAACAAAGATTTCCTTAACTGTGTGTTTTAACCTGCGAGGCATCTCTTACATTGAAGACGTCCCGAGTTCGAATTTCGGTAAGGGTAATCTGGATAACGTTTTTCCGGGGATTTCCCTTATCCTGAAAGATGAATTTTGGGTATCTCCAAGCTCTATGGTAACCTGGACTCATTTGAGCCTCATTTCATTAAATTCATTCATCTTCCGACATAACTTACGTTGGAGAATAGTCATTTCTTTGACCTTTCCCCTTCACACTCCTCTTAGCCACGCTATCCTTCTCTTCTTTATTGGTGGCGTATACTATACCTCTCTCTTTCCTAATTGTTTTTCCATTTTAATACAGAATACATTATTTCTGTTATTTTACTGAACAATTTTTGTATTTCAATATGTTAAAAAAATTGGCCAGTAAACTTACAGAAATAATGTATTGTGTATTAAAACTACCGTGCCCCTCTCATCGGGAAGTTGTTCGGACTGGGTTGGACTCGAGGGGGCAGTGTGTTCCCGACACCCACGGGGAATTGGGTACCTCCGGCCAGGCTAAGGCCGCCCGGAGGGGGTAGAGGGTTGCCTAATAATTCCCGGGTACTAGCCTGCAGAGCTAGTAGAAGGTGTACTAGATCACCAGGTGGCCCCACCGAGGTCATATCGATAGTCTTCCCTGCGGGGTTGACGCGCGTAAGTGGCGTATCCAATTCCACCCGTCTTGACGTTGTATTCGAAGGGGGGGGGCGGCTTTTTAAACTCAAGGTATTGCCCCATGGAAAGACCCCGGAGATTTCCATCTCCCGGGTAGAAGGAGGCCCGGGTCCTTGGTCCTACGGGTCCAGGACTAATGGGAGTAGATCCTCTGCACCTAAATAAATAAATATTTCAATATCTTCAACTCTTCTTCTGCAGCTTTCCCAAATTCTTTTTGCTATTTTTTCCCTATCTTTTTCCACAAATATTCAGCTATTATGTGTTTCAATTGGGAAGAGTTCTCGCATGTAGCGAATCAGATGCGTAAGCGCATTCAGCGTTGCCACCTCGTTATCCCCACTCTTTATATTTCCCTCTCTCTCGCACACTTGCGAGTGTTCGTGGCGCTAGACGTAAGGGAACGCAAACTGAATTTTCAAAAGTTTTATAATACTGCAGTTGTTGAAATCACAATTACAACATGGATATTCGTATATTACGCACATGTTTTAAATATTTAGTTTAAAATAATTATAGTTTATGAATTACTTATTTTTCTAATCCAACGAAAATACCAGCGGTGCATCCGTATAGCTGTGAATGTTACTTACGTTAAGAGATAATTCGTCATTATGATTGCCTTCATCGTCTGAGTACTGCGTATTTATGATGATAGGTTCCAAAATCCCGTCACGTGCTATTTCTTTCCCAAAGTCGTCTTCTTGTAGTTTATCTGATGTCTCATGAAGTTTTCCCAGTCTTGTTGTGTTCTTTGTCAATTTCTTCGTGAATAGTTCGTTCAGCGTCAGTCAGTTTAAAGTATTATTTCTGTTTGAAGCATAATTTGAACCCACATTAACAGAATTGGATTGTTCTGGCAGTGGTAAGGGGGATGGTGGTTTATAAAATACCTCGGATCTCATTGGAATTGCAAGCTGATCCAGCTGACACTTTCCCTGATTTTTAAATGGAAGAACTAAATAACGCTGCTTTGAGCTTTCTAGAGTAAATAGAGATTACGAAACCATTCATAAACAAAGATATAATGTTACCATACGATAGGTCAATATTCTGGAGTCCTTAGCCTTGTAGAAAGTATTCCAAAGGAATTATGCAATGGAAAAACAATACATCCACGATCTGACACATTTAAATTACTTTAATAACTTCTTTCTCTTTAAACGTTTAAGTCGCAAGTGAACTAAATACAGATGGAATGCTGTTCATTACACTTCTGAGTAACAAATACAAATATTTGCAGTTATACTCCTAACAAGTTCTGTTCTATTTCGCCTGTTTCTTCTGAACTGCGAGTTTCACTTATCTTATGGAAGTTCTGGTATTTAGGTCGAAGGAAATGCATGCATGTGACACGAAATTATCGCAGAACTGTCTACATAGAAACGTCGAGGACAGGATGATAAGTTTCTGCCCTTATCTATGTCTGATTCATCTCTTATCTTCCCTCACAGAAGGCAAACTGTCAAGAAATTCCTCCTCACTGAGCAAATGCTGTCTCCGAACTCCAATTTCCTCATATTCAGAGTCAAAACTGAAAATCTCTTTCAAACCACCACTTAATTATAGAAACCTGATGATCATTGCATTTTGTTTTTATCTTAAAATACTTTTCAGAAATATGCTTTTGTGTAACCATCTCATTGGCTGGCACCTAAGGTATTCATGATAAATATTTGCTTAGAAAAGTTAGGTAGTAGTGAGCTAAGTATCCCAAATGTTCTGTAGCCTTAAAAGCAGCAGATTTAAAAGTCAGGTGGTAGTGTTTTACTGCTGTAAATTCTTTCACTGGGAGAAAGAGAACAATATCAAGGCTCAACTTCATCTCGGGAAGCAAGCCAGGTGAAAAGACGATTAGAAATCGATGTTTCTGGAGCGTAGATCTCTCCCACCATCAGGATATTTATTAAATGTTATAACCACAAATGAATCACTGGATATAACACAAATATAAACAAAGACCAAAACACGACCAATACTCGCACCACTGAAAAAAAGACTGTTTTCAGTAAATTAAATGCCATGCCAGGCCAGGAGATGGCTTGAGTATAAAAATTAATTTGGTCAAAGAAACGCAACTACGTAAAGTCTGTCTAATGAACGCGAGTGCAGTTTGCCCCTCAAAGGAAACTCACCCTCCCGCCCACTAATGACCGTCATAAATCTATCTCCACACTTCAGAAGTGGAACACTGTCGTTGAGGACCAATAGCAACTCTGATTTTCTCGGAGTGACAGTCGCATGTCCACTCCATGTGGAGTCTCAGTTGTCAAAGTTCCAACTTCCAGTTGATCTGTTTCATTACGTGCAGAAATTCGTTGTGTGTCATAATGTGAAGACCGTGGGAGGGAAATGCAGTGGTAAATGCAAATGAAGTAGTAGATAACTTTCAGTCAAGTGCAAATAACCAAAGTGATGACAATAGTGTGAATAACTGGGCCGAGTTATATTACTGGAAAAGCCTTAAAAAAAGTTAACGGGAACTGTTTCTAAACAAATTCAAGCGCTTGGTTTGAACACATATAAATATGCGCTGAAAAATAATCTTGGTAAGGGGTCGTGCAATGAACCTGGTGATAAATTCTGGGCATTCACAGAAATACAGTAAGAAATATTGTGATGAAAGGAATAAGAAAGACGCCGATCAAGTGTGAAAATAAAAGGAAACGTTTCTCTAAAGTAGATAATTTCACATGTGATTTAATTCGTCGAGAAATTTATAGATTCTATGCAAAAGGGAGAGCGCCCACCTTAGACGAATTGGTTGCACATTTGCAAGAAATTTGTGATTTTCCTTATGGACGCTGCACTTTGCGCGGTCTCCTAAAGGTGCTGGGTTTCAAATACAGCACTTTGAATAAGCTAAGGAATATTATGGAAACCATTAGAATTGTAGCTTGGCGATATTATATATATATATATATTTGTCAAAACTAAGGAAGTTTCGCAGTACGATATATATAATCCAAACTAAGGGAGTTTTGCAGTAATGGACATAAGAATTTATTTAGACGAAACCTCGTACGATACCCATGACGTATGGAGAAAGTTGGCAACCTTGCTGAAAGGTCTGGGAGAAGGAGGGCCGGTGTTGTAAAACGATTATGAGGGTTCGTCAAAGGAGGCGGCCCACGTGCACATGAGTTAACTAAACAAACTCGATCTTGATTACCAAGCTGTATTGATCTGTGCTTCTTAAGCCGAGGATTTCCATTTTTAGAGCCGATTTCCAAGAGGAGCTGAACTGAAATCCAGCATCATGATTAAGCATGCTCCTGTCGGAAGAAATGGCCAAAACCTCCTTAATGTGAAGGCTATCATTACTGCGATGAGCATACTACATAACTCATTCTTCAGAAGAAACCGAACAAATTTTGTAAATCTCTCCACAAAGGAAATGTGACAGCGATTCTATAAGTACCCAAGTTACAAAAGGATGGTATTTCTATGGAAAATTGCTGTTATCGTATCATTGTTGTAACAAACTGGTACAAAATCATTAGTTAGCCTGGATCTGGCAGGCATTCTTGTTTAAGGTGGTTTCGCAAAAATGTAAAAAGTGTAGTGCCGTTCTGATATGCTTTCTAAGTTTGAATGGGAAATCATTCAAAGAGACATGAATCCAGTGGGTAGAGATAGAGGCGTCTTGGCCTTGTCTCCGTCAACTTCTTGTCGAATCTGGCCAGCAGCTATTGTTCAGTAATCGCACAACACACTTGCGGTTCCTATTATGTGTTTCAAATGGGAAAGTGTTTGTCCTTGAACGCTACTAGGTGAGCAACCAATCGGAGTTCTGCGGTGTTGTCGTATTGCATTCCCGCTAAGTGAAGTGTGAGGAGCGCCAAACTAATCAATCTGTATGAAATACTATTCACGCTAAGACAAAAATTCAGATTTTTCCGAAACTGATCCATGTGGAAGGTAGACAGTAATGTATCTAACATAAACATGAAAACCCCATATTTGTAGCTCAAATAGTTTTTCTAATACAAATAAATAAACCACTATTACCTGTATTATAACAATAAATCGCGACGTAAGCACTGTATGAATATCATTATTGGTTGGCATGTATGTGTGTACGTGTATTTGTAGTTACTCAGAACTGAAACGTAAATGTTTGACATGAGGTGATAAAAGAATTACTTTGAGTAAGCCAATTCGAGCGAGAGGAAACAATAAATTTCCGGTTGCCCTGGCAGAACGTGTCTGGTCACATTATATCTTCGTTTATGAATGGTTCGTAATCTCTATTTACTCTAGAGAGTTCAAAGTGGTTGGTGCGTATGTATGTACATATACTTTTAATTACTCAGGACTGAAAGTTAAACTACTGACATGACGGATAAAAGAATTACTGTGAATAAGTCAAGGTGTTAAATTCGAGAAAGAGCAAACACTTCATTTCCTGTTAGCCTGTGGAATGCTGTATGCTTATGTTTATGCATGAATGCTGGATAACAAGTGTTTATTTACTCTGAAGAGTTCAGATGAATATCATTCAGTTATTTACACAACTGTAGAGTAAGAATTAAATAGTGCAATGGCTTCTTGCGGTGAATTTAGTGGTGAGTCAAAAAGACAATTATTGCGAAGTCAGGCTGGAAGTATTTATTTTTAATATGTACACGTTCTTCAATTTTTTTTCGGAAACAGAAACTAAAAATGAGTTATTGCAAAGAGTACTTCCGTTTAAAAACACGGAAAAAGTGTATCAGCTGGATCAACTTGCAATTGAAACGGCACACGAGGTAATACACCTTCCACCTTACCACTGCCAATAAAATCCAATTGAGTTTGTGTGGGCTCAAATAAAAAGGGGGATTGCAAACATAAATAATACATTTAAACTGACGGACGTTAAACGACTTGTTCACGAAGAAATTGACAAGGTAACACAACAGGACTGGAAAAACTGCGTGAGGCATGCAGATTTTAAGAAAGAAATAGCACGTGAAGAGATTTTGGAACCTATAATCATAAATTTGCAAGACTCAGACGATGAAGACAGTGACAATGACGAATTGTCTCTTAACGGAAGTGACATTGACAGCGATATGGATGAGCCACTGGCAGTTCCATTGGATTAGAAAAACAGGCAATTCATAAACTATAATTATAGTTATAGCATTTTAAATTATACATAATTTGCGAAAATGCTTTTTCCAATTTTGATTTTGGCAACTGCATCATTGTAAAAGTTTGCAAAATATAATTTGTTTATTATTACGTCTGCGCCAAGCAGACCTGCATGTTGTATGTGTGTGCGAGAGAGAGAGGGAAATATAAAAGGAGTGGGGTAACAGGCTGGCAACGCTGAGTGTGATACGGCATCTGATTAGCTGGACTCCAGTACTATTTCCATTTGAAACACATAATAGTCAGCGACATGGAGTATCGCTGACAAAAAGGGAATGTTTGACCACGTATAAAGTAGTTAAACCAGCATCTATTGTTATAGACAACAAGAAATTAATCGGCGGTGACAGCTCTGCCTAAAATGTCCTTCAGTTTTTGTTTCAATAGCTCCAGGCATACATTCGAATTTGAAAGCAGCACGTACCTATTGTCCAGCGTAAGCCAACGCGACTTTCCCAGTGACTTCCGGGGCACTCCTTATCAAAAAGGATAAGTCGTATCCTTTTATATGAAATTATCTTTGGTACCAAATAATTTGAATGTGTTACAGTTGCAGCCTTTTCATGTATAAAGTATGTACTTCTCAGTACTTTTTATTTTTTGTAACTGTGTTACTTTTTCTTTTCAGAGAATGGCTATGACAATTTTGATTAAAATTCCATGAGCTTATAACAAATCAAACGCATATATTTTTCTATCATTTTCTGGGGATAGCCTGTGAAGCTTTCTTCATTATGAACGACTTTTGTGTATTTTAAAACTGTAAGAGATATTCAAAATCTTAATGCACCAAAAGTATAAATCATTAAAGCAACACATTTTTTAAATGTAAATTCATTATTCAATTTTTTCATTGTTTGTGCACAGAGAATGGAATTTCAAAACTATCATATAGCGACGAGCACTTAAATAGCTTGACAATCGCTTATATTCATTGTATCTACAAGGAAATTCATAATAAAATCACTTGGATTAAAGTAAGTTAGAAGAATACGTTATTTTAAAGGAATAGTTGGTCGAATAATGGGTAGAGAGAAACATATGAATGTAACTCTTATGCCCGATTTCACCAACAGATGTTAAAGACTTAACACGAGTTTAGCAATAATTAAAACAAAAATTGCATTTCACCAACAAATGTTAGCTTAACATTCGTGTAAAATCTCTTGTTAAACTAACCAGCGAAATTTCTGTTGTTGAGTCCGTAACAATTGTAAATAGTCAAGATGGCGGGCATGAACTCAGCTGTTGATGTCGATTTGCTATATTTAAGACCATCTAAATGACATTCGTAATAGAGTACGGCCTATGAGGAGAAATTATTTTGAGGAGCTATCAGAAAAAAAAATTCTAGAGGTATAGACTGTCGAAACAAGTTGCTATGAAGGTTACTGCGGAAGTACAAGAGAGGTTAGAACATGCATCGAAAGGAATATGGCGATCTCGCCTTTGCTTCAAGTATTAATAACTCTTGCGATCTTATAATTGACTGAATTATGTGGATAATACACTGTCCACCTCCCGTCTTGAAACGTTCAAATCACTCGTCATTTGTCCTTCCCTCCTCGTTTTAAATTTACGTAATACTGGGAACATGCACCGAAAGGAGTATGTCGATCTCGCCTTTGCTTCAAGTAATAAAAACTTTGCTATTTTATAATTCACTGAATGATGTGGATAATACTTTCCAACTCGTGTGAGCCCACCTCGGTAGCGTGGTAGTAGCATGTTTGCCTTACGTTCAAGAGGTCTCGAGTTCGAATATCAGTCAGGGTGAGTTACCTGGATAAGGGTTTTCCGGGGTTTTTCCTTATCCTGAAAGACGAATGTTGGGTAACTCTAAGCTTTATGGACCCGGGGCTCATTCGAGCATCATTTCACCCATTTCATTCATCGTCTGATATGACTTAACGTTGGAGGACGTAAATTACAAAAAAACGCCTCGTGTGTTGAAACGTCCAAATCACTCGTCACTTGTCCTGCTTTGCACCTCGTTTTAAATTTACGTAATATTGACGATGCTGTTTCGTTCATGCATTTGAATTAAAATAGTTTCCAATATTTTCCCACTTGGCATCTTTCTCTTTTACATTCACCGCATTCTTCCTCTTATTTTTCACGATATCCTTACACTTCTTCACCAATTCAATTAACTTTTCTTTCTCCATCGATGAGAAATTTGTCTCGCGGCTTTTGTTTACGATTTTGTTCACCCGCCATTTTTTCAGCTGTGTGCAGACGAAAATGAAAACAAAAGCGCATCGCAGTACCTTCAGAAAATAATACGACTCATCCATAGCCTTCTATAGCTGTTTTATTTACAAGTTTCTTGGCGTTAACACGTGTTTATTAACATTTTCAGAAAATAGGTGGGTGAAATGCAAGAAATTTAACAGCTTTGTTAGCGCTGTGATAATGGCTACGCTACATTTTTTAACGTCGATTTTACCTGGTTAAGGTTTCCACCCGGGGTTTACCATATCCTGAAAGAAGAATGTCTGGCAACTAAGCTCTATGTACCCTGGGATCATTTGATTCATTTTATTCATCCTCCGATATGACTTAACACTGGAGGACGTAAATGTTAAAAACGTCTGTAGGAGAAGCAATTTAATGGTAGTGGCCACTTTACACTAAAGTACTGCCAACCTTACAATAGAAGTAATTGAAGCACTCAGATTCAGAAGTTGTAAAGTCAATGTTTTTGAGAAATCCTGTAAACACACGATAAGCACTCTGAATACAAGTTCTGTAATAGTGCTAAAAGATTTGGGGATCAGAAGATGTTAGATCGAACATATTATGACCCTGGCATGTTGAATGGGCATCAATTTCAGATATAAAAGTTGTTAGCATTTTCGAGTTAAATGTTAAGTGAAGTAGTTGCTGCATTAGACGTTTGGTGGTGCAACCACACTGTGCCACTCAAGCTCTTTGATATCAGCTGTTGATACATTTTAGATTAGACATTTACACATTAGACATTTTTAGGCATTCCTCAAGTGCACTTTCAGAAAGTGTATCTGTACTTCCCAATACCAGGGCACTCTTTCATGCATAGTGACAGAACTTTTGGCAATATTGAGTAGAAGAAACGATCAACGGATAAAGTCTTAGTCTCTTCCACATGTGTGAAACTGATCAAAGATTCACTACAAAAGAAGTCCATTGATGCTGTCCATCAAACGTCCACTCACCGATAACGGGGAACATGATGGCACTCCAGTTATTGAAGTTCTTGACTTCAAAGATACCCCCGACCACGTTCTTGTAAGAAGTATTCCTGAATTCACTTTAATCCAGGGTGTGTATTTCCAAAGAGGATGTGTACCAGAAGTTCGTCACACAATGTCTTCCTCACTGTATCGTCCCCAGTCTCTTTTGACACCTTTAACAAGGTGTTAAATTCGAGAAAGAGCAAACACTTCATTTCCTGTTAGCCTGTGGAATGCTGTATACTTATGTTTATGAATGAATGCTGGATAAGAAGTGTTTATTTACTCTGGAGAGCATAAAAGCACGGAAAAAGTGTATCAGCTGGATCAACTTGCAATTGAAACGGGACACGAGGTAATACGCCTCCCACCTTAACTACCGCTGTCAATACAATCCAATTGAGTTGGTGTGGGCTCAAATAAAAGGGGGGACTGCAAACAGAAATAATACTTTTAAAGTGACGGATGTTAAACGACTTGTTCACGAAAAAATTGACAAGGTAACACAGCAGGACTGGGAAAACTTCGTGAGGCATGCAGAAAACCTTCAAGAAGACGATTTAAAGAAAGAAATAGCACGTGACATGATTTTAGAACCTATAATCATAAATTTGCAAGACTCAGACGATGAAGACAGTGCCAATGACGAATTGTCTCTTAACGGAAGTGATTTTGACAGCGATATGCATGAGCCACTGGCAGTTCCATTGGGTTACAAAAACAGGCAATTCATAAACTATAATTATAGTTATAGTATTTTAAAATATACACAACTTGCGAAAATGCTTTTTCCAATTTTTATTTTGGCAACTGTATCATTGTAAAAGTTTGTAAAATATAATTTGGTTACCCTTACGTCTGCGCCAAGCAGAACTGCACGTTGTATGAGTGTGCGAGAGAGAGAGTGAGGTAGAGAGAGAGAGGGGGGGGATATAAAAGGAGTGGGGTAACAAGCTGGCAACGCTGAGTGTGATACGGCTTCTGATTAGCTAGACTCTAGAACCCTTCCTATTTGAAACACATAATGACTGGTTTAATTCAGTAGTTTATATTGCCAGCCATTTTGATGCAATTGTCTATTTCTTTTCTAAACGAAAAACTTTCAGTTCCTGCGCCAAATTTATTAAATGATTATTTTTGTGATGCCAAGTGCTGCAATATTGTAAAGATACAACAGCAACAATATTTGTTCCTGAAAATTGCAGATAGATAACAGATCCAATATTATAACTTAAAAAAAAAAAAAAAAAAAACTTTGGCTCATCTTGTTTTATCCAGAATTAACTCGCTGAAAACCAAATGTCAAATATTAGAGAGTGGTCACTTTGGAAACAGTAAGTGCACTTGTAGATCATATCATGGATCCTAGTGTTAGAAAAGCAGTAAAGAATCTAAAAGTTTGCTGCCGTATGACTTTGGCTAAATTAAACTCCATTATGCAAAAGAAACTGATGATGTAATAACCATAAGAACTATATCATTTGTTTGAACATTCTAGGCTAGTTACTAAATCAAGTATAAGTGATTTAAATCATGTAATGGCAGCATTTAAACAACTAAATGCATTTAAAACCAGTAGTATTAATTGCGATTCTGATTTGCTTCTTTATTACAAAGAGCTTTGTGGCATTGTTGAACAGCAAAACCATGATGGTAACGATAACAGATTAGATGTAGTAACAGCACTCCTGGCATTGAAGACAAAAGCTGATTCTTACCGCAATTTCTGTGAAAAGTTCCTTCAATGTCTTTGGTTGCCGATGTCAAACACTGACAGTGAGAGATTTTTCTCTACACATAACTTAGTTGTGACAGACAAAAGAACAAGTATGAAAAATGAAAATACCTCAACTTGTTGTATGCTGCAGTTTGGCGATGTCTGATGTGTGACATTTGAACTTATTCATGTTACCTATTATCTGCTGATTTCAAATAAAATGTTTTAATTTGGAAAAGGGGAATTTTAACAGTTGTGCTACTCTAGTTACCTGTTATTTTTCATTTGAGCCGTGTCATTACTCATTAATTCTTCCCCAAAATTTTGGGCGAAATTAATGCAAATTTATGGTAAAAAACCATAAAACAGCACCAATTAAAATTATTAATGCGAATTTTATAAGTAATTGTCACCACAAAATCTTGCCTCTGCCTTTAAGGTTTAGAGGCGAGTTAAAGCTACATATCACATGTTTATTGTATTAGTTGTGTTGATATAGACTTCCATTGTCAATGTCAGGCGACAACGTGACAGCCTTCCCGCTCAGGGTAGACACATACCTCCGCAAATACGAATAGGAAAATCAATGGAGACGTCCTTTACACGCTTCGGAGAGATAAGCTGTTGTAAATGAACGATGGAAAACATGCTGGCGCCTCGCAGTATATTTAATGGTGATAGAGATCACGTGGTGTTGCAGCTTCCAGCCAGGATCAATACCGCGTCTCTCTCTCTCTCTCACAGTGGGGGAGGTGGCTGTACCACCCGCCACTGCTGCCCCAATTTTCCACGTTTTCTTCTCCTGTTCTAGAAGCACCCTCGACGCTGCGCCTTGCTTCCATACATAGATAAAACCTCTTCTTGTACCATCTGAAGGACCGCCCCTTGAATATTCTAGACCACGCAAACAACGTCGCTAAGAGTCGACGAAACTGCCACGAGGTAACAAGACCTGGATTAATTGAAGATAAAACAAGAGGCGACGGTGATCTCGTCGTATGGGCCATTCTCAGGACCCTCGCCATCGGCTCTGGACTGCATTAGCATTCCTTGAGAACGTCTAGGCAAGAGAATTTACGTTTAAAGGCTTTAGTTCCAAAATAGCCGGGACAGAGCTATTTAAATAGAAACTGTTCATATTTTAGACATCTTACTTCATTTTATTTGCAAATTTTGTAGACATAACCTAAACATTGTGTGGCATTATTGTAGGTAACGTCTGTTTAGTTAACGCGTGTGCAGTTCGGCCACGTCCTTTGACGAACCCTTATAATCGTTTTACAACACCGGCCCTCCTTCTCCCAGTCCTTTCTACAAGGTTGCCACCTTTCTCGATACGTCATGGGTATCGTACGAGGTTTCGTCTAAATAATCTTATGTCCGTTACTGCCAAATTTTCTTAGTCTTGACAAATAAATAAACAAATACAATTCTACTGCATTCCATAATAACCCTTATCTTATTCAAAGTGTGGTATTTGAAATCCAGTTCCTTTAAGAGGCCGCGCAAATTGCAGTGCCCATAAGGAAAATCACAAATTTCTTGCAAATGTGCAACCAATTCATCTAAAGTGGGCGCTCTACCTTTTGCATAGAATCTATACATTTCTCGGCAAATTAAATCGCATGTGAAATTATCGAAACGTTAAACAAACGTTTCCTTTTGTTTTCACACTTGATCAGCGTCTTTGGCATTCCTATCGTCACAATTTTTCTTACTGTATTTCTGTGAATACCCAGAATTTATCAAGTTCATTACATGGCCCCTTAACAAGATTATTTTCCAGCACATATTTATAGGTGTTCAAAACAAGCGCTTGGATTTGCTTAGAAAGAGTTCCCGTTATAACTTTGTTTTTTGGAGCTTCTCCAGTAAAATAACTCGGCCCAGCAATACCTTCCTACCACTTTTGTCTTCACTTTGATTATTTTCACTTGTGTGAAAGTTATCTGCTACTTCATTTACATTTACCACTGCATTTCCCTCCCACGGTCTCCACATCGTGACACACAACGAATTTATGCACGTAATGGAACAGATCAACAGCAAGTTGGAACTTTGGCAACTGAGACTCCACGTGGAGTAAACATGTGACTGTCATTTCCAGAAAATCAGAGTTGCTATTGGTCCTCAACGACAGTGTTCCATTTCTGGAGTGTGGAGATAGATTTATGACGGTCATTAGTGGGCGGGAGAGTCCGCTTCCTTTGTGAGGCAACTGCACTCGCGTTGACTAGACAGACTTTAGCACAGTCGGCTAGTTAAACTTATTAAGTTTCTGAAGTGTACACTTATATGACTTACTTTACTCATTTGAGTAAACTATTCTTAGAAACTGGAAATTAATTGTTCTTTCACACTAGCCTTGTGCAGACCAAAATATGGAAATATAGAGTCAGACTGAAAAATTCAATGCCATAGCCGAGATTTGAACCACGTATCTTCAGTACAATAGAGTACAGTAAGTCTTCTACAGAACAGTAAGTTGCCATCAAGATAGTTGTCTCATGTGTTTATGAGAACTCCTAGTGCCTTACAGGAAAAAACACGAGTCATTTGAGTTTGATGTCATGCTGGCATGTTGGTTATGGTAGCTCAATGGTCAAGAGCAGCCGGACGGAGACCGGAAGATCCATGGCTCAAATCCCGGTTATAGCATTGAATTTTTCAGTCTGACTTTACCTTTCCTATTCTTAGAAAAGCTTACTCTTCTGTCTGCTTCATCTTAACCGAGATAAACGTAGGTACAATGGGAATAGGCGAATGAAGTTAAAGCGGTAGTCAAACCTTTTATGAGCTGGTGGCTATGTGAGTACTTTGACACACCCAAGACAACAATAACCACCTCTTTTCAAACTTGGGCGAGCAGCGCGTCCTTGGAGCACCACAGTCAGACTCCAAGGTAGGTACCCGTTTCTCGCAGCGTTTGTTATAGTGTGACAAAAATGTGATGAAAGTGTTCGAGACACGTAAGTTGTGGAACTCGACCATTAATGCCCAGTTTCCAACATTTCAGTGTAGTCTTCAAAAACGTATTCAACCATCCGGTACTGCCCATTGACTCAATCACAGCTTATGAGAAAACCGACTCAGTAAACGCATACCATATCAGCGGACTGCTGCAGCGTCTTGTACTTCTCAATTTGATTTAATCCAGTTGATGCGAAAGCTAATTCAATGGAACTGATTATACGAGGGCTGGTCAACAAAGACTGACTGATTTTTTTCACAGATATTTATTACTGCAGTTCAATGTTTACATGATCTTTTTCAAAGTAGTCCTCTCCTACTTAAATGCACTTTTTATAGCGTCTCTGTCAGTCCTTGAACACGTGCTGCAGACCATTCTTTGTCATATCCTTGAGAATCGCCTCACTTTTCTTGAGCACTGCTTCAGAGTTCCCAAATCAAATAACCCTAAGCTTTGCCTTTAGTGATGGGAATAAAAAATGTCACAGGTGGATGTGGTACACAGATAATGTTGAATTGAGCCAGAAACTGCATGACTTGATTTGCGACATGAGGCCGTGCATTGTCATGATGAAGTCGCCACCCAGTCAGAGGAAGCTCTGGTCGTTTCTTTGCAATGGGCTTCCTCAGTGTAGCCAATACTGATGTGTAGTATGCTGCTGTAATAGTAGTGTGAGGGGGAACTGTATGCTGGTAAATCATTCTATTACAGTAAAAAATGTGATCACCATCACTTTCGCTGCAGATGGAACAACTTTTGTATTTTTTGGTGTTGGAGAACCTGGTGATTTCCACACTGTGCTGGCTTGTTTTCCTTCAGGATCATAGTGGTGTTGCCATGACTAATCACCGGTGATAATTTAAAAAATGCACCCCCTCCATCAGCAAAGCGACGCAGTACCTCACGACTTGTCTCCATTCTCACAGCCTTTTGTTCAGGAGTCAACAGACGTCGCACACAACGTGCACAAACTCGGTTCATGTGGAGTTGGTCATGCATAATTGTAAACACACTGCCATATGAAATTCTCAACACTTCACTGAGGTTACGTAATGTTATACGCCGATCCTCTCGGACAATCACAGCAGCTGTGTTGATGTTGACTTCAGTCACAGTAGAAGCCGAAACATCAGGCCCACCTTGCTTAACACTGACAAGTTGGCCTTCTTTGAAGTCCTTGAACGAGGTAGTGCATCTTCACTGTACGCTTGCTTCAGCTTTTCGTAAGTTTCGGTCGCTGTATGGTTTAAACGAAAACAGAGTTTGATTGCGCTGTACTGCTCCTCTCGCGTCAGGTCCACTGCCAGGTATGCGAAATGCACTTAGTGTCTACAAAATAGAGTATTATTACCAACCTATCATTACGAGAGTGCTGCCGCCTACTAACATTATACATAAAAACCCGCTCTTTTCAAATATTTATGTTACAGATACGAAACTATCACGGAAGTTACAGGAATAAACCAGTCTCATATATAGCCCTTGTATATTGAAGGTATACGATATCAAAAGACTGCAGAAGTTGCTATCAGCCACTTTTTGTCATGTGAAGTGGAGATCTTAAATTGAATCGATCTTCAAACCTATTTTACATCGAAACGATACTTCTCAGGATATAAATTCACAATTACTTAGTTTTCGTTAGAAGCAGTAGACGTTTCTAACAGAATTTATGAAACATCCTGTGTAACCAACCTTCACAATAAACGTTAACAAGTGGTTAACAGGAGATCAAGGAAAATAAAACTACACACCTTATTCACTGATGTTTCGTACTCATTTCAAAGATATTTTTATTCGTTTTAAGGGGTGAAATTTAACAAAATGAGTTATTGACAAAATAATCTTCCCTGGTGTTTGTAGAAGCGAATAAAGATATTTATTTTCCTGTCCCATAGTTTTAAAAGTCCTAAATATACTCGTAGCCATTTGTAACTGTGTTTTCTCCTTTTTTGTAGCCTTATTGAAGCTATATTCCAGAGCACATCCTTATTAGGAAAGGAAGTCCTTGTTTTCTCTATTGATAGTCATCTGTGCATCTGATGCTAATTCTTCCATGTTTTGTTTAGTATGTTTTGAATTACTAGTGCTGTTTTCAAGATGGGAAGAAGCAATAACTTTGGTGTGAAACGGCATGGGAACCAGTATAAACAGTTTAAATAATTCTGGTTACACAATTAAAGAGTTGGAGCCTCTAAAATGGAAAAAGTGTAATAACACATGACAATATTGTGACTGTGGGTTCGTAGAATTAAAAGTCCAATTTGCCGAAATTCTAAATGTTCTTTAATTCCGTAGACATACACTGTTCAATTCTCACGTAACAACATTACATCACATATACAACACAATCTTCCAAGGTCGATGACAATAATAGTGTTCAGTTTACATCAGCTCTCGTTACAACACTCTCAGCTGTTCTCTGCTTACCTCTCGCGACTCACTCTTGTTTACTACTGTTCACGGCACCTCTTGGCAAGTCGTCACTCCCTTAAATACCTCACTGATTATTTCGAGAGATTTCTGGACCAAACCAGAATCGAATGTTCTATCACCTTCCAGAAGCATAACCCTATCTGTGCCGGCAGGTCTTTTATCTCGCGCTATCTTTATTTGTTCCGGCGTACTCCTTACCTCCAGACTCTTTGTATACACAAGCCGCGCTATCGCGATCGGGTTCGCGACAATATATTGACTTCGTCAAACTCAACATCAAACATTGGCAATGAACGTGAAGTGAAAATTTGCTCTTCAAGGAAAAAACTGGCGAAAATGTTTTGATATTGTCACCCAATTATCGGAAGGCACGACCAACTGACGGCTGAGTGAAGGCCGGGAAGTATTCGGGCACGCCTATCCATTTATCTTATAGCGCTAACGAAGGGATGGTTGGAAAAACATCACTAGCCAACTCTTTCCCCTCCTCCTGCCGTCTGGAACCTTCGGGGTGATTCACTGAACCGCGAGACTTCCAGAAACAGCGATATTCCTATAAAAAGGGGCTGTAGTTGGCGAGTCAGTTCAGTTCTTGGCGAGCAGCCGTGAGGAGCGTCGAGTGAGTGAACGGACCGGAAGACTGTACGTGCATCAGAGGAGTTGTACGTAATTGTGAGTGTAGTGTGGGCCTGTGACAGACGAACTGACGAATTGTAATTGTGTGCATTACGTAATTCTGTGTAATCGACAAGTGTTCCAACTGTAATTCGTGGA
Source organism: Mantis religiosa (assembly GCA_030765055.1). Taxonomy (NCBI): domain Eukaryota; kingdom Metazoa; phylum Arthropoda; class Insecta; order Mantodea; family Mantidae; genus Mantis; species Mantis religiosa. Next base: position 115,914,409 of record CM060959.1, read on the forward strand.
AATAAAGAACATTTTGAGTTTGTGCAATTGGACTTTTAATTTCACGAACTCACAAAGTCCCAATATCAGAGGAGACCAAGCACAGAAATGGATCATTAGCTATATTATCACTCAGTTGCCAAAAGTGTAATAAAGAATATACATTTTAAACATCCAGAACTATAACAAGTAGTGCAGAAGTAAATGTAAGGTTTGCTTATAGCTTCAGAAGCATTGGCAAGGGAATTGAGACAGGTGAGACATCGGCTGCTATCATCAATTTACAGCCCCCCCGCCAAATTTAACAAAATAATTAATAATACCACAGAGCAAGTGACCATGGAGTCTAGGAAGAAGCCAAGGAGTGAAAAACGAAATAGGAAGGATACTGATGATGAAAAGGATGCAGAATATGGATCTGGGGAAATTCTGAGGTGTAGTTCCAACATAGCAAAACCTCAATGCTAATTTTCTCTTGTTCATTTTTTAAAACTTTAGGTACACTCATCTATAAAACTACTGCAGCTACAAGTATACATTTTTTCGTGAATTAAAGCAATAGTTAAAACTGTTTTTAAAGATGCTTGTAGAAAGATACTTGAAAATTTGAATTAAACAAAATAAACCTTGAAATTTTTGGAAGTAAATTAAATACATTTATTTAAAAAATCACATATCCTTTGTTAAAACTCCAAAATAATATCTATTATCTTTAATGAATTGTTAAAGTGTATTAAGATAACAGGTAAAATTTTCAAATTGATGCTTTCAGTGGTTCTTGAGCTAAGCGCACCAGAACTCCCTTTTTAATATTGGTGAGATAGGCCTTTCCGCTCTCCTTAAGGAATATCAGGATATTGTAAGAGATATCAATTAAAAGATATAAGATGTTTCACCATCAAAGTATTCAAGATCATTTAACCATAACTTCATAAATACTATAGTAGCTAAGTTGCATTAAGTCACCATACAGGTTTAAAAATTACACTGCAAAGTGGGCGCAATTAGCTATTAGGTATGCCTAAACCTGCCTCAATAAATACTGCATCGAATCCTAGAAAAAGAAGAGAGAATGAAGTCTTGTATGGCTGGAGATTAGTGTATCCATGTACACATCCTTTTATGTACCTAATAAAATAGATTGGCATGCTGAAGGGTACATACAATACATGAAAAGCTGCAGCGATTTAACATGTTCTAAAACCCGTTAATTATTTGCCAGTAGCAATTAAAACCTGCAACATTATTTATAAAAGGTGAATGAATTTCCGTTTGGGCTGCTGCAGTAAACGAGACACTCGTTAAAGTCGCTTGCTAATGACCCCATTCAGTGCTGCAGTTACCCTTTGATAGAGAGTGCACTTCATTCAAAATGTGATGCAACCCAAGTACGCTGCATCAATCAAATTGTTAAGTTTTGCATAAGAAATCTGAAAAGAAAAACGCCATTGTTTTGCAGTGATAAGGGAAATGCAGTAACGGAAACAACGCACGTGTAGTAGAGAAACTATTTCAGGAATAAGTTTGTGACCATATAGTATGAAAAAATCTATTATTTTCATACAACTTTCTCGTTTATTAGTGAGTGTACAAACTACTGGGTGTATATACATGAATATTGGGGTTTTAACTCTTTATAATATTTATTATACCCCTCCACAGGAGAGTAAGTCTCCGAGGGGCGAGACGCAGGGGGGTGTCGAAGGTTCCCACACCCTCCCTGGACAGGTTTATGACACCCCATGTCAGTACAGTTACAAACCATTCAAAAACATTCTGACGGCTTCTACTTTTGTGAATGAATCTTCTCGGTTTTATTGTACAGAGTGAATAGCGCGCATGTTTTTTTTTTTAACGGGCTGCTCCTTGTATAGCAAGCGTTCTCTGCCACACACATTCGCTGTCCTTGTCCCACAGCACATTTCTTACAGGGATTTTCTTTGCGTTGCTATACTATACATTCAACGTACAGGTATAAATGATATGTCAAATGAAAAAGCAGCTCAAACAGATTTACCAAGAAACTTATAAATGTTCAATGTGACTACCCTTTGTCACACGGCACACATCAAATCTATAGCCGAGTTCTTCCCAAACGTTGATAAGTGTGTATTCAGCAATTGTAGCAACAGCTGCTTCAATCCGGTTTTTTAATTCAGGGAGGTCAGCTGGTAGCGGAGGCACGTACATACGATCCTTGATGAAGCCCCAAAGGTAAAAATCGCATGGCGTTAAGTCAGAACATAGGGGCCAGCAAGCCCTGTCATTGGGGCCCTTGCTGCCTATCCAGCACTCGAGTACAGTGACGTTCAACCAATCGCGTACTTCGTTATGTCAGTTAGGTGGCGCACCATCTTGCTGGAAAATGAAGTTCTCTGGCTCATTTTCTTCCAACTGAGGGACGAGCCAGTGCTCTAGTGTATCAAGGGCACAGTTACGGTAGGTTCACCAAAAAGAAAGGTCCATAAACTTTTCTCCGGGATACGGCACAAAAACATTCACTTTAGGGGAATCTCGTTGCATTTGTACCATCTCATGAGGATTTTCTGAGCCCCAGATGCGCACATTATGAGTGTTAACATGTCCACTAAGATGAAAGGTCAATTCATCATGGAAGACAACATGATCCATAAAATCGTCATCGTCATGAAATAACATGTCGTTTGCGAAGTTGGCACGTAATCCGTGGTCTGTCGGATTTAGAGCCTGTAATAACTGTAAACGGTAAGGACGTTGCCGTAAGCGTTTTCTTACAACCTTTCAATAAGTCGACACAGGAACGTGTAATTCACGACTAGCCTTCCGGACTGATTTCTTTGGGCTACGAGTGAACGACTCTCTCACTCGCTCAACACTCTCTTCACTTACTCTTGGTCGTCCCGTGCTCTTCCCTTTACAAAGGCAGCCGGTATCTTCAAACTGATGATATCATCTACGAATGTTATCATCACTAGGAGGATCACAACCGAACGTAATGCGGAACGCACGTTGCACAGTAACTACGGATTCGGTCTTTGCAAACTGCAAAACACAGAACGCTTTCTGTTTACTAGTCGCCATCTTTGCTACTACCGCTGTCTAGCGGATTGCGGCAGAAACATTGCACGCACATGCGTACTGGTGCCCACAAACAAAACTGTTTGAGTTGCTTTTTCATTTGAAATATCATTTATAACTGTAAGTTTAATGTAATATGTAGTTTAAAAAGTTAAAACCCCGATAATCATTTATATACACCCTGTATTAGCAACTGTTACAGTGCAAGAATAATGTGTACAACAATAGAGCCACGTGATTACACACGCACTATTCTTTTATAGAATACATTACTTACATTTAGTACTTCAAAAGTATAAGAGAAAGGAAAAGAATATCTGGGGGACAATATGTAATCACATTTCAGTGTGAGATGGAGGCATCGATAAAGAAGCTGCCACAATGGACCCCCTATTCTGCGGTTCGGAGCTTCCAGTGTGCGAGTATTCGATTTGCGGTCGGATCAAATTATCTGTCGAGGGTTCCCTTTGCCGTTCAAGTGCAAATGTAATTAGCAAGTGTTTATTCTTAGGCTGCTTTACCCTCCAAAGGACCATTATGCTGTTAACCTACCCCACTTATAACAAACTGTCTGAGTGTCTTCTTATTTCTACTGCTGGACACTTAACGCTGCGCTTCTTTACTTATGTTGATATTAATATTTATCTGAACAGTTTCATTACAATGACTTTAGCACCGTACAAGCACTATTATGTATAAATACACGAAATTGCTGACCTAAGATTTACTCGCTGACTCATAAGCCTTTGGTTTTCCTGAGCTGCTTGGTGTCATTTCTTCTTGACCTTCACTTCTTTTATCCTAATGCACTTCTCTTTTAACTTATATAAGAATTCTCCTATACATCTATTTTTCTTTTCACTCATCCCCGTTAACATGCACAACACCAATACCTATTTGCTCACACTGTCCCACCCATCCCATTTTTTTCTCTCCTGCAATTTAACTCCTTGCGTCCTATCAGATAATGAACAGTGCTCTCTTCAGCTCCACAAAATTCACATATCCCTACCTCATTACTTCTTAACCCTTTTAGATATATTATTCCTACTCTCATCCATGCTATGCCTTGTCTTCCACTTTTGTCACATTGATCTATATATTTTTCCCTATCCCATTCTGTCTTTAATTGCTTATAACATTTCAAAGTTTTCTTTTCTTCTATACTCTCCCATATCTCTTGCCTATCTATGTCTTGTGTCCTGCACCGTGGCATAGCGGGCTAATGCAGCATGCCTTGGTCCCTGGCCACGGAAAGCGGTCCGGGTTCGATCCCACCCATGTGGTGGGGATTTTAGGTCCCGGGTATAGGACCGATGCCCACTCAGCATCGTGAGGAAAGTGAGGAGCTTACGCTGGGTAAGCGGCCGTGGTCACGGAAATCAACATTCCGGCTGGGGGATGCCGAGATGCTGACCACATCTCCTCCCCGTATTGGTTGGATGATCGTCCACCTCTGCCGTGCGTAAGTGGGCGTGAGGCCAGCAGTCGGGTTGGTAGGCCTTGGCCCTCTAAGGGCTGTCGTGCTATGGATTATTATTATTATTATTATTATCATTATCATTATCATTACCATTACCATTATCATTACCATTACCATTATCATTACCATTACCATTATCATTACCATTACCATTATCATTACCATTACCATTATCATTACCATTACCATTATCATTACCATTACCATTATCATTACCATTATCATTACCATTACCATTATCATTACCATTACCATTATCATTACCATTACCATTATCATTACCATTACCATTATTATTATTATTATTATTATTATTATTATTATTATTATTATTATTATTATTATTATTATTATTATTATTATTATTATTATTATTATTATTATTATTATTATTATTATTATTATTATTATTATTATTATTATTATTATTATTATTATTATTATTATTATTATTATTATTATTATCTATGTCTTGTACTCCGTTTCTCACTTCCTTCCAAAAAACCGCTATGATTTCACTCTCCTGCTCTCCATAAATCTCCCATGGTTATCTTCGATACTATTCTTTCCAATTCCCACCACCAACTATTTGTGTTCTTAATGCTTTTATGTTGTTTCATGCACTGATTCAATAATTCCCCTCTCTGCCCTTTAATAAACTTATATCAGAATTTCAGTATTCTCTCTATTGTTATTCCCCTTCCTTTTTCTATTATCCAACTTATGTAATGTCACTTCTGTTGGTGCCGATTTTGGCAGCCCTAGTAGTTCTTTGCAAAACAGTCCATACATCTGGTCAAATTGTGTTCCTATTTCTGATGTACCCCATACCTCCACTGAGTACATTGTTCTGGCTTCAACGACCGCTTCATACATTCTTTCCAACCATCCAACTGACATCTCCAGTTTATGTTTACATATTCTTAACACTGTCATTGCCGCCCTGCTATTAGCTATAACTTTTCTGGCTTGCGCGGCCCACCATCCACTGCTACACATCCTTACACCTAAATAATCTTACTCCTTTACCACTTCTACTTCTTTATCTCCTATAAAGCATTCCTCTCTTTTCCTCAATGTTTACTTATGTAAACATTTATGCTAACCAGCTATTAATTGTTGATTACATTAATGATATGTTTATTGAATTATTTTCGTTGTCGTAAAACTGGGGTGACCAACCTCTTCTGAACTTGGACAAATACACGGATAAACTGTTTTGTAGCCCGAATATGAATTAAAATACTATACAAATATTATAAGATATTACGAGGGCTGTTCAATAAAGAATGATCATAATCTTTTTACGGTCATAATTTTTCGCCCTAAAATTCAGTATTATTATATTCTGTTAGCTTAATGTGAAACAAACACGCCCTAGTAGTTTCATTTTGGTACTCCTGGTTCCCGCCTGTGAGAACCAGGCAAATTCAGACATGCTCAGTATCGCCTACCGCTGCAATGGACGTAACACGTAGTTAAAGTTGATGTTAGAGGAAGATCCGGAGTTTCTTTAAAACGTAATCACTGCTGATGAAACTTGGTTACATCATTTTGATCCTTATAGCAAACAGCAAAGCTCAGTGTGGAAATCTCCTTCACCACCAACCCCCAAAAAAGCAAAAGTGGCTGCTTCTGCTGGGAAAGTTATGGTCATCTCATTCTTTGATATTCATGGAATGGTTTATCAGCATGTTGTACCTGCACACACATCAGTAACTGGAAAATACTACAGGGATGTCCTGAAAACATTGCAAGTCCATATCAGGCGTAAAAGACCACGTTTCCATGAAGCAGGCTGGATGCTGTACCACGATAATGCGCGGCCGCATATTGCCAATGTTGTTGCTGAATATCTTAAATATCAACGTGAAGTGCATCCCTCACCCTCCCTACAGTCCGGATTTAGCACCATGTGACTTTTCTCTATTCCCTAACTTCAAGAAACGCCTTCGTGGGAGGCATTATCTATCATCAGAAGCAGTGGTGAAGGCTGCGGAGGCGATTTTGAAGGATCTCTCAAAAATGGTTTCCAGCATGTCTTTGAAGACTGGCAGAAACGCTGGGACAAGTGCATCGCATTCAGGGGAGAATATTTTGAGAAGGACCATCAAAATTATGAGGAGGAGTAAAGTTCGTTGTCAAAAAATATTGTGATTCAGTCTTTATTGAACAGCCCTCGTATATATGTAAGCGTGGCTGTGGTCTGATACATAAAACAATATTTTAAAGATAAGGTAAGGAGAGAATGGAGGGGACTTCAGCACAGTGGTTCATTGTTCTTTTCTACCTGTGGCCCACAAGGAGGCACAATTGGAAAGAGGAAAGACAATGGCCGATCTAGGAGCCACGCCAGAGCAGAGGGCAAGGTCATCAAGAGTTCCAGATTGAAAATGGGTCTAGCAAAACTAACACCCCTCTCCCAATGTAGATTTGGACATACGAGACTCGGAGGCCTCCCAGTCAGGGGACAGATGTTTACGTTTTTCCCTTCCATGCAATCGGTATACCTATCAATAGGTGGTAATCCTAAAAGAGGATGAGGATGAAGTGAAATGAGAGGTAAGGTGGAATGGAGGGGGTGAAAATTCAGGGGATGAATGAAAACTTTATAGCATTCACCTAGCGACCCGGGAAGCCCCGAAAAATTCCCATGGGTCACGAAGTTCGGCCGTGGAGCTCGAATCTACGTCTTTCAGAAACCAATCACAAACACTACCACTACATCGTTCAGTTTAAGCTTTTCAAATAGCTCAGTTGTTTTTCTTTTGAGAGAATGTCACACATCCTGCACTTTTTAAAAATAATAATATAAAATACACTGAATTACAACTACTCCTTATTTCACAATTCAAACATTCTAATAGCTTTTGGAGATTTGCAATGCCAACGTGACTTTTGAGCTAGCATTTCTTTTACTAATTTCTCGGAATATTTTATGTGCACAAAATAACATCCATGAGTGAATGAGTTTGATGACAAGAGCCAAATATAACAAACCCTTGAAGCCAGATCGATTTCTATTTTTCTCTTTGCAAGGTTTTTTTTTTTTGTTGGTGTTGTAATTTACGTGCTCCAACGTTAAGTCATATCGGACGATGAATGGAATGGGTGAAATGATGCGCAAATGAGCCCAGGGTCCATAGAGCTTAGAGTTACCCGACATTCGTCTTTCAAGATAAGGGAAAACCTTATCCAGATAACTCACCCTGACCGAAATTCGAACTCGGAACCTCTTGAACATGACCAGACACGCTACCACCACGCTACCCAGGCGGGCCTTTGCAAGGATGAGAAGTATTCCTCAATCTCAGATGATGAAAGGGAAGAGTTTGTAATGATAAAATAAGACTATATCAATCAGTTTCTGAGCACTGGCCACCCCTGTCGTAGACAAAATATAGTAAGGAAAACTATACCGCTCGTAGAAGTTAGAGGCACATGAACGCTGGCCAATGCTCAAGCGGAGCGCTGTTGCCAAGCGTAGTACCTGAACCTGCAGAGGTTCCGTGCAGTTTTTTTTTTAAGGAGTAGATTTTTGTTTCTTGTTTCATTAATAGCTGGATACCAGTTATTAATATTTTTGATCACTGTTAATTTTAGCTTAGGTTTTATTTAAAGTCATATGTATTAGAAATGGGAAATGGGTGAATATAAAAAGAAAGAATGTTTATATTTGTTTTGTGTAATAAAAAGTTATTTATTGCATTGTATTAGATTTTGTTTTGATGTTTGTTTATTTTCAGGAGTAGTTTTAATATCTGTAAACAATTTGTATAAATTATATAAAAGTTACTAAATATAAAAAAGCCATAGCCTGGCTTGAGAAATTAGGTGCCAGGGTATGGTATTGCAGATTTTATTTTTTAAATTTTTTTATTGTTTTATTTTTATTTATTCATTTATTTTGTACATAAGAGCAGTTTTACCCGCCAGCAAAGATTTTGGGCTATTCTTCCCGTAATTAAACAAAACATTAAATATTCATACAACACTAAGAGATCTTACCTCGACACGCGTCACAGCAGTGGAAAAGCAAGCATGGTTTCTGACCTCATGGATCTTTCCCGGAGATTGAAACACAGGTACGCTCCCTTTTTCTGAGGATGAAGCTGCTTCACTACAAATTCGTGACAGTGTGTATACTACCTACACCACAAGGTTACAGAGTTACTTGCTGGCATTTTGAAAAGCTACAGTTGCCCTATATCCCGGATTGGAGAGCTTTCGTAAAAACTTGTTCATATTAAATATAATTTTTATGCCCTGAGAATGAATCACTTCGCGTTTGTCGATCGAAAAATCACTTGCCCAGCTTCGAGGTACATGTTTACGCACTCGGATCACAAACACTGAAAAAATTAGTTAGTTACTAACACTCCCCACATGGCAACCTTGGCCTTCGGGGTAACCTCACCCCACCAAGTGATGACCGGACCCATTTCTCAGGTGGAGGCACCCAGAGGGCGGTGTCCATTACCTCCGATGATAGGGTGATAGTGAAGATGGCGGTGAGGTGAGAGGACCTACAGTTTTTACCGTGGACTCCGAACCACGTTGGGCATAGAGGATACTTCACGTGTGCTAGACAGAGGTGAAGGCGTGGATAGGGCCGACTTAAAATCGCCAACCCCAGAGCCGGGAATCGAACTCGGGACCCTTAGAACGGGAGCCGCGAACGAAACCACCGCGCTACCCCGGCGCCCCACTGAAAAAAATTATATGTGTATAATAATAATTTAAAGTAATATTAACAATATTTTAGCTCGAGTTCAGCACACGACATAACGATGCCATTCACTTTAACAAAACGACACCTCTACTCTGAAAACGAACTGAAAATTAACTCTGTTTCAGACTTCTGTTTTGATAGTAGGTGCATTAATTATTTGCGTTGAGATAAATGTTATTAGGAAAGAACGGTGTTGGTTTTTAGGCCTATCTGTGTTGAATGGATGGATGTTGAGTAACCATAACATGTGAAGATAAATAGTGCATCGCTGGGCGCCGGGGTAGCGCGGTGGTTTCGTTCGCGGCTCCCGTTCTAAGGGTCCCGAGTTCGATTCCCGGCTCTGGGGTTGGCGATTTTAAGTCGGCCCTATCCACGCCTTCACCTCTGTCTAGCACATGTGAAGTATCCCCTATGCCCAACGTGGTTCGGAGTCCACGGTAAAAACTGTAGGTCCTCTCACCTCACCGCCATCTTCACTATCACCCTATCATCGGAGGTAATGGACACCGCCCTCTGGGTGCCTCCACCTGAGAAATGGGTCCGGTCATCACTTGGTGGGGTGAGGTTACCCCGAAGGCCAAGGTTGCCATGTGGGGAGTGTTAGTAACTAACTAATAGTGCATCGCTCGCGTTATAAGTATCGTAGAGATAGGATTTTTGTATGGTCATGATCAGAAAGTAAAATTCTTTCTTGTTATAAGATTGGCATCTGTAATTTTCATATATTTATCCGTAACATTTAACCATAACATGTGAAGATGAAACGTGCATCGCCAGTGTTCTAAGTATCGTGGAGACAGGATTTTTGTATGGTCATGATCGGAAAATAACATTCTTTCTTATTATAAGATTGGCATCTGTCAATTTTCAAACATTTATCACAGACTAATTACTATATTGTTTTCAGTTCAGGCGCGCGAGATGCGTGTACCACACTGGGCAGCGCTGCTAGGCGGGACAAGCTTAAGATCGGCTGGAGTCTGCAGTACGGCCCGCCTCCATATGCCTTTAACTTTTGCGAAAATTATAATCAATTTATAGCTACACTAGTAAAACTACTCTTGAAGGTAGTAGGTTGGAAATGATCATGTTTGCAAAGTACAGCTCCCAGAGGGAAATTGCATTACTATTTGAACTTCCCAGCTCTCAACAACTGAAATACCATGACCGCATCCCTAAACCTAATTACGAACCCTCTGATTGTGTATCGGGTGGAAGGGCTATAAATGTCATCCATTTTAGATTGCTTTTAGTTTGTGAACCTTCGTTCTAGGACAAAAGGAATACGTATTCTTAATCTGTCATAGCATTATTGTTTCCTACGTCACTACTAGGCCAATCTTAATAAAACTAAGTCATTGAACTAAAAATACTTTACACTTTGTTATCTTTGCTTTGTTCCTTAAGTATCTCATTTCGTCACTATTTAAGAATATGGTTACGTACAAATCTTAATTGCGCTGGTTACTTCGCAACAGCAGCTATGTAACTGACCATACACAGCCTCGTTTAAAACTAAGAGTTCACGTGGTGTGAGCCAGCTCTAGGATAACCCAGACAGTTTTGTAAATCAAAATTATATTGTTTACCTACCGTAATAAATGAAGACTTGTTTTACAGAAGATAAATTGGCTATTCTCAGTAGGTACATTATCGAGTTCTCTTACTAGCAGGCGAATTTCATTGCACTCAACCCAACTGCTTCAGACCAGGTTAAACAGGAAGTTTGATAAAGTCATGGAAGAAGTTGTGGCCCGGTACGAGGTGCGTTCAAGTCACAACACCTACTTTTTTCAGGACTGGGGCCAGATAGAAACTTCTAGTTTGTTTTTAAATACACGTGGACTCTTTGTGAATATGTGACAGAGATGGCAGCACTCTACAGTACACAGTGCTCTAGTAGCAACGACGAGAGTTAGGGCTGTTTTATACGAGGCATGTTTTTTGTCAGCACCGTTTTGGAATTAAAAAAAGACGTGCATAGATATTGCAATAATTTTATTTTTACATGAAAGCCTGTACCTTAATCTACTTTTCTACATACTTTCCGTGAGTGTTGAGGCACTTGTCATAACATGGCACCAGTTTTTGAATACCCTCCTCATAAAATTCTGCCGCCTGACGTGTTAACCACTGTATCACAACTGTTTCGACTTCGTTATCGTCTTGAAGACGCTGACCGCCCAGATGTTTCTTCAAGTGCAGGAACAAATAGTAGTCGCTGGGCGCCAGATCAGGGCTGTATGGGGGATGATCTAGAGTTTCCCACTGAAAAGATTTGATGACATCTTTGGTCCGATTAGCCACATGTGGACGAGCATTGTCATGCAGCAAAACGATACCCTTACTCAACTTGCCAAGTCTTTTGTTCTGGACTGCACGGCGCAGATTGTTCAATGTCTCACAATAAGACGCTGCATTGATTGTCTCATTACGAGGCAGAAACTCCACTAGCAATACTCCTTTTCTGTCCCAAAAAAAAAAACTGTGCACATGATTTTCCGGACAGAAATTGTTTGCTTAAACTTCACTTTTGTGGGTGATGATGAATGTCACCATTCCATGGATTGTTGATTCGATTCTGGTGTGACGTAGGCCACCCATGTTTCGTCACCAGTAACAATTTGGTCTAAAAATCTGCACCTTCATTGTGGTACCGCTCAAGGAAAGTCAATGCACTGCCTAAACGTTGGGTTTTGTGCAAATCCATCAACATTTTCGGAACCCAACGTGAACACAATTTCCGGTACTTCAAGTTCTCGGTCATAATGCGGTACAAAACACTACGAGAATATTGAGGAAAATAGTCGCACAATGGTGAAATTGTAAAGCGTCTGTTTTCTCTCACCTTTTCGTCCACTTTCTGCACCAAATCTTCAGTAACGACCGAAGGACGTCCACTCCGTTCTTCATCATGCACATTTGTGCGGCCACCTTTAAATGCTCTCACCCATTTCCTTGCCATTCCATCACTCATAATGTTTTGTCCGTAAACTCCACAGATCTCACGATGAATATCGATCGGTTTTACGCCTTTAGCACTAAGAAATCGTATAACAGCCCGTACTTCACAATCGACGGGACTCACGATTGTCGGAGGCATCTTAAACACTCAGTAACCAACGTATACAATAAAGAATCAGACTGTAAGGCGTCAGTGCGTAGACAAGAGATGTAGGTAACCAGCGCAAATGCGCGGAACGCCGACGGTAGTGCTGCGGCAGCGGAATCGCAAAACGGTGCTGACTTAAAAAAACATGCCTCGTGCTTACAATGGTGACGTTTTCACTAAAAGAACAGCGTGTAATCATTCACTTTCTCCATTTTTGTGGTGTAACACCTATTGAAATTCATCGCCAGTTGAGTGAGGCATTTGGTGATGGTACCATGGATGTGTCTAATGTACATTCCTGGGAGCGACAGTTCAATGAAGGCAGAACACCGTGTGACACCAAACCAAGACAAACACGGCCTCGCACCAACCAGTCTGACGACATGATCCAACGAGTGGAGAACGTTGTTTTTGAGGATTGCTGATTGGGCATTTTCAGATCCTTATGCAGGGTTGTGTGCGCAGATTCCACGGAAATGCCAATTTTGGAAAGGATGTCTGCAACTGTCTTGTTTGTTGTCACACGATGTTCTGCCTTCATTGAACTGTCGCACCCAGGAACGCACATTAGACACATCCATGGTACCATCACCACATGCCTCACTCAACTGGCGATGAATTTCAATAGGTGTCACACCGAAATGGAGAAAACGAATGATTACACGGTGTTCTTGCAATGAAAACGTCGCCATTTTAAGTATCAAAAATAGTCCTTACTCTCATTGCTGTCACTAGAGTTCTATGCACTGTACAGTGCTGCCATCTGTCACTCATTCACAAAGGGTCCACGTGTACTTATAAAAAACAACAGAAGTTGCTATCTGGTCCCAGTCCTGAAAGAAATAGGACTGAACGTAGCTTGTATGTGTGACTAGCCAGAAAACAATATTGAAGAAGAAAAACTAAGTGTGGAAGAACATTTTATATACATTTCTAAAAATCTTGATGCCTGTTCTGATGTTGACAATGACGGAGGCTATAAACCGATTACAGAAGAAGGCATTATTGCATCTTGCAGTGTTACTTAAAATGTCAGATTCAGACACTGTTGATGAACCAGCTGTGCTAATAAGCCATGCACAAGCAGTAGCAAACAGAGAAATTGTTGCTTTATTTCGAGAGTCAGGGCGAAACAAATGAACTTGTTACGTTAAAGCGGAAGTGAGATGACGCTGCTCGTAAGTGATACACTAAACTGAAACAGTCGAAAATCACTGAGTTTTTTTCTACCGAGTAGTCTGTAGTGCAGTACAAGTATAAGCTATTACATTACATACAGTGTATGTGGTTTTAGGTGAAAGTATGCCGGAAGTAATTTATAAACTCTGTTAAAAATCTTTCGGTAGTGTTGTACATTTTTATCGTCTTTTCCTGATTCTCTGGATAACTCGGATTTTAGCCAACTCGGATCGGCCCTGTTCCCAGTTGATCCGAGTAAACAAGGTTCTACTGTGCAAATACAGACTGTTTCAGAAATACGTTTACAAACTTCAGGCATGTGTTCCTCACACCAAAAGAAGGAAAAAAGTTCATATGAACATATGTCGCATAATCATTTGTTTTCTTGTTATTCCTGTCACAATGAAAGTATGAGTTCAACGGCCTTCGGGGTCCAACCTCAACACTTCATTTCTCTGTGCACTCATAGAAGGCTTTGACCTATTATACTACATACGGTAGATAGCAAATTGTTGCCAAGAAGGCCTTTTTACTTTGTAAATTATCAGTCTGTCTTCAACGTCTCAATTGTGTACATGTAGTGCGTTAACTGCACGTATTTTGTTCCATCATGGCTGAACAGGTCGACATGATTTTTATGTATGGTCGCGCGAATGGTAATGGATGCGAGGCTGCACGGATCTAACAGACGGAGTTAACAGACCAAAGACAACTGAGTCATCCAACCTTTGTCGCACTTTATCGGTGCCTTGCTGAGACAGGAACCGTTGCACCACGGACTATTGATCGAGGAAGACCAACAGTTGTCGTACGCCGGAACACGAAGAACAGATGTTAAAGTGCATCAAAGATGATCCAGGTATCAGTATTAGACAATTGGTGTGACATCTGGTACATCACACATGACACCGTGGAGGGTACTTCACGAGCAGCTCCTGTATCCATATCATATTCAACGTGTGCAAGGACTTTTGCCTGCCAATTATCCACCACAGGATAACTTTTGCCGATGGTTTGTAGTACAAACAGCCAATCCATTGTTTGTCTCGTCAGTTTTGTTTACAGACGAGACAACGTTTGGGAGAGATGTAATTACTAATTATGGGCAGATCGTAATCGTCATGCTGTACTTCAGGCTAGACATCAGCAACAGTTGAGTCTGAATTTGTGGGCTGGCATTCTAGGTGACTGGTAGGTCCATACGTTTTACCAGCACTTCTTACTGGTGCTGTCTACAGGGACTTTATCCAGCACACTGTTCTCAACCTACTTCACAAAGATGTGTCCCTGCAAGTAAGGGGAAAAAAACATGTGGTTTATGTATGATGGGGCTCCGGCGCATTTTAGACGCGTTTTCCGAAATTCACTGGCTGGTATCTACCATGACCGATGGATAGGCAGAGGAGGGCCAGTTCTATGTCCTGCACGTTTTCCTGAACTCAAACCTGTGGATTTTTACCTCTGGGGGCATCTTAAATCATTGGTTTATGGAGCTGCCATCCCAGATGCAGAAACGCTTCTTCGACGTGTCATGGAAGCCTGCGAAACCATTCGACACCATACCGGAGCTTTTGAAAGAGTGCGACATTTCATGATTCGACGAGATATGCATAGAAGCAAGAGGAGGACATTTCAAGCACTTATTAGAGTTTTGTGTGTTAGAGTACCACTGTGTTGAACAGTTCCTAACGAGAAAACTAAGGATTATGGGGTATTGGTGTGAGGAACCCATACCCGAAGGTTGTAACAGTATTTTTGAAACAAGCATTTATGTTGATTTACATGAGGTGGACGGTCTCGTGAACACATTCAAATAATCTGTAGGAATGTTGTGAAATAATGAGTGGAGAAAGTCTAGCTTACTTATAACTATTCAGTTATAAGTAAGCAAACCAAGACTATGATAACTTTCATAGGTTCCTCTATTGAATGATAAAACTCGTTTAGCTAGTATACTGTAGTGGAAGTATCGTTCTTCTCTCACGTTGCTGACCCAGGTTGGGTCCAGGTTGAATCAAACCTGTGAGAGTTATATACAGTTACTCCAAAAAGTATTCGTCTAATGTACGAGTTTATGTTTAAGGATGCATGGATAGTGGAAAATCATCAGCATCATGATCTGTATCGGTGTTCACAGATTGTGTTTCAGTTATGTCTTCATATTTGGAATCAGGTTCTACAAAATTAAAGTACAGCAGGGATACTGTCTTATTTATTGATTACTGAAAAGGAGAATACAATAAAAACACATAGTATCTCTTCACAAAGACATAATAACATTCAAAAGTAAAGATGTGCAGTATAGGATGCAAAATAAGTATTCGTCTGCATACTGAAAATGGTGTAGAATGTTACGGTTAGTACTTAGTAGGCCCTCCATTCCTCTTTATAATGTCTTGCATTCTCCTTGGCATGGATTTCATCAAAGATTGTGTTGTTTCCACTGAAATTTTATGCCATTCCTCTAGTAGAACGTTCTTTATATCCTTTATATTATATATCTGATGACTCCTAATATTTTTGTCCAGTATACTCCACAAATTCTCTATTGGATTCATGTCTGGGGATTGCGGTGGTGACTGCATGTATCGTGGAGTATTATACAACCATAGCCTTGCATCTAGAGCTGTGTGTTTTGGATCATTATCTTGTGTGAAAATATAATCCTCAAAAAGATCCATATTATTCAAATTTGTGGACAGATGTTTTTAGGATGTTTATATAAACCTTATAGTTCATAATTCCACCAATAAAACACAAATCCCCCACACCATTTGCACTCATGTAGTCCCAGACAAGTACTGAACCGCCTCCATGTTTAAGTGAAGCTGTTATATTTTTCTCCTCAAGCTCACAATTCCTTTTTCTCCATACTATTACTCCCCTTTTAGCTTAAAAGAACTCAAATTGATTCTCGTCATTAAGTACAACCTTCTTCCAGAAATCAAAAACATCGTATTTATGTCCTTTTACAAAAGTAACTTCCTTCTTTCTGTTTATTTTACTAATGTATGGTATTCTACAGGCTGTTTGGTCTCAATACTCAACTTCGTAAAGCGCGTTTCTTATAGTTTCTGCTGAAACGGACTTTACTGTGTGTTTGAACTGCAATGGCAAGTTTCAAAGCACCTATTTTAGGATTTTTCTTGACTTTTATAAGAAACTGTCGTTTCTCCATCTCAAATTGAACTGCAGGTTGACCGTTTCTTGATTGATTTTCGTAAGTTTTGCTCGGATCAAACTTGTATGTAATAGTCTTTACTGTACTGGTGGGTCTTCCAAAGGTTTTTTCAATTTCTTAATAATATTTTCCTGTTTCAAATAACCTGATACAAATTTCTCTCTCTTTTGTAGTTTCACGTTTTCAACGCATATTACTTAAATAACAGTCAACAGCTTTGAAAACAGAGATGGAACTGTCAACGGTTGTGGATGAATAAGAAAAGGGAAGGGGTGTGTGTCAGCGAGGCACCATACCTGGGATCTTGTTTACTAATCATTGTTTCACATAAGCTTGTCCCGTATCTCTTAACGGTCACGTGACCTTATCACCTCTCATTGGCTGCTATTGTAGTATAGACTGTTGTGCGGTAAAAATTAGTTCGTTATTTAACATGGTGATGTATCTTTATATGTTGGAAGACAATTGTCAAATTTACATTTTCGTAATTGTTTGAACTAACTTTATTACGCAACAGAGTTGATTTTTCTGAAATGCATGTTAATTCTTACACGAAGTAAGGAAAAGGTTCCTTTGCTCTCAAGTACATGGCACGATAGCACCTGATTCAGCGGTAGTGATGACATATTTGTTTATATAACTTTTATCACTGACCTTTTTTTGAACTGGATTAGTCATATCGCCATTCGAAGGTGTGTTGTGCCTAGTGCGAGAGCTAAATTATTTTATTGATCGTTTATTGCGCGTGTACTTATTATATGTATAATGGCAGAGTCTACCGCCTGGTTTTCGCTGAAGCAATGCAAGGGAAAACCTTTACAAAGCGGCGAAAAAAGAATTGTGGTGCATGTGTTTAATGCACTCAGAGAAGATTCCGTCTTTGTCAGTGAGAGAAGTCGAACAGCTGTTTTCTGAACTTACAGGTGTGAGTGTTAGATGCGTAGGGAACATAGTGACATGAAATTGAGACAACAGGAAAACTTACCACTCCAGGGGCGATATTGCTGTGTGGTGAAGACGTTATTTAAAGATAATAATCAGACTGTACCGGGATACAAGTCGCGAAACATACTACCTTGAGGAGACTTGGGTGAATGAAGGATACACGACAAGTAAAGTATGGCATGACACGACTTTTAAGACTGAAAGACAAGCATTTTTGCAACGTATGTGTGCCGGTTTAAAAAAATTCTAGTGGAAAAGGTCGAAGGTCTTTCATTATAAACTTGTTTTAGTTTCATTGCTCATTCATTCAGTTTCAACTTGCTCAGTTTCATTATAAACTTCATTATTTTTGCATGCCTTCATATTTTTATTTGTATGATTTTATCTATCTTCCTGGCAATTATTATGACGTTTACTGCAGGTTTAAACGTGACGGGAAGGCCCCGCCTATGGCCCGTGGCGCGAAAGCATTAGCCAATTAGGGTGAGGGGGAAGGTAGTTGCACGCGGAGTGATACATGTCAGCGGGGCAAGGATGTATGAAACAGAGATTAGAGAAACACTGGTTTGATATCAAATGAGACATGATTTTAAATAACGTAGAGCTTTCACTAATTAATATGTGAACCTATATTGTGTTTTATTTTTAAATATATATCAACCGATGTAAGGAAATAGTTATTGTTCGTTTATATTCTATATTTTTCTGATTATGCTTGTTATATTCTATATGCTATGATTAGCGAGTACTTTCTGGAGTGACTTTAGCTGTTTTAACTTTTACCTACTAGAGATACTTCTAAAAATTTCCAAAGAACTTTTTTTGTGAGAGTATTTTCAACTTTATTTCACCTTCTTTTGAAACAGTTGACGTCTGACAACAAAACACAAACAATAATCGAGGACAATGAGTCGCTTGGTATTTAAACCTTAATTACAGGTCTGTAGAGGAGAAGCTAAAGGTCAGAGAGTCTATTGTTATATTTACCACTCTTGTCAAAGGGTCGGAGCAAACCATCTCATAATTGTAGAGTGCTGCTTGATTGTCCCTCGCTGATGAACCTACCATTTAATACAACTAACATGGGTTAAGATAAGTGCCCATTAATTTAATTAAAAGCTATATTGTTTATGTAATTTAATCCTCCTTTCACTAAAATATGAACCGGAAGTAAAGACAAACACTGTTAGTTGATAATAAGTTTGCAGTATGTTAAAGGGTCCATTCATTTTCGTTCTATATCTTGTTCCAATGAATATAGAAAACCTTCTTGAGTTGGATGTACGTAGAATATTACATTAAATGTCTCTTTAATGCAGCCAGCCAACCGTGAAGGGCTCTTGCTAGCCGATTTAACTAATAAAGCTATGATTAACCTTCGAATGTATTTACAACACTATGTTAATAAGTTAGGTGATTCCGGCTTGAGAACCTCAACTTAGGTACTCTCGAGTCACTACTGAGGGTTTTAATGTAAAATACAAATCGTAATAAATATTCGCTGACAAAATAAATGAGAATATAATTAAGCATTAAATGACTAATCAGGATTAACAAAACACATACGAGAGTGGTCTGAAAAGTTTCCGACCTCAACATGAAGAAAGCAGCACTCGTAAATAAAAGCCGTGTTGAATGTCGTTGCGCATCTATTGAAAGTTACTCACCTAAGTTTCAGCCATTTTGGACGCTCAGTTGTTCTGTAACAGTCGTTAGAGTGAGTTGATGCGAGTGTTTTTATGAAAATGGACAAAATCGAGTATCAAGCTGTCATTTAATATTTGGTTTTGAAAAGCAATACGCCTACGCAAATCAAAGATGAGTTGGATTCTGTGTATGGAGACTCTACACCATCATCTACCATAGGGAAATTTTGGACAGCTGAATTTAAACGTGGCCGTAAGAACTTGGGAGACGATGAACGTTCGGGACGTCCAGAAACTGCAACTACCCACGAAAATATTGCCGAAGTTCACCAAATGGAGCTAGATGGCCTCCAAACTAAACTGAGAGACATAACAGAGGCTATGAACATGTCAATAGAACGTGTTTGTCACATATTAAATCAACATTTAGACATGAGAAAGCAGTCCGCGCGTTGGGTGCCACGTTTGCTCACGTTAGACCAAAAACGTGTTCGAATGAACATTTCCAACGCTCTGTTGGCACGGTTTAGGCGCAATAAATCCGAGTTTTGGCGCCGATTAATTACTGATTAATTATACGCCCGAAACAAAAACACAGTTCAAACAGTGGACTGCAAAGGGGGAACGGGCTCCAAAAAATCAAAAACATTTTTTTTTTTTTGCTGGGAAAGTCATGGCGACCTTTTTTGTGATAGTCATGGAGTTATTTTAATCGATTATCTTCAAAAAAGAAACACCATTACAGGAGCATACTACGCATCATTACTTGAGAAGCTGAAGGCAGAATTTGTGGAAAAACGACACATTTGCAGAAAAAGAAAATCCTGTTTCACCAAGACACCTCAGCAGTTGCAGTGGCGAAAATCCACGAATTACGGTTTGAACAATCGACTTCTTTTAGTTCCCGCATCTGAAAATTTCACTCGGACAGAGATTTTCGCCAAATGAAGAGGCAATCACCTTCGTGAACAATTATTTTGCAGAGAAAAACGCGGAGTACTATTTGGACGAGTTACAGAGGTGGGAGTATCGCTAGGAGAAGTGTGTAGATTTACAAGGAGACTATGTTGATAAAGTCTGAAAAAATATCTTACATCTTTATTAGGTCGGAAACTTTTCGTAATTTGTAACGTGTTATCTACATGAAGTGAAGCACGTCAGCGTCGTCTGTCTTAACCATTGCATTAGAGGAGAGGATATCAATGTCGGTGACGTCAGCTCATATCGCAGACACGTGCCTCCTGAACACGAGTTCAGTGTGTGACGTCAATGCCCTCTATATTACTGCCGCGGGGGAAGAGGTAGTAAGTTTGAGGCCTGCGAGATGTAACAATGTAAGAAAGACATAAAACAAATAATGAGTAGGGCTGTGTGAGAAAGATATTCGGATAATTACGCTTGCAGAATGTAAAAGATGTACCTTGGGTTCACCAAAACCGTTTATATTTGTATTGAAGTGTCTTTTGTACTCAAATAATATTTAAGAATTTAGTGAATTCATTTACTATGTAAACAATTTAAGTTTCTACCTGGGCTAATGTTCTGCGAATTCAAAGTCAATGTCAATGACATTTAGTCTCACAAAAGCTCGAGAACGGCTGAACCGATTTCCCTAATATTGGTTTTGAAATATTTGCATAAGTCCAAGGAAGGTTTAAAAGGGGGGGGGGATCTGAAGTGATAATGGATAGGGTTATTAAATAAATATAAAGGTACACACGCCAACTTTTACGAAACACATACACCTTCTTTTATTTTAGATAAACAAAAGCTTATAAAGATCAAATGTATTCCACTCCTTGCCAAAGTCTTCAAATATATTTCACTTAACATGTTTTATTAAATAACGTTTATCGTTTGTTATCAAGACTGAATTATTTATGTAGCATGATGATATACCTTTCGAAGATTAGACGCAAAATTAATTTCTGAACGCACTACAAATATTTCACCAAAGAAATTTGTCAAATATTGGTAAATATTTGGATACCTTCTTTATAATTCGTGTTGCAATTCTTTTTTGTAATGTAATTTACGTCCTTCAACCTTAAGTCATATTGGACGATGGGTAAACTTGGTGAAATGATGCTCAAATGAGTTCGGAGTCCATGGAGCTTAGAGTTACCCGACATTCGTCTATCAGGACAAGGGAAAACTCCGGAAAAAGCCTTATCCAGGTAACTCGCCCTATCCGAGATTCGAACTCGGGACCTCTTGAGCGTGAGGCAGACACGCTACCACCACGCTACCGAGGCGGGCTTTTGTAATTCGTGAATGTGAATTGAATTGACACAAAATTAATTGATTTACTTTGTGACTTTGTGAAGTTCGCAGAAACTGTTTTACTATGGCAAGGAGAAGACAACTTGACTTAGGTCGTAGAAGTCAGTCAAATGGGCGACGAGCTACGTCACGAACTGACCGCACAGATGAGCAGCGAGATGCAGGTAATGCTAATAGTCGTGTTGGTATGCCAGAATTGCGTTCTAGAGTATCTGTTTCTTCCGGGGAAGCTGTTTCTGTACAAATCAGTTGACACAGTTATAAACCAAAATGACGTAGTCAATTACCTCCCAGGATTTTCAAATTCATTAGAATTGCCCGGACTTCCACCTCACTATTTAAAATAAACAATTAGCATCAGTTGTGACATGCTGTGTAACAGTAACCAACCACGATATGCAATGGAACAACACTTAACTGTGAAAAAGCTAATTGGTAATGTCATTAAGGGAAATTACAAAGGAGAGGATATCTTTATCCCGCATATTCCGATGATTCCAACGGATTTACTATTTGATTTTAAGCGTCTACAGTTTCCCATGCATTTGGCCTTTACGATGACCATAAATACATCTCAAGGGTAGTCGTTGGATGTTTGCAAAATCAACTCGGAGTTTCCATGTTTCTCTCACGTGTTTGCGTGTCGCAAAACCATCTTAATATATTTACGCCCCACAAAAAAGACAAACAATATCGTTTTTCAGAGAGGTTTAACTAATTATAATAATACATAAATAGATAAATAAATTTATTATAATTATTACGTTACTTTAAATCGGCTGTAGCAGATCATTTTTGGTCATTTAACCATGAATTAAATCCCGAAGTCGAATTATTAAAACAATTAAATGGTCCGATAGATTTAATGGTTTGGGAAAATATATTTATTTTAAAAAACAAACATCGCGTAATGAATTTTGAAATACCGGCAGTCGATTCTGTTTTTACATATTTATTTCCAGATTTTGGTAGTACTAACAAGAACATATTAACATCTAGCGTTTGTAACGATGACGACAGCTTTGTTAAAATAAGACCTGAAGCTTTCCTGGCGATGAATACGCTCACTTTCTTCTCGGGCAGCCAGCCAGGTGAAAAGATAATTAGATATCAACGCTTCGGGAGTGTACATCTCTCCCATCATCAGGATGTTTATTAAATGTTATAACCACAAATGAAATAAATACTGGATATAACACAACTATAAACAAAGACAAAACACTATCAAAATTCGCATTATCTGGCTTCCCGAGATGAAAGGGAGCGACAGCTTTGTTGTTTCCGGCTGAGGATGTGTACAAGTTTTGCATGAAATCGCAAATTTTTTAATGAATTTTGAATGAAATTTCTAAAGCACATACTATTTAAAAGAACTGGACATTACCCTACATACACAAATTATGAAACCCTTTTGGAAATAGTTAAATTTAAAACTTTCAATTTTAGAAGAGGCATTGTGGAATTAATATTTCTGTATAAAATATTACATTCGATTATTGATGATATTAACATTACAACAATATATTATTTTATGTAACCAACAAAATAAGCAGATCCAGGAGGTTTTTTTTTCCACCTCGAAAGCAAAAACAGAAATCCATAAAAATTCACCATTACACAGAATTATGTATTTATATAAACTTCATCGTTTCATGTACATATTTTCAACAATGCCGAAACTCAATAACTACTTATTCGCAGATCAGTAAATTTCAAAAAATTGGCAATAGTAGTATCGTTACTATAATTAGGTATAGTAAAATAATTACTTACCATGCCACCCTCACTTCCCCCCTCTTTTTTACTCATTGTTTATATTACTTATATTTCCCTTTCTGAATCACTTTGTGTTCATTTGTTTTTCTTGTGTTTTATTTGAGTATGTATATTATTATATGTAAACACCTATGTATGATGAACATTATAATTGGGCTTACAAGCTTGTTTTGTTCATACGAGTAAATGGATGGATGGGATGGGTGGGATGGGTGGGATGGGTGGGATGGGTGGGATGGGTGGGATGGATGAATGAATAAATAAATAATAAAATAAATAAGCAAATAAATACATGTATCAAAATTTAGGAGATTTAACTTTTGATTTATTTCATACACATATATTCAGTAAAATAGACAAAACGGGGTAGGTAGATTAGATTACCAGCTCTGAATCAAAGAACAACTGTACAGCATGACTTATAAACAGGAAGTTGGTCAAAGACACGCTATTATCAAAAAGGAATTTCTAATTGCTGCGTTAAAATGTAGATTCCTTGTTCCTAACAGCAGAGTAGAGATTTTAACTCTTCTTAAAATTAGGAAATATCAACATGAAACGGTTTAAGTAGTTATTTCAAGTTTCTTTTTTAATTAAAATTACTAAAATAATTGTTATTTAAATGTTAAAATTACGTTAAGAAAATTTTACTTAAAAAGGATGACGATGTAATGCAGAAAAATTGAAAGATGTTTAGTTGTCGTCATGGCAACGGCAGGACTACAAAAGCTGAGGGACTTGAAGCCATTTAGAGCTGGTGTTCCTCAAGGTAGTGTCCTGGGACCCACTCTCTTCCTTCTCTATATCAACACCCTACCTTCTTTGCTCCGCTGCTCACTGTACCTTTTTGCAGATGACACAGCTGTAACCTCCATTTCAACTAAACATTATATGGCTGCACGTAGAATCCAACAATACGCCGACCTCCTTAGTACCTGGTTGAAACGATAGCGCTTGAGCATCCACCCCCAGAAGAGCCAAGCCATCAGTTTCTCCAGAAGGCAGCTAGAGGACTTACCGCCTGTTCGTCTAGCCGGAGAGGAAGTATATTGGCAGTCATATGTACGATATCTAGGCGTTTTGCTTGATGTAACACTGACGTGGAAGGACCACATAACCTACACAGCCAACAAGGTCAGCAAACGTATGGGTATGTTATACCCATTGTACAATCGACGGTCAGTGATGTCCATATCCAATAAATTGCTCCTCTATAAACAAGTGCTCCGACCAGCTATCACTTATGCCTGTGCCATTTGGGGTACAGCAGCTAAAACTAAACTACGTCGCCTTGAGGTCCTACAGTATCGATTCCTCCGTATTGCCATGGATTCCCCATGGTACATCCCTAACCTTGTAATATGTCGTGACCTACACATTCCTACCCTAACAGACTACATCCACACCCTCTCAGTCCCATTCTATCAAAAGCTCTCCCATAACTTCAACTACCTTATACGCGGTCTAGGTGAGTACGACATCGACCCCGGCGAAAGATACAAAAGACCAAGGCTTGTTTTAGGCACATGAAAACGCTGCACTATCAGTACACAAAATATATATAAACACCAAAACCAACCTCTACCGTCGTCATTTGCCCTAACTTATAAAGTGTTCTACTGCCAGTAGAGGGCTCAGCGCTGATCTGGCTAGAGACTGAAAGTTTGGCTTCCGGACTTTCAAGTGTCCAATCGCAGGTGCCATTTTGTCTTCTGCAAATGGACGTGATAGTGTGAAGGTGTGTTTTGCTTGTGTATGCGTTTCTACAGAGTTTGTGTTTGCATTGGAAAGTGGAAGGTTGTAAAGGATTGCACGAGCTAGTATACTCTCAACGTATATAAAGTATTGTAAAGTGTAACTAATTGTTGGAAAAGTTTCATTTTAATTAAAGTACCAATTTTTATAGAAGAAAGGAGAAACTACAATTTTATTTAATTTATATTTATAACTAAATTATGACTTCCCATATGAGACCGCCCGTGAAAATAAGAGCTTATGCGAATACTAGAGCAGCCCTGTAGCTACTAGAATCCAGCAACTATACTGGTCGCCAAACTAGAATGTGATTGGCAGTTAGTAACCACATGGAATAACGGTCTAAATAAATGGGAGAGTATGAATATATCATAACGGCTGTCATAGTAACGATTAAAATGACCAATTAGAGTCGAGACGTTTCCATAACAACGTTAGACGCTAATGCCGATATTCTAACACGTGCTTAGCATGACTTGCGGGCAAGCGAGTTACGCAAATGCTGCAGTAATCACAATACCTTGGTGTTTTGTTTGTCTTGCTGATAACGCTGCATAAATAGAATGACCTCACGTATGCAACAGTTAGAGATCCTGTACCGGCAAGTTACTTTGCATTTTATTTGTGGCAATTTGCCTTGGTTTACGTGTGCCTGAGTCCGTGTATCTGAGCGCGTGTTGTGATCATTTGAAATTGTGTTTAATGAATGTTTAATTATGTCTAAATATAGTGACAGGCGAAAACCTGAACGTGCTCGGCAGCCAAATAAAACTATGTGGTAAAGGTATTCCAATTAAAGGACAGACACGGGAAATAATATGCTCTGTGAGAGAATACTTCGATGAGGATAAATTGAAAGAGGAGTCTAGTATTCCATTCTCTAAGGTGCTTGATAGGAGTTCCCGTGCTGTAGGTATCAGTAAGGGCATTAAGGTTAAGACTGGGAAAGAAAAGTATTTTAAAGAAGAAAGTTAGACATTGCGGTATAAATTAGAAACTCCCAGGAAAAATTATGTAAGCGGCATTTTCCCACTTCAATAAGCATCAAGATGTCACAGGTATGCCTCTTTTGTTACGATGATCTTTACATAGATGTGTTCTTGCATGTTCTAGCATTCACATGTAGATCCACGACTGTATAGTATTATAAATAATTGTGTATAGTATTATAAATAATTAATAACAATAATAATAAAATACCTATAGTAGTCGCAACTGAATCACCTTCGCACGCGTAGTGCTATCGCGCTCTCCACGTGGCAGCAATAAGCGGCAACGTCGCCTCTCTCTCCGTATGAAATGTCAATCACTTTCTAGATTGGCGACCAGTATAGATATTCAACGAGGCTCATCATCATCATCATCATCATCATCATCATCATCATCATCATCATCATCATCATCATCATCATCATCATCATCATCATCATCATCATCATCATCATCATCATCATCACCACCACCACCACCACCACCACCACCACCACCACCACCACCACCACCACCACCACCACCACCACCACCACCACCACCACCACCACCACCACCATCATCATCATCATCATCATCATCATCATCATCATCATCATCATCATCATCATCATCATCATCATCATCATCATCATCATCATCATCATTTCCTCCACAACTTACGCACAACTCCAAGTCGTTACAAACATATCCTTTCTAAGAAAATATTACTTTGTTTAAAGGTCATTTGCCCATACCGTCATGGTTTGGTGACTACTTGTTCATTATTCATTTGTTAGTCTAACTGTAGAGCGTTTAACAACAATTTGCTGGATCAAAGGAGTATATTAAATGCATGAACCAATGGAACAGGGAAATGCGGAAGAAATGTTTGACTAAACAGGCTTCAAGAACAAGTCTGGCAACTTTGAGTGCGCAGTAGAGTTCTGAACTGATTAAATTATGTAATACTCTTACGTTCGGCTACAATTGTAGTTCATTATATGTTTCTTTAAAACATTATTGTGGACCATCATCGAGTGTGAAAATCCAATCCAGTTTTTTAACTTCGTTTCAGCGCAATTGTATCCCTTAAGGATACATTGTTAACATTGAGCGAAAATACGGGGGTGATCTGAAAAGTTTCCGACCTAATAAAGATACAAGACCTTTTTCAGAATTTTTTAAATTTATTTTTCACCATAGTCTCCTTGTAAATCTACACACTTCTCCCAGCGATACTCCCATCTCAGTAACCCGTCCAAATAGTACTCGGCGTTTTTCTCTGCAAAATAATTGTTCACGAAGGTGATTGCCTCTTCATTTGTCAAAAATCTGTCCTCCGAGTGCAATTTTCAGATGAGGGAACAAAAAGAAGTCACTTGGGGCTAGATCTGGTAAGTCAAGCAGTTCAAATCGTCATTCGTGAATTTTCGCCATAGCAACCGCTGAGGTGTGAGACGGTGCGTTGTCTTGGTGAAACACGATTTTCTTTTTCTGCAAATGTGGCCATTTATCCTCAAGTTCTGCCTTCAGTTTGTCAAGTAATGCTGCGTAGTATGCTCCTGTAATGGTTTCTCTTTTTAAAGATAATCGATTAAAATAACTCCATGACTATCCAAAAAAAAAAAAAAAAAAAAAAAAAAAAAAAAAAAAAAAAAAAAAAAAAAAAAAACAGTCGCCATTACTTTCCCAGACGAAAAAAAAAAAAACAGTTTTTGCTTTTATTCTGGAACCGGTTGCCCCTTTTGCAGTTCACTGTTTGAACTGCATTTTTGTTTCGGACGTATAATGGTGTACCCAAATTTCCTCCACAGTAATTAATCGGCGCCAAAACTCGCATTAATTGCGCCTAAACTGCACCAACAGAGCGTTGGATATGTTTATTCGAACACGTTTTTGGTCTAACGTGAGCAAACGCGGCACACAACATGCGGACAGCTTTCTCATGCCTAAATGTTGGTTTAATATATGACAAACACGTTCTTTTGGCATGTTAATAGCCTCTGCCATCTCTGTCACTTTAATTCGGCGGTCGTCTACCACCATTTGGTGAACTATGGCGATGTTTTCGTCGATAGCTGCAATTTTGGATGTCATATCGGCACGTTGACCATAGTAGCTCAGTTGGTGAGAACAACCGCACAGAGAGCGGGAGATCCGTGGTTCAAATCCCGGCTATGGCAATGAATTTTTCAGTCTGGCTCTACTGATTATCTCACATAGCTTTTAAATTCATTAGAATTGCCTGGACTGCCGTCCCACAATTTAAAATTAAGAATATGATGAGTTGGGATCATGCTGCGTAACATTAATCAACCAAGAGTGTACAATGGACGGAGACTAGCTATGAAAAAGCTAATGAACAACGTCATCGAGGCAACAAGCACCAAGGGAAAGTACAAAGGAGAGGATATCTTGAACCCGCGTACTCCGATGTTTCCAAAGGATTTACCTTTTGATTTTCAGCGTCTACAATTTCTCTACGTTTGGACTCTACGATGACCATAAATAAATCTCAAGGACAGTCGTTGGAAGTTTGAGGAATCAACTTGGAGTTTCCCTGTTTCTCTCATGGACAATTATAATACGTCACGTGTTCGTGTGTCGCAAAAGCATCATCTTTATACGAGGGCTGTTCAATAAAGAATGATCATAATTTTTTTTACAGTCATAACTTTTTGCACTAAAATTCAATCTTATTATATTCTGTTAGCTTAATGTGAAACAAACACGCCGTAGTAGTTTCATTGTTGGTACTCCTGGTTCCCGCCTGTGAGAACCAGGCAAGTTCAGACATATTTAGTATCGACTACCGCTGCAATGGAAGTAATACGCGATGAACAATAGTGGCTTTGAAATTGTGCTTTCGTTTCAACAAATCTTCAAATGAGGCCTATACAATACTACAGGCGGTCTATGGAGAATCTGTTCTTCCCTACGGCACAGCTCGAAGGTGCTTTAAAATGTTTAAAGAGGGGACACAATCAATTGCAAAGGAAGGTGGACCCGGTGCTCCAGTTACTGCTCTTACGGAAGAATCGACGAATTATCTTAAGATCACTTTCTGAAATACTGAACATTTCATTGCGTGCCACCCACACGTTGGTGACAAACATTACAGATAAGACGTTTTTGTGCGCGATGGGTCCCAAGACTGTTGATTCCCGAACAAAAGGACATTCACATGCAGGTCTGCATGCAGTTAAAGTTGATGCTAGAAGAAGATCCAGAGTTTCAAACGTAATCACTGCGGATGAAACTTGGCTACATCATTTTGATCCTGAGAGCAAACAGCAAAGCTCAGTGTGGAAATTTTCTTCATCACCAACTCCCAAAAAGCAAAAGTAGTTGCTTCTGCTGGGTAAGTTATGGTCATCTCATTCTTTGATATTCATGGAATGGTTTATTAGCATGTTGTACCTGCACACACATCATTAACTGGACAATACTACAGGGATGTCCTAAAAACATTTCAAGTCCATATCAGGGGCAAAAGAACACATTTCCGTGAAGCAGGCTGGTTGCTGCACCACGATAATGCGCGGCCGCATATTGTCAATGTTGTTGCTGAATATCTTGCAAAAATCAACGTGAAGTGCATCCCTCTCCCTCCCTAAAGTCCGGGTGTAGCCCCATGTGACTTCTATTCCCTAACTTGAAGAAACGCCTTCGTGGGAGGCATTATCCTTCATCAGAAGCAGTAGTGAAGGATGTGGAGGCGATTTTTAAGGATTTCTCAAAAATGCTTTCCGGCATGTCTTTGAAGGCTGGTAGAAACGCCGGGACAAGTGCATTGCATTCAGGAGAGACTGTTTTGAGAAAGAGTATCAAAATTATGAGGATGAGTAAAGGTGCGTAGTCAAAAAGAGTGGTTATTCTTTATTGAACAGCCCTCGTATATTTACGCCCCACAAAGAAGGACAAAAACATTGTTTATTAGAAAGATTTAAATTGATTAACTTAATTGTAACTGTGTTGTATTTAAACTTCTCCCTCAATTGTAGAATAAATAACAAACTAATCCGATTTGTTTTATTTATATAGATGTTTTCAGGCCACTTTTATTGCGGTATGAAATTCACCGGGTCTGCTAGTAGCTAATAAAAATCAAACTATGAAACTATTTTGATTTAGCCTATTCTTGTAATTTAGTTACAGTTTTGTACCAATGTTTTTTCTACGTGTGTTTACGTGATTTTCTCTTTCAATAAATTAGTGTTATCGAGGGAGGCCATACTGTAAACTAACTACCTAGCTGTACCACAAGCATACCAAAGCTCTATACTGATGGCAAAAGCGTGTGAAGCACTCGTTGTATTTGTTGCGGGGGATAGGGTTTGGGTCGTATTACTATATGCTTTTTGGTTCAGCAAATGGACTGTTATATTTTGTGGACCTGTGCTGCGAAAGCCACCGCACGCAATTCATGACATTAAACCGCTGTGGCTAGAGAAGGCTAATGGACGCTGGCTAATGCTCTCGCTAGATGCTCTTGCCCAAATGTACAAGGCGGGTACCTGCGGTTACTCTGTTTTACACGACAGCCTCGGCGATTCCCATTGTTTTTCGTAATTAAACAACACTAAAACAATAAAATCTTACGTTGGTGTTTTTTAACCAGGAAACGTCTGTTTCAAAATACGAAATACTGCTTTTCAGCTTTGCAGATTTCTTCCGGAGATGAAACACAGGCACTTGTCCTTTTGTTCGGAAGACAGTGCTTCACTACAAATTCGTGGCACCTAAATTTCTACAGTTGGGTTTCTTTTTTTATACCAACAATTGCCCTACAGTTGTATACCTGCGTTAAATACACTTTTTCTTTCTATGAATGGATGACTATGTTTGCTAAAAGAAACTTACTAGTCCCAGTTTCGATGGACATATTCACCCACACCTTTATCACAAATAGGAAGAAAGATAAATATAAATAATTTAATTCATATGTTAATATTTCAAATGGAGTTTGAAACGGGACTTAAACACATGTGAATTCATCACTACTGTGAAAACAAGCTGAACATTATCTCAATCCTGTTCAAACTGTGTGGTCTGTATTTTCATAGTACACTGTATGTTTATATTCGAGAGCCAGGGTGCTCTCACGCTAAACTCTGTTTCATATAACCTTGCCCCGCTGACATATATCACACCGCGTACAACTACCCTCCCCCTCACTCTAATTGGCTAATGCTTTCGCACCATAGGCCATAGGCGGTGCCTTTCCGTCACATTTAAACCTGCAGTAAACGTCATAATAATTGACAGGAAGATAGATAAAATCATACAAATAAGAATATGAAGTTTATAATGAAACTGAGCAAGTTGAAACTGAATAGATGAGCAATGAAACTGAAACAAGTTTATAATGATTTTTAAAACCACTTCACATACCTTGCAAAAATGTTTGTCTTTGTCTTAAAAGTCATGTTACACCATACTTGTCGTGTGTCTTTCACTCACCCAAGTTTCGTCAAGGTAGTATATTTTGCGATTTGTATCTCGGTACAATCTGATTGATCTTAAATAACGTCTTCGCCACACAGCAATATCACCCCTGGAGCGGTAGGTTTTCCCGTTGTCTCAATTTCATGTCGCGATGTCCCTACGGATCTACTACTCACACCTTAAGTTCAGAGCACAGTGAGAAAAGAGGGATTCTTCTCTGTACATGCACCACAATTCTTTTTTCGCCGGTTTGTAAAGGTTTTCATTTGCGATACTTCAGCAAAAAACTGGCTGTAGACTCTGCCATTATGCATATAATAAGTACACGCGCAATGAACGATCAATAAAACAATTTAGCTCTCGCACTCGACACAACACACCTTCGAATGGCGATATATGACCAATCCAGTTCAAAACAAGGTCAGTGATAAAAGTCATATAAACAAATATGTCATCACTACCGCTAAATCACGTGTTATCGTGCCATGTGCTTGAGAGCAAAGGAACCTCCTCTTTACTTCGTTTAAGAATTAACATGCATTTCAGATAAATCATCTCTGTTGCGTAATATATTTAATTCAAACTGTTACGAAAATATAAATTTGACAATTCTCTTCCAACATATAAAGAATATCACCATGTTAAATAACGAACTAATTTTTACCGCACAACAGGCCATACTACAATAGCAACCAATGAGAAGGGACTAGGTCACGTGACCGTTAAGAGATACGGGGCAAGCTTATGTGAAACAAGGATTAGTTTAATCCTGGTGTAAACAACATGGCGGAGCTGACTCAACTCACCACGTGTTAGACGCTACATGCACGCACATGTTCTGCAACACTAGCAGCGCTAACTTCTACACAATACATAGAGTTTCATAAGTAAAGCTGGTATTTTAAAAATACCAACTTTACTTATGAAACGACCTGATATTCGAAATATTTCTGAGAAGAGATCAATCACTGTGAACACACTATTCGTTCGTCCTTTGGAACAATACGATGCGTTTTGCTAAACTTTTGAACTTCAACTGTTTACCCTCCTTATATGGAGGACTTAACCCCAGGACCCACGAGTGAGTGTCTTTTTTTTTGTAATTTACATTCTCCAACATTTAGTCATATCGGACGATGAATGAAATGGATGAAATTATGCTCAAATGAGCCCAGGGTCCAAAGAGCCTAGAGTTACCCGACATTCGCCTCTAAGGATAAGGGAAAACCCTGGACAAAACCTTATCTAGGTAACTCGCCCTGACCGAGATTCGAACTCGGTATGCCTGCTGAAGTGTAGAGACTATCAGAGTACCCAGGATGGGTGATTAGCCCAATGCCTGGTGTGAGAGTGAGGAAGCAGATGACATAGAATGAGAATAAAATGAATGAAAGAAAATAATTGGTGATAAAGCTACAGAAATCCATCCCGCACTATTCTTTCCACTACAAATGCCACATGCGGTTGCCTGGTGAGAGACAAGCTGTGTGCCAAGTTTAATCAAAATCGGCACGCACGCACACGCATATACTCTCTCTTTCTCTCTTCCATACTCTAGGGGAGTATGGGAATAATGCTCGTTAAAGAAAATTTCTCACTCCCTAAGAATGGAAAACAGGGCCTGAGTACTTAGAGGCTAGCTAGACCACTAGAACATAAAGACACACTTGTTATCAAGCTTTCCAAGTGCCCTGTGTTGACACTTACTGTCCGCCAGGTTATACCAAGTGAGTCAGCGGCACCTTATTCTTTTGGAAGGTAGGCCACCCATCAAATGGCATGTGAGCCTTAGGCCAGTTTTGCGCTTACTAATATTATTAATTTATGTTCTTAGAAAGAGAAATGCGCAAAATTCAGAGGAATAACGGTTTAAGGAACAAAAAATACTGCTCGCTAAAGTACACCTCAAAAACATACGACTCCTTTACTGAGAGCGAATTCCGGTTACCAGGCGATTTTACAAACTTTTTATTAGAGTATACATGGCAAAGTAATTCAGTAAACGCCTCGGAAAAATGAACCTATCATATGAGTACACTAACAACGTCAGCTAAAAAGAAAATAGCGAATATTTGTACTTAGAGCGGGAGTTGGCCGTCAAAAATTAGGACAAAATTAGAGACACGCCTCATCCATCATGGACCCGTAGAGACAAAACAGACAACGGTTTATTTACATTTTTGCTTAAACTACGTCTCGTACATCTCAATCAACATACATAAGAGCTTTTGCCTTTTATGTAATAATATTAAAACACACAGCAAATTATTAAAAAATGTCTTAAAAGACTAAATCAAGCACGAGAACTCGCGAGGTGGCAAAGGTATACCGTCAGGCATACAAGTCGTACTACTGAATCCAGAACGTGCTTTCAGTCAAGTCTCGAAATACCTCAATGGGATTATGACGTCTCCTGTACCCTAACACTCAATGACACGGTTCGAGTCTTAGCATTGTAATTACATTTTTATGTTTCTTAAAAACTTGGAATCCGAATTCCCAATAACTTAATTATAAAGTCTCTGATGGCGTGCATTACCCAAGAAGGTCATCAGTTCGAGCACTTGCTTGATTAGAGGAGTAGTGTTCCAGGAATAGAAAAAAGATCATTCCAGAGCCACAAAACATAAATACATTTTTAATAACACAACAATTCTATGTCTGCAAAATTGTGTTTAACTTCCTCATTAAACTCTGATACTATAATTTCCATGTTTTATGTGTTCAAATGTGTATAAATGATCCTTATTGCCATTGCATCTACCTATAGGTGTGTTTAAACAACTACGCACTAATAGTTCACCAATAAAGAAACATTTAACAATGCCATACAGCATAAATAAAACGATTAAAAATAAAAAAGAATAACAGTTTTCAGAATAATAATTCCAAATTGTGGTATTAAACGGTAAAAACATTAGCTGCCCTTACAGCAGACAAATGAGATTGTAGTTTTGCGCTTTGAGCTACCTAATCCTTGTTTCACATAAACTTGCCCCATATCTATTAACTGTCACGTGACCTTATCACCTCTCATTGGCTGCTATAGTAGTATACACTGTTGTGCAGTAAAAATTAGTTCGTTATTTAACATGGTGATATGTCTTTATATGTTGGAAGAGAATTGTCAACTTTATATTTTCGTAACTGTTTGAATTAAATATATTACCCAACAGAGTTGATTTATCTGAAATGCATGTTAATTCTTAAACGAAGTAAAGAGAAGGTTCCCTTGCTCTCAAGCACATGGCACGATAGCACGTGATTTAGCGGTAGTGATGACATATTTGTTTATATGACTTTTATCACTCACCTTGTTTGAACTGGATTAGTGATATATCAACATTCGAAGGTGTGCTGTGCCGAGTACGAGAGCTAAATTATTTTTATTGATCGTTTATTGCGCGTGTTCTTATTATATGTAAAATGGCAGAGTCTACCGCCAGTTTTTCGCTGAAGCATCGCAAGGGAAAACCTTTACAAAGCGGCGAAAAAAGAATTGTGGTGCATGTGTTTAATGCATTCACAGAGAAGAAGCCGTCTTTGTCAGCTTGAGAAGTCCAACAGATGTGCTCTAAACTTACAGGTGTGAGTGTTAGATGCGTAGGAACATCGCGACGTTAATTTGAGACAACAGGAAAACTTACTACTCCAGGGGTGATATTGCTGTGTGGCGAAGACGTTATTTAAGGACAATCAGACTGTACCGGGATACACATCGCAAAATATAGTACCTTGACGAGACTTGGGTGAGTTGTTGTTGTAATTTACGTCCTTCAACGTTAAGTCATATCGGACGGTGAATGAATTGGATGAAATGATGCTCAAATGATTCCAGGGTCCATGAAGCTTAGAGTTACTCGACATTTGTCTTGAGGGATAAGGGAAAATACCGGAAAAAACCTTATCCAGGTAACTCACCCTGACCGAGATTCGAACTCGGGACCTCTTGAACGTGAGGCAGGCATGCTACCATCTACGCTACCGAGGCGGGCACTTGGGTGAGTGAAGGACACACGACAAGTATGGCGTGAGACGACTTTTAGGACAAAAAGACAAGCATTTTTGCAAGGTATGTGTGCTGGTTAAAAAAATACCCAGTGGAAAAGGCCGAAGCCTTTCATTATAAACTTGTTTCGGTTTCATTGCTCATTCATTCAGTTTCAACTTGCTCAGTTTCATTATAAACTTCATTATTTTTGTATGCCTTCATATCCTTATTTGTATGATTTTATCTATCTTCCTGGCAATTATTAAGACGTTTACTGCAGGTTATAAATGCGACAGGAAGGCATGGGCTATGGCGCGAAAGCATTAGCCAATTAGGGTGAGGGGGAAGGTAGTTTGCACGCAGAGTGATACATATCAGCGGGGCAAGATTATATGAAACAGGGAATCAGTAACCTGTGAGATAAACATTCCGTCTAACATATAGTATTCGCTGGTTTCAGTGAACATTACAGACGTACAAACGTCAGCGGTCTAATTACGAATATACTACAGGAGATGCGATAATATCTATATTAGTACTAATTTCATTGAATGTTTAACATCCATATTAAATACGCGGGTAGAACCTAGTAATGCGGTCGATGTTTTCATGTTGGAGAATAAAGTGTGGGTTGCATAAAACTCCAGGATTAGGGGCAGCTGACTCACCTGGTGTATTCGTTTATTCCATCTCTGTCGCCTCATCATCTCCTTCCTCCTGTTGCTGTCCTTGTTCGCTTCTTGATCTGATTCTCCTGGGTCTTCTGGGTGATTGTTCTAAGATATTCATCTCCTCTATGATCCTAATTTCTGTTTTACGCTGCTTGTATTCCTCCATTTTCTTGTTCGAGATTGTTTTAAGGATGTTTTTTAATGCCTCCATGTCCTCCTTGTTTATGAATGTATCGGTTATATATTTCGCTGATAATGTATGTCTCGCTTCTTCCACCAGATCTTGATATTTCTTACATTCAAATGTAACATGTTCAGGAGATCCTTTTACTTTACAGTACTCACACAGATCACCGAGCTTCCTGCCTATTTTCTTGCAGTATGTTGGGAAAGGTCCGTGTCCCGTCAGGTATTGTATGGCTGCTGCACTTGTTTCTAGGTGACGTAACCGTAATCTTCCTCTGATGTCAGGGAATGTCATCGCCACAATCTCACTACTGCTGCCATTGCTTCAATAATTCATTCCTGATTTCCATTCTAGATTTCCATTCTGCTCCCATTTTCTCACGTACTCTTTGCCATTTGTTTCTTTATCCAATACATAGAGGCTTTTTGTCCGATTTCACCAACAGATGTTAAAATCGACGTTAACAAATGTAATGTAACAATTGTCACAGCGTTAACAAACCTGTTAAAACTCTTACATTTCCTCAATCTGTTTTCTGAAAATGTTAACAAACGTGTTAACGCCAAGAGACTTGTAAATATTACAGCTATAGAAGGCTATGGATGAGTCGTATTATTTTCTGAACGTATGCCCCCTTTGTCGGCTGCACACAAGGAAAATACCTGTGAGGGTAAGTGTTCATTTTTCTGGCTCTCTTTACACATTGGGTTCTCGAGCTTGCAATAAAATATATGTATTGGGATTACCTGTTTAGTTTCTGCACTTGTATATTTAATCATTATCCTCTATATTTGTTATAACTTTGCTTAATTCATATTGTGGTATCTATCCGCAATTAATTACGCATTTAATATGACTTTCGCTGTTATTATGCCAATGTTATGCCTAACAGGGACGGTATCACAATAGTTTTTAAAGAGTAGAGAAAGTGACGTGAATGCAACATCACATTGTTGTTTCCATCTACTACTCTCGAAGGAAAACACTGATTTCCCTAAATGATATCAGGGTTGTTTCATATATCTGACGAAGCGCTCCATAAAAGAGTGCATTAGAATAGGCCGTGATATATTTCTGTCATACACACGCTACCATGTTCATATGACAAGTGCATTATTCTGCAGTGTTATCATGAATGGAGATGCACTCTTTTGTTTTCGATGACAGTTGAGCCATACAGTAATGCGTTGTTCTTCGTTAGAACACGAGAGATCCAAAAGTGACATGTGCCATTGTAAACATATTACTTTTATCTCCATCACTCCATAACATACATTAAAACACTGACGCCACTAGCTAGAATTCCAATTGTCGTCTAACGTTACACGAATCGTGTTTCAAATAGGGGTTGTACTAAAAGGAAAGACAGATTTAATATCGATGTGATGAAATTACACAATCTTTTATATTTGTGAGCTACATTCAGTACATTAACATACCATCTTTTAGAAGAGATAATATGTTTCATTACCAGTCGCCCGTAGCAGATCATTTTTAGTCATTTTACTGTGAAATAAATCCAGAAGTTAAATTATTAAACAATTAAATGGTCCGATACATTTAGTGGTTTGGGAAAAAAATTATTTAAAAAAAGTAAACATTACATAATGAATTTTGAAATACCGACAGTCGATTCTGTTTTTATGTTAATTCATTTTCAGATTTTGATAATCCTGACAAAAACGTAGTGACCTCTAGTGATGGTAGGATTGACGACGCAGTTGTTTGTGACTGCAGATGTAAACAAGAGTTTACGATATCGATCTCAGCAATTAATATGAAAAATTTATATCATTTTCTTTTAAGATAAGTGAAGTTAGTGTCACAAATAGTTACATTGTAGTGCGATCCATATAAACCTGAACCATTTCAATAGGCCATAACTTTTGAACCAATAATAGGAGACACGTGCAACTTTGGTAGAATATAATACACAACTGGAAGATTACATTACACTATTTACATCTCAGAGAAAATGTTGGAAGTGTCCTCCACCAGCGTCTTTACATGTTTGTACTCGTCTCATCATATTCTCCGAAGTATTACGGAGATGATACCGAATTGAGAGAAGGTTATTTCCAGCAAGATGGAGCAACGTGCCATACATCTAATGACACCATGGAATTTGTAACCAGTTTCTTTGATAATCCAATAATATCAAAAGGTCTGTGGCGCCCCAGTTCCCCTGATCTAACCTCACCGGATTTTTTCTTGTGGGGGTATCTAAAAAATAGAGTGTACAAGAATAGGCCACGGATAATTGATGTTCTCAACGAATCCATTCTAACCGAAATAAGTAACATTGGCGAGGATACTCTCCGTAAAACTTCAGAGAATATGGTGAGACGAGTACAAACATGTATAGATGCTGGTGGAGGACATTTCCAATATTTTCTCTGAGATGTGAATAGTGTAATGTAATCTCCCAATTGTGTATTATATTCTCCCAAAATTGCACGTGCGTCCTATTATCAGTTCCAACGTTATGGCCTATTGAAATGATTCAGGTTTATGTGGATCGCACTATATTTGTTACTCCATTGTAGCTAGCTTCCTTTTTTACGTAACTAGAGGATTTTAGGTTGATATCCTTCCCAGCATTCGCCTGGTACCCAGGTAAACCCCGTAAAATTTAGGGTCAGGAAGGTCAGCCGTAGGAATCGAACTCCGACATCCCGAATGCGCGCCATAGACCATATCGCGTGGGAAATCCCTCTCAGTCTTGGGCTTACAGTACAAAGACAAACATCTAACTGTTGAAAAAATGTCAGTGTTACGGGAAAATGAGTTTAAAGCTTTACAGTACTCAAAGTCTGTTAAAAAATTCCTGCCCCATACTCAGTGTTGTCATGATCTTCTGTACTCCTCTTGTTGTTCCTTCTCTTCTGTCTAGCACTTTTATAGACGTCTTCTGCCTCCATATCAGCCTTGGTAACACGATATTGGTTCTTTGGCTACATTTATTTGTGTTTACCTTGTTGTTACCTTGGCTTGCATGACACCCTGGTCTCCTGCTCTGCCAGGTAGCTCTTAACCTCCATACCTCCTTGATTACTTAGGCCACGCCGTGGCTCAGTGGTTAGACCGCTTGGCTCTCACCAAGGCGGCCCGGGTTCGATCCCAGGCGACCGCAAAGTGAGATTTGTGGTGGACAACACGGCGTTGGGGCGGGTTTTCTCCGGGACCTCCGGTTTCCCCCGCCATCTCATTCCACCGGTGCTCCATCCTCATCTCATGCATCATCAGTGTCACCGCCTGCGGTGCCGTATGTAGTAAAAGCGGGCGTTAAACACTACACATTTCCTTGATTACTTAAATTAGTCCCTTTCTTCCCCTTCCTCTTCCTTTCTTACATGCTTTACATTTCTGGCCCATTTTTATTTTACTTTCTGCAAGAACTCACCAATATTTCTTACCTTCTTTTCCTCCCTGCCCGTTAACATTTTTATAGCTACTATCCTGTTCTCTACTTTCTCCCATTTTTCCTCCCAAACATTTTTTCTCCATATTGCAACCTCCTCGTATTCTGTTACATGGTGTTCTATGCTTTCTTTCCCCACACAATTCACAAATTCCCTTTTCCTTACCTCTTATCCCTCTTAGAAATATTGTTCCTGTTCTCATCCATGCCTACCCTTCTTTCCCTTGCCTACTGCAGTAATCTACATATGCTTCTCGTCCCCAATTTCTTTTTATTTGCTTGTAAAATTGTAATTATTTCATATTTTCTAGACTTCCCCATATTTCCTCTCTTTCTTTATCTTCTATTCTGCATTTTACTAATTTACCCACATCGCATGCATTCCTTTCCTCTAATCTCCATATATCTCCCATTCCTATTTTTTTCATAATTCCTCCTATCTCTGCCCACCAACTATTTAAGTTCTCTAATCTTTTTTTTTTTTTTTTTTTTTTTTTTTTTTTTTTTTGCTGTCTCATGCATAATGTCATAATTTACCCTTCTTCTTTGGCCAGACATCTATACCAAAGTTTTATTATTATTTCCATTATTATTCCATTTCTTCTTGTCTTTCCTAATTCTACTAAAGCACTTCCCTAGGTGCTGATTTTGGTTTTCTTTTAACAATTTTTAGAGCTAGAAGTACTTTCGTTTGGAACAACACAATCATGTGGAGTTGAATCCCCTAACCTAACATTTTGAACATCACTAGGAGTGGCTCAGTTTTCAAGTCCTTAGTTATTTTCACCATTTTCTTCCTACCAGACCATCCAGATCTTTATCTGAACACTCTAGTAGAAGATCTAGCAATTTTCCACATTCAATAACAAAACAAACGTTTAGAACCATAGGATGCCAAAATCAAAAACAAGTGAAAGAGCAATAACAAGCAGGTTTTTCAGAAGAAAATATCCCCAAACATAAAATATCAAAGAAAGTTCTAAGAGGAGCGTGAGAGGGAAAAGGGGGCGTGATCTACTCTGCAGCATGTGATTTAAATCCACTTTCAGGCCTTTTAAATAAGTTTCTGGTGCAAAACAAATTTATATTCATATAAAACACACTTCAAACTATGAAAATAAGCAAAAAACAAAAAATGATATTTTCACCATTTTTAAGGTATGTTCTCCACTTAATGTAGGAAATGATTCCAAACAAGATTGGTTGTCTGTGACAGTGCATTCTAGAGCCATCTGTACTTTAAAGATGGAGTTATTTGACACCGATATACCTGACACTCGTTCACGTAGCACTTAAGGGAGAAAAGATCGATAACTCAAGTTCATTTCATTCATCACCTCTTGAGTTTGTGTCGAAGAGCACACACAAGTGGCGTGCATTTAGCTCTTGTAGTTTCATTATCGCATCAAACCTCTCTGGTACAGAACTCCACTGAGACGTTTAAAACTTTCCAAAAAATGTACATGATTTATTATTGTATCTTGAATTCCTTATTATGTTATGATTTGAATCCCAGTCATTTCTCCATTTTCATTATCACTATCAATCACTAGTTCATTTTTCTCTCTCACTAGACTGAAAATTTCTCAAACAGCTTAGTTCAGTTGTATACCCGCAAAGCATTAGATGCACCGCACAAACTGTAGTATGGTGGCCATAACCAAATATGGAAGCGATTACAATCAGGTGACCGCTACAAGCGACAGTCCAATAAATAAATGATATAGCACGGCAACGCTGCCTTGACTACAGAATAGATATAGCTTCATGTTCACAAATGAAGGGTCCAGGGAAAGAATCAGGTAAGTCACTTTTGGTAAGAAAGCCAGAAAATGAATATCTAATTTTAAAACACAATGGGTAATTCTCAAACAAAACACTTCTTTCAAACATAGTGAAATATTAATGTGTGACATGTAGTGAATCAAATAAAGTGGTACTTCCTGTCCGTTAAGTCAATAACACTGCACCAAACAAAAAAGTTCATTCCAATAGCATTTTTTTGTTCAGGAAAAGAAAAACCAGGTAAGTCATCGAAAACACAAAGAAAACCAGCAAAGTCGGCCACTGGAGATTTTGTTTCCAATTACAATAATTGTATTACTATCGTTTTTGTAATATTGTTACAAAACTGTTTCATCATCATCATCATTATTATTTATTACTGTGATTTTTGCCTTGGTCCCTGGCCACGGAAAGCGGTCCGGGTTCGATCCCACCCATGAGGTGCGGATTTTAGGTCCCGGGTATAGGACCGGTGCCTGCTCAGCATCGTGAGGAAAGTGAGGAGTTTACGCTAGGTAAGCGGATCTGGTCACGGAAACCAAAGTTCCGGCTGGGGGATGCGAGATGCTGACCACATCTCCTCCCCGTATCGGTTGGATGATCGTCCACCTCTGCCGTGCCTAAGTGGGCGTGAGGCCGGCAGTCGGGTTGGTAGACCTTGCCCTCTAAGGGTTGCCGCACCAGTGGTTATTATTACTGTGACTTTATGGGTTCGTGAAATCAAAAATTCAGGTTACAAACACTAAAATTTGCTCTTTATTTCCGTAGAAACACACTTTTATCAACATTTACATCCAGAATTACGTCACATACATAATACAACTTTCAAGGTCAACGACCACAAACTGTTCAGGCGCACGCGTCCAATTACCGACTGACTGTCTGGCGGGCGGCGGCTCCCTTTTTATCTATTACTCACTATCCGGAATGTTCTCAAACAATCAAGAAGGCGCTAGAAGAAAGAGCAACTCTCTAGAAATGCGTCTCCTTCTCCCCGCGTTTCGGCGAGCTTTTATCTCCGCATTGCACTGCCCGTCTCTTTGAATGCCTCGCCGCACCGCCTCGTTGCAACAATGCATTTGTGACATTACACTTAGGTATCTCAGAGATTATTTGACATGTTCCAATTCCTGGAAAAACTTCACTGCTAGTTCACCACAGAACTTCCCTAGGCTTATTATATCCTGGTACTTAGCTTTCAATGTGTAGAGGGCCTGAGTAAAATGCAGAAATGTATTACATATATTGCATAATATAAGCAGTGTTATCAGAAAAGTTTAAGGGTAGGGTAATGTTTTTACTTCAATTACCTGAATAAGCCAAAGAAGGCAGCTCAAATTCTTCTGGCCTCTGTGTTGAAGCATCTTTCTGGAGCTTTCTTATAATACTGGATACCATGCCTCCGTTATAGGTAGCTCTCCAGTTCAACAGACGTGGGTGTTCGGATGAGGCACCAATTTCCTTGATGGACTGGGTCTTAAATGCACATTTCGTCTCATAGTTCTGATCTAAAAATTTTTTTCCAGCCATACACCATTTCCTGACAGACATTTACAATAATGAAAGGTGAAGGTTTGATTCTTGATTTTGTAATCATGCTTATGAACTCGTCTGAGGGTTTCCATTCTTTGTTTCAAATTCCAAGGACAAACATTCTTATCAAATTCCATGTAGGAATGTCTGTCTCTGAAGCGCAACTGGTGGGATACGTCGCTATCGCACTGCCTCTGTTGATTTAACTGGTTCTTTCGCGGGAAAAATTGACTTACCTGGTTGTTTTCCTGTACGCCAAAATTTAAACGGCAAAACTTCTCACGACTAACCAGTTTTTTTCCGTTTCATACCTTTAAAAGATAGAGTATATAATGACATGTCAAACTCATTTTGAGAACAAAAGTGACTTACCTGGTTTTTTCCCCTGGACCTTCATATGTATTTTAACCGTGCGAGAAGGCTCAGGCACTATC
Source organism: Mantis religiosa (assembly GCA_030765055.1). NCBI lineage: Eukaryota > Metazoa > Arthropoda > Insecta > Mantodea > Mantidae > Mantis > Mantis religiosa. The sequence continues at coordinate 115,957,979 of CM060959.1, forward strand.
GTCGGTAGCGCGCATTCGGGAGGTTCAGGTTTGATTCCCGTGTTCCACCTACCTGACCCATGGGCTTTTTAGAGCTTTTTACCCGCGTTGAGGCGAATTCTGGGTAGGTTAATTACACCCACCTAATTTCCGTCCCTCTATTTCATATACATCATCATATCTTTAATCTGGTGGTCTATTTCAGAATAGAAGTGTCGGCGGGTGTCTCGACGGTGTATGACTGGTGATATGCTGGTGGTAAACACTTCCACCTCCGCTATGACGGTCTCCGGTCTCCGAACCCGTTCTAGTGGAGCCAGCCGAACATTCGAGCCGCTCCCTAATTAGGAGTTGCTCGGATTGGGTTGGACTCGAGGGGCAGTGGTTCCGGATACACGTGGGAGATCGGGTACGTTTCCGGATGGGGTTGAGGGAAGCCATTAATATCCTCGCGTACTAGCCAGCATAGCTAGTAGAAGGCGTGCTAGATCACCAGGCGGCCCCACCGAGGTCATATCAGTAGCCTTCTCACTTTGGAGTTGGCGCGCGTAAGTGGCGTATCCACTTCCATCCCGGCTTGAGTCCATAGGACCAGATGGGGGGGGGGGCCCTTGTTAGTCTAGGTCTTGCCCTATGGAAATCCCCACGGAGGCGCCAGGCGCCCTTTAGGGAGAGCTCGGTAACTCCCTGGTTGAAGGAGGCCAGGGTCTTTGGACCTACGGGTCCGGGACTAATTGGAGTAGAACCTCTACAGTTAACGATCTAATGGAGCCGTTTTCGGAACATGCCGGTTGTACTGGCCTGCCGGGGAGTTTCTAACTGTAGGGACGCTACCCTGTGCACCGTTGCGACTTCGTTAGACGGCCAGTCTCTGTCCTTTTGCCTCATCCTTCCACCCGGAGATACCCTACTTGGAGGCATAGGTAGAATAGTCCATATTGGATTTCCGTGCCGAATCTTTGTGGCATAGTCCAGTCCAATTACACATTTCGTATTACCTTCTGCAGTACATACCTTGCAAACAACGTATACCACATAGAACGTTCTATACAATATTTGTTTTAATTGTATAATATCTACAATACAACGTTGGGAGGTGCAATATGAACGCAATTACCGTGACAATATAGCAACAGTATACTCAACAATATAGCTTGTATGTTTATTGATACAATCTCTAAGGTGCAAATGTTCGTTCTCTGTTACTACTCTTCTGCATTATCGCATTCTCTGACCTAACTACTGGATGGTTGTATGCATAACTATTTTATGTCTAATCATGACGTTTGCACAAAGAAAATAATAATAATAAAGCAACAACACAAGGAATTTCATTCATAAAATTTTCTCATATTGGATTTAATGTCCTTTCTCACCTAAGCATTTTTCATCAGCTTTAATCAAACTTGCCAGCCAGGCATTTATCATCATCATCATGATCATCATCATCATCATCGTAGTGAAGTCACGTCGTACATATAAGTGCGGCAAGAGTACCACGAATACACAACACATGGATCCGTGAATTTGATAGCAGAAACACTCTCTCTCGGTCGGGGCGTAATGAAGTCGCGTTATATATACAAGTGCGGTAGGAATACACCGAAAACACAACACGTGTAAAGAACTCGATCGTTACTGTCAAACACATCACACGAGTCTACGAACAGCGACTTTCCTGGTGGCGAGTGAGGAACCTGATTACAATTGTGAAGAAATCGATCATGGAACAGTCAATGTATTTTCTTCGCTAATCACACCACACCCGGTCAGGACGTATCCCAGACCCTGGAACAGAAGAGAGTCCATGCAGAGCGAACCCCGAGGAAAACCCCGACCTGTCCAGTAAATCTCCTACATCCATAACCCTCAAACGTCACCTTCCCTACTTTATGAGGCGTTGAGTGCTGGTAGAACTCAACCAGGTTGCTAACAGGCAAGGACCGCCTCAGACTTTACGACTCCCCTTTAAATCCAGATGCTGAAGAAATTGAGTGAAGATGATTTCAGTAATCGTACCCAGTTACCAACAGGCACAGCAACATGAAGAGAAGTTTGATTTTAAATGAAATATTCTGTTCCTGGTGGGTTTCAAATCACACTAGCACAATAGTAATATTCGAATCAGACAAACCGTTATTAAAAGGAGATATAAAAAAGAGAAAGTAACTGGGAAGCTGGTGGATATGTGGGGAGGCAAATATGGCTTATTTTACTGAAGAAATTTATGGACAAATTGAGGGACACTGCTATTAAATGAGGAGGGGCAACTCCTTTCACCAATGGAACACCTCATTATGCACCACACTGACATCACTGACTGAACGCAGGATTTTCAAATTGCTTTTGGATCAGAAAGCGAATCGAATGGCTGCCAAAATCTACCTCATACCCCTTCATTATTACCTTTGGGACGTACGAGTTCCATTGTTTACCAGCGAAAATCAATAACCTACCTCACATCATTGAAACCTGCAGTCATTCATTTGCAATATTGGAATTGGTACAGATATTTTGATGTCGTGTGTAATTTCACAGATGACATATTGAGAGCATTCTGTAACTTTGCACTGAATACGACAATTTAAAATTTAAGCATAGGTCCAACTTGACATGCGAGACTCTATATCCATAAATTACAAGTGCAAAACTTACGAGCATACAAGTTTAAAAACGTGTAACACACAACAGAGCATCAAAATTAATTCAGTATTTCTAAACTGTAGGGTCCAGGGAAAGTACCAGGAAGTAACAGTTTGTAAGAAAGCCACAAAATGAATATTGCATTTTAAAACACAATGGATGATTCTCAAACAAAACACTTCCTTCAAACATAGCGGAATATTAATGCGTCATATGTAGTGAATCAAGTAAAGTGATACTTCCTGTCAGTTAAGTCAATAACATTTTACCAAACAAAAAAGTTCATTCTAATAGCATTTTTTTCACGGAAAAAACCAGGTAAGTCATCTAAACAGAAAGAAAACCAGGTAAGTCATCTAAACAGAAAGAAAACCAGGAAAGTCAGCCACTAGAAATTTTGTTTGCAATTACAATAATTGTATTACTATCATTTTTGTAATATTTGTTCCACCACCGCCGCCGCCACCACCACTACACTTATCTCAGAGATTATTTGGACATGTTTCAATATCTGGAAAAAGTTCACTGCTATTATCTGTTTCAAATGGGAAGGTGTTTGTCCTTGAGCGCTACTAGGCGAGCAACCAATCAGAGTCGTGCGGTGTTGTCGTATTGCATTCCCCCTAACTGGTGTGTGACAAGCAGTAATCAATCTCTAATAAATACTATTCGCGTTAAGACAAAAATTCAGATTTTGCAAAAACTGATCCATGAGGAAGGAGAGAGTAATGCATTTAACATAACCGTAAATACAGCATATTTTAGCTCATATAGTTTTCCTACTACACATATATAAAGTGCTAGATATTATATCACAATGCATCGCGACGTAAGCATTGTAATGAATATCATTATTGGTTGGCATGTATGCATGTACGTATATTTGTAATTACTTACAACTGAAACGTTAAGGTCTGACATGTGATAAAAGAATACTTTAAATAAGCCAAGGTGTTTGTTGAATTCGAGCGAGAGGAAACGATAAACTTCTGGCTAGTCTGGCAGAACGTATCTGGTCACATATCTTTGTTTATGAATGACTTCATAATCTCTATTTACTCCTGAGAGTTTAAAGTAGCATGATTCAGTTGTTCTTCCATTTGAAAACCATGTAAAAGTGTATCAGCTGGATCAGCTTGCAATTGAAAAGAGAGACGATCCATCTTCCCCCTTACCACTGCCAGAACAATCTAATTGAGTTAATGTGGGCTCAAATTATATTGAAAACAGAAATAATACTTTTAAACTGACTGAAGTTGAACCTATTCACGAAGAAATTGACAAGGAACACAACAAGACTGGGAAAACTGCGTGAGACATCAGATAAACTACAAGAAGACGACTTTTGGAAAGAAATAGCAAGTAAGGAGATTTTGGAACCTATCATCATAAATTTGCAGTACTAAGACGATGAAGACAGTGACAACGACGAATTATCTCTTAACGTAAGCAACATTCACAGCTATACGAATGCACCGCTGGCATTTTCGTTGGATTAGAAAAATAAGCAATAATACATAATATACGAGTATCCATGTTGTAATTCTGATTTCAACAACTACATTATTATAAAACTTCGGAAAATTCAGTTTACGTTTCCTTACGTTTAGCGCCAGGAAGACTCGCAAGTGTGCGAGAGACATGGAAATATAAAAAGAGTGGGGATAACGAGGTGGCAACACTGAAGGCTCTAACGCATCTGATTCGCTACAGGCAAGAACTCTCCCCATTTGAAACACTTAATAGTTCACCACAAAACTTTATGAGGCTCATTATATCCTGGTACTTAGCTTTCGAGATGTAGAAGGCCCGAGGAAAATGCAGAAATGGTTACATATATTGTGTAATACAAGGGGCGTCCAGAGAGTAAGTTCTGTTTCAATTTATCTCCGTTGCAGCGCTGCGATCGCAGTTCGGCACATGCGCGGTAGACGCTCTGTATCAAAGAGAAGAAACGTGCGCCATTGTGAGATCGCTGTCAGCCACATACGCTTTGTTGTGCTTGTTTACAATGTCGGCGTTGATTGAAAATCCCGCCGCTTGTGAAATCAGATCTGTGATTCGTTTTCTGAATGCTAGGGGAGTGAAACCAATTGAAATTTATGGGCTGTCAAAAGGTGTTGTGCTTCTTCACGACAACGCACGACCACACACTGCAAATGCTACGAAAAACATCCTACAGGGATTTGGCTGGGACGTGTTTGACCAACCCCCGTACAGCCCTGACCTCGCTCATAGCGACTTTCATTTGTTTTAACATCTCAAATCTTTCCTTGGCGGTCAACACTTCAACAGTGACGAAGAGCTGAAAGAAAATGTTTCCAATTGTTTGTAGATACAGGTGGCAAACTTCTATGAAGAAGGTATACAAAAACTTGTGCCTCGGTATGACAAATGCCTGTAAAATTTCTGCAGTTATGTGGAAAAGTAGTTTAAGAGTTGTAGAATTTTGTGCAATAAATAATTTTTCTGAATCTGTATACAATATAATGTTATTACCAAACATAACTTACCTTCTGGACGTACCTCGTATAAGCAGTGTTACCAGAAAAGTTTAAGGGTACGGTAATGTTTTTACTACAATTACCTCAATAAGCCAAAGAAGGCAGCTCAAATTCTTCTGGTCTCTGTGTTGAAGCATCTTTCTCGAGCTTTCTTATAATACTGGATACCATGCCTCCATTATAGGTAGCTCTCCAGTCCAGTGGGTGGTGGGATGAGGCGCAAATTTCCTTGACGGACTGGGTCTTAAATGGACATTTCGTAACATAGTTCTTATCCAAATATTATTTTCCAGCCATACAGCATTTCCTGACGGACATTCACAACAATAAAGGGTGAAGGTTTGATTCTTGAATTTTTAATCACGCGTTTGAACTCCTCTGAGAGTTTTCATTCTTTGTTTCAAATTCCAAATACAAACATTCTTATTATACGCTCACTTTCTTCTCCGGCAGCCAGCCAGGTGAAAAGATGATTAGATATCAACGTTTCGGGAGCGTGCATCTCTCCCATCATCCAGATATTTATAAACTGTTATAACCACAAATGAAATACTGGATATAACACAACTATAAACATAGACAAAACTTTGTCTTTGTTTATAGTTGTGTTATATCCAGTATTTCATCGCATCGCAGGTACTGGCAGGCTGTGTTAGCCCGAAGATTGTTGCTGTGTGCCCACCCAGGATAGGGTTTAACAGTATTTCATTTGTGGCTATAACATTTTATAAATATCCTGATGATGGGAGAGATGCACACTCTCGAAACGTTGATATCTAATCATCTCTTCACCTGGTTGACTGCCCGAGAAGAAAGTGAGCGTATTCGTCGCCAGGAAAGCTTCAGGTCTTGTTATCATATTCCATGTAGCAATGTCTGTCTTTGAAGCGCAACGTGTGGAATACGTCGCTATCGCACTGTCTTTGTTGGCAGAAATATGGTTCTTTCGCGGGAAAAATTGACTTACCTGGTTCTTTTCCTGTACGCCAAAATTTAAACGTCAACTAACCTCACAACTAACCAGTTCTTTTCCCTGTTCATACCTTTAAAAGAAGATACTTCCCATGGAGTATCCAATGACATGTCAAACTCATTTTGAGAAATAAAGTGACTTACCTGGTTTTTCCCCCCTGGACCCTTCAATTAATAGGTGTAAACCAAGCGAAAAGTAGAACAGCATAAGGCGTAGGTATTTAAAATGGCGGCACGGACAATTGACAGTCATACTCGCATGGTGCATTAATGAAGTAAAATCTCCCATCGCGATTGTGTGCTGTTTAGAAGCTGGCAATGCATGGAGAATGAAATGCAAAATACTCTTACTTCCTCTTTGCAGCAACACATGCGTAACACTTGGTGTTCGTAGTTCTTTGTTTTATTGTATAGGAGTTCTTGCACTGAATAAAAGGGCTGCAAATTCTTGCGTTCATGCTGCTTCTGGCTTATTTTGCATTGTTAATGAGCGTAACACAACTGATTACAAACATATTTTACTATGTGTGGAGACTTTTAGAACGTAATCTAGAATATTTTAAAACAGTTTAACGTGAGAAGGTACTGTCTCTACAATGTTATTTCCATGATTTTTGAGTGCACATTACTAAGAAATTATTATTGATATGCACCTGAAAATTTTCACGGATGTCCTTAAAACCTTTATCTTTAATAATTCCTATTATTATTTGAAAATTAGGTACTGATAATTTCTTATAAGTTTTTAGTTTTTGTAAAAAAAGCACTGAAATTTCAGAAAAAATATTTTTTTAACAAGTATCATAAATCTCAGAGAAAATTCCCTTATTATTATTAGTCTTATGAGTCTGCTTAATACACACAACAAATTTCATATGTTTTGGTTGATTAGTTCTTTAAAAAAGTGTACCGAACCTGAAAAAATATATAACTGAGAAAAACAGCTTTAAGGTTTATATATAGATTACTGACTTCTCACATGAGTGAGAACATTCCTGCTGGATAGTCTTGACCCTCTGTATTATCACTTGTTCTTTTCAATTTTCTCTTCATTTTTCTTGCCTTCTTGGCCAGTTCTTCAAGCATTTTATCTGATTTCAGGACTCGCAGCTCATCAATTTCTGTATATGACTGCTGTGTGAACTGGCTACACTAACCTCAATATTACATGTGGTTTCATTGTCTATTCTATTTATATTTTCCACATTTACTGTTCTGTTTTTAGTATAACCATTGCCTGTAAACTTTCCCTTTCCAAATGTTTTGGCCTACCACAACATATTCACCAATAACTAGTACAAAATATTAATCAGAACAAATAACTGTTCACATACACAGCCAAAGATAAAAGGAACACAAGCAACATTGGAGTTACAGTGGTACCAACAGGAAACTTGAAATATCCCTTACAAAACAAGGCTAAGTTCAGAAATATCTGTTCAGTATTACAGAAGTTATGACCGATTTTCTGAAAATTCACGAAAAGGGATGTGGTAAAAACTTAACACCCACTAATATAATAAGCAAATTAGGTATAAAATATTGCTCCAATGAACTTTTTAACTACCTATTTGTAATCTAAAGGGATGACATAATAAAATGTAAAAATAAAAAAGTGAATTTTTACCCCAAGTGAAATACCTTCTCACCTTAAGGATTGTAATAAAAGCAAAGAATAAAATACTATAATTTCTTACCGCTTTGTGTAGTTAGTCTTAAGGAGCACTGGCTGAAGTTTGGCGTGGAGATGAAGGCGATAATGAACCTGCATGTGCCTTTACTTGGGAACGTTTCTTTGCAGCCTTCTTGCTGCTTCACCAACGCTGCAACAAATAACAAGAGTGATGAATAGTCGATTGGAGGCTGAGCTATGCTGTATAAGTTATGTATAAATGAACGAGTGTATACTTTATTTAAATTAAAGTATACATTACACACACATGTATGTAAATACATTGATCCCTGTCAATCGCATGGGTCCAAAAACACTCACAGATTAATGCAGAAAGCGGGGAAAATAGAAAAGATAAAATGCTACAAGAAAACTTCACATCAATGAGAAGATATAGTAAATATGCTTTTAAATCAAAATAAGGCACCAACCGCAGCAGGTGAGATTTAGTTCTATTTATATCCGACCTCCCCTAATATTTCCTCAGGTCGCATATGTCTCACCTTAGACAGAAATTTATCTTCCTCGTCTTTCCTGCCTGCTGGTAGCGTCAAATACGATGCCAACTCTCCATCCAAAACTGTTTTTATTTAATTTCTCCATAACCTTACCGTCCCAAAATAGCAGTCAGGGTTCCTCTCCCTCGCAAATAGGAAAGATCACTAGGGTCCGGAAGTGGTTGACTTAAAAATTCTCTAAAATGAGCTATAAAATGCCCTTAAAATATAAAAAATGCACATAAAATATAAAAAATGACCTAACAATTTCTTTCATAATAATAAATTAATAACTGTTACAGACAAATAATGAATATATAACTTTCTTAGTAAATACTACAATTATTGCTACTAAATAATAAACTAAAAATTAATCCGACTATTTTCAATTTTATAAAATATAAAAAACTAAGTTACTGTACCCATTAGCCAAAATATACTTTACTTAGCGTTGCAGTACACCACCTAGGTCATCTTCAAATTATCAAAAGTATTTATACTTTGAGACACCTCTCCACTTCCACAGATGTTTTAGGTGCATATTTCAAAAACTATATCACTGACTGTTAAATCTTGTTCAAAAATATCAGTTCTGAAGTTTTCTCCTGACATGATATCGGCTACAAACTTATTCAACCAATCCAATGTCATACCACTTTCTTCAAGGCAGGTTATGGTTTCCCTCAAAAATATAATATTCGATTTAATGAAAACTAATTTACCTTGGATTTGAATATCAGAAAACTGATCCTGTGCGCTCTCAATTGCCTTAGAGTCTACCCTATCAGAGCTATTCACTACTTCTCTTACTATTTGAAAATTTTCACAGTGGTAGGTATACACATGCACTTAACCATGTTTCCCACGTGTTAAAATTGGTGCCGGGGGCAAAGCTATATTAGAGACTTTTTCTTTGAAATACATACTTCGGGTTGGCGTTTTCAAAAATATTTTCTTTACTGTAGAAATTAGTGTATCTACTTCTGGAAATTTTGATCTGATCTGTTCCGAAATTCGATGGAAGGCATGGGCCAAACACGTAACACGCACCATCTTACTGTAAAATGACTGAATCGATTTTGCCGCCTTTACCATGTAAGGCACCGTGTCTGTTAGGAAGAGGAGCACGTTGTCATGCTGTATTTCACTAGGCCACAAGAAACACATGGATTTATCGAACAGTTTGCATATCTGACAGTGGTTAACAGTTTCCATAACCTTTGAGGTCAGCAGGAACATTCGTCCGCAACTAGTACAACTAGTAGCTTCTAGCGTACCTATCACTACATTGGCTACATAACGCCCCTCTAAATCGGTTGTCTCATCAATTGATAAATATTTTTCTCTCCATTCAAACATTCACGTATTAGGTTTAACGCGTCTTCATAACATTTTTGTAGGTAACTTTTACGCAAATTTGATTCATCTGGAATTGTATGACCAGTGTGATGTTCAAGAAAATATCGTAATTTGGAATTACTTAATTTTCCTAGCGGAATATTTGCACTAACAAACACTCACATAATTCTTTATAAAAGGAAGATGACTTGTTACTTGACGTCGAAGCCCTTTCTTTTAACAGTAACTGAGACGCTTTCTTTCACATTTTGAAAAGCTCGCAAATGCTTTTCCCGCCCAACATATTGTACGGTGAACCGTGTGTCTGCAGCGACTTTAATTTCGAACACTTTACAGAACAATACAGTTTCATCACTAGAGAATATGTTTCCGCCAAACTCTGAAACATACTGTTTCAAACGGGACGCAGTTGACTTTGTTTCGGCATTTCAATTCCACAACACAAAAACTTTACACACCCCACAAACAATTCTCCTTACTGCGACACTTCCAGCTCCTGAAGTCCTGACTGATGCAGTCATAAATACCTTTTTCTAAGGATGAAGCTGCCTCACTACAAATTTGTGGCACTGTATGTACACTACATACACCACAAACTTCTACAGTTAATTACAGTTTTCTCTTTTGAAAGTCTACAATTGCCATATTCTGAATTGGGGAGCCTTCATACAAACTTGTTCATATTAAATATACTTTTTCTGCCATGAGAATGAATCACTTCACATTTGTTGATCGAAAAATCACTTGTCCCAGCTTGGAGGGACATGTTCACGCATTCGGATCACAAACACTGGAAACAAAGATATGTGTATAACAACAATAATAATTTAATGTAATATTAACCATATTACAGCTCGAATTCGACTCGATAGATATTTTAATAAAAATGTAATAATATTATTAATAAAATATTAATTACATTAATTATTATTTATTTATTAATTATTATTAAATATTCGAATGGTCCGATAGATTTAATGGTTGGAGAAAAATATTTATTTAAAAAAAATAAACATCGCTTATTGAATTTTGAATAGCGACAGTCGATTCTGTTTAAGTTTATTTTATTTTCATATTTTGGTAGTACTGGCGAAAACATAGTAACCTCTAGTGATGGTAGCGTTGACAACGAGGTTGTTTGAGCTGATAATGTGAGTAAGTTTTCACGAAATCGCGATCCTTATCAATTAATAAGACAATTTTCATCATTTTCTTTTAAGATACGTGAAGGTTTAATGTTACAAATTATTATATTTGTATAGTATTTAAGGAATAGTTTAGAATGAGTAGAGAATGTCATTAGGCGCTTACATAAGAAATATTTTAATCGGAAATTGCATAGGTTTGAATACCATTTTTAAATTAGGCCGCGCCGTGGCTCAGTGGTTAGTCCGCTTGGCTCTCATCAAGGCGGCCCGGGTTCGTTCCTAGGCGACCGCAAAGTGAGATTTGTGGTGGACAACACGGCACTGGGGCGGGCTTTCTCCGGGATCTCCGGTTTCCCCCGCCATCGCATTCCACCGGTGCTCCATCTTCACTTCATGTATTATCAGTGTCATCGCCTGCGGTGCCGTATGTAGTAAAAGCGGGCGTTAAACACTACATACATACACACATACATACACACATACATACACACATACACACACACACACACACACACACACACACACACACACATTTTAAACTACCTGCGTGGAAGATCTTGTTCTGTGAAGAAATACTTAAAGGAGAGAACTGGGATAAGTCATAGGCATGCAGCAGCCTGAATAAACAAAGGAGAGGGAAAAGCCTCTGAGCGTGCACAACGACCATAGCATTGAACTTTCAAGTCTCATTCAGTTAGTGTTTCACACGACTGTGTGGAAGAACAATTGCCAACGGCTTGTATTTAGTAAAACTGCTATAGCTCTTATTGTTGCAGAGTGCCACAGTGTTTGTGTGTTCATTGTTATTAATTCTACTAGTGCAGAAAACAAAAGCATCTCTCTTCATTTGTTTCCTGAAGTTACATCAAAGCAATTCAGATCCTGGAAACTTCTAATTGCTGGAAGTAATTTACATGAGCATTCAAAACATTTCACACCGGACGGCACTTTCAGCTTCACTGTAAACATCTGTTGCTCCGGTAGTATTAGCTAAACTAAATATAAACATAGACCCGTACTTTTTGAGTGGGAGGAGAGATACGTTGTTAAGCAGCTTGTGATTGAGAGGTCTACCTTCTATTCGACTCCAGGTTTTCCTATATTCTCATTAATAAAATACCGAAAAAGTACCCCAAACGTAGGCCTGGAACGTTTTTCATTCCTAAATTTCTTTTTCTGTTCAGCGCTCCACGTTGATACCGGAATTAAACTACACAGCTTACAATTTTATAAAGAAATAGCCGGAAATTAAGTAAATATTACCAATAAATAATTTCTGTACCTTAATAAACATCCATAATGTTGTATCATTAGCTAGGCACCATAGAATTTGGCACGAAGTCATTAGTGAGTTTCTTAGTGTAGGTTAGGTAAATACGAGCATGGTCTGAAAAGTTTATGACCTAATAAAGATTCAAGATATTTTATCAGATTTGTTTTATTTTTGTTTTATTATTTTTTTTCAACATTGTCTCCTTGTAGCTCTACACACTTCTTCCAGCGATGCTCCCATCTCTGTAACCCGTCCAAATGGTACTCGGCGTTTTTCTCAGCAAAATAATTGTTCACGAAGGTAATTGCCTCTTCATTTGACGAAAAGCTCTGTCCTCCGAGCGTAATTTTCAGATGAGAGAACAAAAAGAAGTCTCTTGGACTATATCTGGTGAGTCAAGCAGTTCAAACCGTAATTCAAGGATTTTCACCATTGCAACCGCTGAAGTGTGTGCGTTGTCTTGGTGAAACATAATTTTCTTTTTCTGCAAATGTGGCCGTTTCTCCGCAAGTTCTCCCTTCAGCTTGTCAAGTAATAATGCGTCGTATGCTCCTCTAATGGTTTTTCCTTTTTGAAGAAAATCGATTAAAATAACTCAATAATTATCACTAAAACAGTCATCACTTTCCCAGCCAAAAAAAAAAAAAATCAGTTTTTACTTTTTTGGAGCCCGTTTCCCCTTTGCAGACACTGTTTGGACTGCATTTTTGTTTCGGGCGTATAATGGTGTACACAAGTTTCATCTACAGTAATTATTTGGTGCCAAAACTCAGATTTATTGCGCCTATACTACGCCAACAGAGCGTTGAAAATGGTCATTCGAACACGTTTTTGGTCTAACGTGAGCAAACGCGGCACGCAACGCGTGGACAGCTTTCTCATGTCTAAATGTTGACTTCATAAGTGACAAACACGTTCTTTTGACATGTTCATAGCCCCTGCTATCTCTCTGGCTTTAATTCGGCGGTCATCTAATACCATTTAGTGAACTTTTGCGATGTTGTCGTCTGTAGTTGCAACTTTTGGACGTCTAACATCAACTCACTCAAACGACTGTTACATAAGTGAGGGTCCAAAATTGCCGAAACTTTGGTGAGGAACTGCCAACAGATGAACAACGAAATTCACTAGTTTTTATTTACGAGTGCTGCAATCTTCATGTGCAGGTCAGAAACTTTTCAGACCACCCTCGTAATTAGGACTCCTGTGAATTCGAGCAAAACAGCATTAGCGTAACTCTAAGATCCAGGAAAGTTAGAGCCAGGCTGTTGCCAAGAGACAGAGGAAATTCTGAAAGTAATTTTAGCAAGGCACATGATAACAGCCACATTTTATATATGAATTGCCTGAATAAGTGTTGGCAGTATGTGTAGGAACGGTTGGTAGGGAATATACACGCAGATGCGATTTAAGTTAATAAAAGAAAATATATTGTTAACATTTGTATTTTCCTTGCTGCGTTTACGATCTTCGATGTTTACTGTGATTTATTATGATAGATATTATATAATTATCAGACACTCAAGTGCTTAGACCGTGTTTGCGGCATGCAGATTTAGTTGTAACATACACCTCGCATTTATGCAATATTATTATCATTATTATTATCATTATCATTATCATTATCATTATCATTATCATTATTATCATCATTATTATCATTATTATCATTATTATTATCATTATTATCATTATTATCATTATTATTATCATTATTATTATTATTATTATCATTATTATCATTATTATTATCATTATTATCATTATTATTATCATTATTATCATTATTATTATCATTATTATTATTATTATCATTATTATTATTATTATCATTATTATCATTATTATCATTATCATTATTATTATCATTATCATTATCATTATCATTATCATTATCATTATCATTATCATTATTATTATTATTATTATTATTATTATTATTATTATTATTATTATTATTATTATTATTATTATTATTATTATTATTATTATTATTATTATTATACGCCAAGACAATAGTAAAGTGAAAATATAGTTTTATTTTGTTCCACAGCACGTTGAAAATTTCGTAATTTCCCTCTTGGCAGGTGGGAAGCTCTTCCCTTCAAAGGGAAACTACGGGCTATCTTCATCATTAACTAAATATCATTTTATACTCTGTGACCCTTATAATTTGTACCGTATCTGATGTTGTAAACCATGTTACGGAGTTGGCTTTCATTTTTAGGAGTATGTCTACGACTTTAAATCTAATATTTTTTTTGTTTCTAGCTTAAATCTATCTTTCCCTTTGCATTTGTGAAATGTTTGAAACTTGGTTGAATGGATCAAGGAAAATACCAACCATAATAAAATATCTACTACGAACTATATATTTATAACTATTTGCCAGTGGAAAACATGGCTATTGTATTTTGTAAACGCCTATAATGTTATGCAAAATGTTATTTCTATCATATCACATTATAGACCCCAAGAAGTAAAGGAAAAAGGTAATAACAATTTTCAGCTAAACTCGAAGGATGTGAACCAGACTTGCAGTGACAGAAAGGTGAACTAACGTGTGTAATGTCGTTAAGCCAACGCTATCTACAGAGGGCGACTTCCTACACGAATAAGTAACCGCGGACCTGAGACCTCCACCTCGAAACTTTACAATCTTTCACAGCTTCATACAGTGTTTTGAGCTAATTTTGGTAGTTTAAACATAAAGAAAAAATGTATCCGCCATTACATTTTCTGTATGGGCTAAAAACTGCCGTAATTTGTGATAGAAGCGAAAACAATCTACCTAATTATCAGCATTTGTTGACAGGGCTGTACAACGAAAACAAGTGTTGGCTGAAGATTTGAATCCAATTGGTCTCACTGTGTAGATCTGTCATTTTCTGTTCCAATATTATTGTCAAATGATACATGTGATAAGTTGTGTGTTTAAGGGGCGTGTTTAAGGTGTCTGTGAATGCACGCCAATGAATAAAAATCTGTTAAACTCGTCCAAAATTACTACTGCATCCTCTGTGTCAGGGTATGATGTTTTTGGAACAGACATACATAGTGACTGCTTTCTGTCTCATACAACACTTATGCACTGAATTGTCTACCCCTCCTCTATAAATTGTTGTGCAAATCATCCATTCGAAGGCGTTCAAGAAGGACGTAAGTCACATATGTCGCTTAGCACGTTGCATATACTAAAAAATAAATAAGGGCAGGTGACTCACCTAGGATAATAAAAATACCGAGAAAATTCTATCAGAAAGCACTACGGAATAAACACAATTATATTTTGTTAATTATATTATACTTTACGAGGACTGTTCAACAAAGAATGATCATTTTTTTTGACAACGTACTCATCCTCATAATTTTGATGGTCCTTCTTAAAATAGTTTCCCGTGAATGCGATGCACTTGTCCCAGCGTTTCTGCCAGTTTTCAAAGACATGCTGGAAACCATCTTTTAGAGATCCTTCAAAATCGCCTTCGCAGCCTTCATCACTGCTTCTGGTGATGGATAATGCCTCCGTCGGAGGCGTTTCTTCAAGTTAGGGAGTAGGAAAAAGTCACATGGGGCTAAATCCGGATTATAGGGAGGGTGAGGGATGCACTTCACCTTGTGTTTTGCAAGATATTCAGCAACAACAATGACAATATTCGGCCGCGCATTATCGTGGTGCAGCATCCAGCCTGCTTCACGGAATTGTGGCACCCAGTGAAATGTTCAGTATTTCAGAAAGTCATCCTTAGGTAATTCGTCAATGCTCTCTCACAATGGCAGCAGCAGTGTTGATGTTTTCTTCCGTGAGAGCAGTAACCTTCCTTTGAAATTGATTGTCTCCCCTCTTTAAACATTTTAAACCACCTTCAAACTGCGCTGTAGGGGAGAACAGACTCTCCATAGGCCTCCTGTAACATTGTATAGGCCTCAACTGAAGATTTGTTGCGATTTGGAAGATTTGTTCCTCGTGTGTTACCTCCATTGCAGTGGTGGGTGATATTGAACATGTCTGAACTTGCCTGGTTCTTACAGACGGGAACCAGGAGTACAACAATGAAACTACTACGGCGTGTTTGTTTCACATTAAGCCAAAAGAATATAATAAGATTGAAATTTAGTGCGAAAAATTATAAATTATGATAATTCTTTATTGAACAGCCCTCGTATAAAAGGGTTAATGAAACTGAGTGGCTTTCGTTCTCACATTTGAGCTATCTCGTTGTCATTTATACAAAACGACATTTTTATATTCTCAGTAACCAATAAATGAACTATTAAAACAAAAGAAATTCAAAATAAAAAACACAAAATTTTACTGTCACTACTGTCGGAAAACTCAAGGAATATTAAACTAACTTGCTGTTCCTTTGTTATTTTATGTTCGACCTACTGCGATTATCGATATGCATGAATCGTGATCGTTGTGAATGATAAACATCAGCTATTTTAAAACTATTTTTTTTTTTCTTCATCAAATTCAACCGATGGCGGTATGACAGTAAAGGAAGCACTCCATAAGAAAAATTATGGCAGAAAGAAAGGTTACTTTATTCCATGTGAGAGGCACCAGGGTCTTGCTTCTATTTTTACATCACGTCAGAATCGCGACAACTCCATATGCACAAACTGCTATATTTATACACAAGGCCAGCACCTAGCACAACATCCTGATTGATCTCTGGGTGCTTCCGCTCACGTACGCCAATTAATTCGAAGACCTCACTTTTCAACCGAAATTGCCAATTTTAAAAACATCTTTCGATCTCTACTATTCAGTATTCCACAAGAGTGTTCTCAAAATCACATGATTAGTTACTTATTATTATTGGCAGCGTTTAGGAAAATTACTTCTCGTGACTCCAAACGACAGGATTCAGGAAGGTAACTAAAGTATCTTACGGGTGATTAAAAGTAAAGGCAGTTGTCGGAAAATATTCATGAAAGATAATTGCTTTAAGAATTATTTTTTTTGCAAATTGTATTTTGCTTAAATCTTCTTTTTTAAAGTGGTCGTCTTTCTTCTGTTAAAAGTACGTCTAAAAATAAATGAAGGCTGATGCCACCCACTGTACTTGGAGACGAAATATTGTTAAAATAAAAAAAGTCTTACGAAAATCAGTTTTCAGGTTAGTGATTTTAAGTTTAAGCAAATAAAACTCACCAACAAACTATTGCATTCCACCGAAAGCATAGTAAGATTTTACTCCAAATACACATTTTCGGACTTTTGAAATCTAACATAAAGAAAAAAAAAACATTTGTGTTGTTATATATATATGAACAGTTTAACTCAAAATTGAAAAATTTCTTAATAGTTAAGTAGGTTCAGCACCTTCCAAGGTTGGAGCACAATATTTTCTAGAAAATCCCTACCCCAAACTATCCTGACATGGAAAATATTGAGACGTGAAGCTTTCAGGCGACAAATATGTTCCAGATCTTTTCGGGAAGCAAGCCAGGTGAAAAGACGATTAGAAATCGACGTTTCGGGAGTGCATCTCTCCCATCATCACGATATTTTAAGAAATGTTATAACTACAAATGTATCACTGGATATAACCAAATATAAACAAAGAAGAAAACACTATCAATACTCGCATCACTGAACAAAAGACTGTTTTCAGTAAATTAAATGCCAGCTCAGGAGATGGCGTGAGTATAGAAAATTCATTCGGTCAAGGAAACTTAACTACTTAACTTTATGATCAAGCTTTATAGATCTGTGCTTCTTAAGTCGACGGATTTTAATTTTAAGGCCGGTTTCCAAGAGAAACCAAACTGAACTGAAATCCAGCATCACGATTAAGCGTGCTCCTTTCAGAGGACATGGTCAAAGCCTCCTTAACTCTCCGCTCCCAGTAACTGTTGCATTTTACCAATATGATCATCTCCCGATCATATGATCATATGGTCGTTATCAAAACAATGATCTGCCAGCCCAAACTTCTCAGGTTGCATTAAACGAATGCTCCGTTCATGTTCGTTTATTCTGATAGCGATGGTCCTTCGGGAATGTTCTACATTCACAGGGAATGCGGTACACTCCCGGAACTTGGAAGGTGAAAAATATTGGTTATCTCTTACTTTCCCAAAGGTGCAGATGACTAATGAGATTATATCACCGTTTAAGATATAATTATAAAACGTAGAAATAGCTGAATTTTCTGGGAGGAGGCTGCGAAGTTCTCCTCATTGTAACCTTTATATAACTGGTGAAACTTAAGCTTAAATTAAATCTTAACTACATATATAAACAGAAATCGTTAAACACACAATTTATAAGAAATATTTATTGTGACCTTACCATTTCCGAGCTATTTTTGTCATTTATGTGAATTTCCAAATACTTTGCTCAAGTGGTTTGCACTATTCTGTTTTTCTCCTGGTCTTACGTGTAGAATGGAGTTTCAAAGCCATCACATAACAACCAGCTATTTATTTCCTCTACTACACATAAATATTACATTACACACACACACACAAATTTTATATAACAAATTCATAGAGGGTAGATGATATTTGTATCTAAAATATACATTTTTAGAAAAAAGGTCAGCGTGCAAACAAGAAGCTATTTACTAAAACTTGATAGTTATGTCCATTGACTTCCCAGGGTCAGATTTTCAAGCAAATAGCCTAAACTACTCATTATTTGGAACATTTATAGAATATTTTGACCTTTTTAAAAATTATACAGGGTGTATATAAATGAATATCGGGGTTTTAACTCTTTATAATATTTACTACATTAAACTTAGTTATAAATGATATGTCAAATGAAAAAGCAACTCAGTGTTTTGCAGTTTGCCAAGACCGAATCTGTAGTTACTATGCAACGTGCGTTCCGCATTAAGTTCGGTTGTCGTCCTCCTAGTGATAATAGCATTCGTAGATGGTATCATCAGTTTGAAGATACCAGCTGCCTTTGTAAAGGGAAGAGCACGGGACGACCAAGAGTAAGTGAAGAGACTGTTGAGCGAGTAAGAGTCGTTCACTCGTGGCCCAAAGAAATCAGTCCGGAAGGCTAGTCGTGAATTGCAAGTTCCTATGTCGACTTTTTGGAAAGATGTAAGAAAACGCTTACGGCTACGTCCTTACCGCTTACAGTTATTACAGGCTCTAAAGCCGACAGACCACCGATTACGTGCCAACTTTATAAACAACATGTTGTTTCATGACGATGACGATTGTATGGATCGTGTTGTCTTCAGTGATGAATCGACCTTTCGCCTTAGTGGACATGTTAACACTCATAATGTGCGCATCTGGGACTCAGAAAACCCTCACGAGATGGTACATACGCAACGAGGTTCTCCTAAAGTGAATGTTTTTTGTGCTGTATCCCGGCGAAAAGTTTATGGGCCTTTCTTTTTTGGTGAAATTACTGTAACTGGCACTTCTTACCTTGATACACTTGAGCAATGGCTCTTGCCTCAGTTGGAAGAAAATGAGCCAGAGAACTTCATTTTCCAGCAACATGGTGCACCATCTCACTGGCATAACAAAGTACGCGAATGGTTGAACATCACTGTACCGCAAGGGCCCCAATCACAGGGCTTGCTATGCATGGCCTACACGTTTTCCTGACCTAACGCAATGCGATTTTTACCTTTGGGGCTTCATCAAGGATCGTGTATACGTGCCTCCGCTACCAGCTGACCTCCCTGAATTAAGAAACCGGATTGAAGCAGCTGTTGCTACAATTACTGAAAACACACTTATCAACGTTTGGGAAGAACTCGGCTATAGACTTGTGTGCCGTGTGACAAAGGTAGTCACATCGAACATTTATAAGGTTCTTGGTAAAACTGTTTGGGTTGCTTTTTCATTTGACATATCATTTATAACTGTAAGGTGAATGTAATAATATTATAAAGAGTTAAAACCCCGATATTCATTTATGTACACCCTGTATATGTGCAATAACAAATGAAATGTATATCTTATTTATTTGAATTTTTGAATTCTTTCCTCAAACTGGAATCATTTACTTTTATCCCCTTTTTTGTTCTATTACCGCCTTTAACTGCAATGCTCAGATCAGCGGCTGTTGGCAATGCTGTTAACTCGTAAACGTTGGGTTACAGGTACTCTGGGTTTTAGTCATTAAATCACGCATAAATTTGCACTCACATTCATACTTCCAGACTCTGGGGAAGATGAGGAATCATCTTGGTCGGAAAACATCCACATCCATCCATAAGTATCATATCCGAAAAAACATTCCATAAGTATCAAATTGATACTTAAAATGGCGACGTTTTCATTGCAAGAACAGCGCGTAATCATTCGTTTTCTCCATTTTCATGGTGACACCTATCGAAATTCATCGCCAGTTGAGTGAGGCATGTGGTGATGGTACCATGGATGTGTGTAATGTGCGTTCCTGGGTGTGACAGTTCAGTGAAGGCAGAACATAGTGTGACAACAAACCAATACAGTCACGACATTGTACCAGCCGGTCTGACGACATGATCCAGCGAGTAGAGAACGTTGTTTTGGAGGATCGCCGATTGAGCGTTGCAGACATCACCTCCAAAATTGGCATTTTCGTGGGATCTGTGGACACAATCCTGCATGAACGTCTAAAAATGAGGAAAGTGTTCTGCCTTCATTGAACTGTCGCACATTAGACACATCCATGGTACATCATCACATGCCTCACTCAACTGGCAAGGAATTTCAATAGGTATCACACCACGACTACGGAGAAAACGAATGATTACACGCTGTTCTTGTAATGAAAACGTCGACATTTTAAGTATCAAAAACAGTCCTAACTCTCGTTGCTGCCACTAGAGTTCTATGCACTTTACAGTGCTGCCATCTGTCACACATTCACAAAGACTCCATCTGTATTAAAAAAAAACAGAAGTTCCTATCTAGTCCTAGTCCTGGAAAAAGTAGGTGTTATAACTTGAGCAAGTAACAATACTTTGTTACTTTTTTATTTAATTTCTTGATGTACTTTAACAATTAATTTATTTAAGTAGATAATATTAAATTTTAACACAAGTATTTGCTACATATATCGCTAATATTTCAAACAGTCATTCAAACTACGAAAACATCCATTTTTTTAAACCAAAAGGGTAACTTGAATCAAGCAAGGAGCGTTTGATGCTCTTATGGATTACCTTAATCTCTTGTAATACTCTACTTCAGTACTAATCTTATTTTTCGCTTCCCTGTTCAGTAATGAAGCCCTGATCGTCATTAAGTTCTTGCTTTGAAGCACAAATACCTGCCTATGTGGTGTGGGGGAGCGTGTCTGCTTCACGTTGAAGAGGTCCAGAGTTTGGATCTCGGTCAGCATGAGTAATCTGGATTAAGTGTTTTTCGGGATTTTCCTTGATAACAGATGAATGTACTGTAAATAGGCTCTATTGAGCTTGGGCTCATTTGAGGATCATTTCATATTTCCGGTACAACCTATGTTAGAGGATATCAATTAAACAATATATTTGCTAATGTAATACTTACAGCGCTAACCATAAGTTATAACAGCCCAAAAGAAAAACCTTTAAAATTAAACCCGTTCCAGAAAACTTTCATTTTTTTACTAATACATAGATGCTTTGAAAATTCGCTGACATAATAAAGATACAAGACGTTTTTCAGATGTTTTAAATTTTTTTCCCCAACATACTCTCCTTGTAATTCTACACACTTCTCCCAGCGATGCTCCCATCTCTGTAACCCTTCCAGATAGCACTCGGCGTATTTCTCTGCAAAATAATTGTTCACGAAGCTAGTTGTCTCTTCATTTCACGAAAATTTCTGACCTTCGAACGCAATTTTCAGATGAGGGAACAAAAAGAAGTCGCTTGGGGCTAGATCTGGTGAGTCAAGCAGTTCAAACCATAATTCGTGGATTTTCGCCATTGCAGTCGCTGAGGTGTGAGACAGTGCGTTGTCTTGGTCAAACAGGATTCTCTTTTTCTGCAAATGTGGCCGTTTTCCCGTAAGTTCTGCCTTCAGCTTGTCAAGTAATGATGCGTAGTATGCTCCTGTAATGGTGTTTCCATTTTGAAGATAGTCGATTAAAGTAACTGCATGACTATCCCAAAAAACAGTCGCCATCACTTTCCCAGCCGAAAAAACAACACTTTTTGAGCGGCTCCCCTTTGCAGTCCACTGTTTGGTCTGTAGTTTTGTTTCGGGCGTATAATGGTGTATCCAAGTTTCATCTACAGTATTTAATCGGCGCCAAAACTTGGATTTACTGTGCCTAAACTGCACCAAAAGGGCGTTGGAAATGTTCATTCGAACATGTTTTTGGTCTAACGTGAGCAAACGCGGCACCCAGCACGCGGACAGCTTTCTCATGCCTAAATCATGATTTAATATGTGACAAAGGCGTTCTTTTGACATGTTCATAGCCTCTGATATCTCTCGCTTTAATTCGGCGGTCGTCTAGCACCATTTGGTGAACTCTGGCAATGTTTTCGTCGCTTGTTGCAGTTTTTGGACGTCCCGAATGTTCATCGTCTCCCAAGCTTTTATGGCCACGTTTAAATTCAACTGCCCAAAATTTCACTGTGGTAAATAATGATAGAGTTCCCATACACAGAACCCAACTCATCTTTGATTTGCGTAGGCGTATTGCCTTTAATAAACAGATATTTAATGACAATTCGGTACTCGATTTTGTCCATTTTCATAAAAATACTGTAATCAACTCAATCAAACGACTGTTACATAACTGAGCGTCCAAAATGGCTGCAACTTTGGCGAGTAACTGTCAACATATGGACAACGAAATATACTGGTTTTTATTTACGAGTGCTGCCATCTTCATGTTGAGTTCGAAAATTGTTCAGACTACCCTCGTACTTCGCTATTAATACTTCACAGATTCACATGCATTGTCTGTTAAGATGCTTATAATGTCAAATGCTTTAGAAACTGCTAACATAACTCTTTATCCAAATAATTTTCCATTTTTCATTGCATTTCTTGGAACTTAAGAAGCTTGAGGATTCGGAGGGAGGATTGTACACCTCGACTTACAGACCGAGATTCCAAAATGGCAGCAGGTAAAGCCGGTTTCCCTTTCCCTACAGATTTACACGTTTCACTGGTCATCTGAAACTCGGAAAGCTCCCTGATCCGGAGAAAAGTCGAAGGTTTACAGAGAGCCTATTCCCTGCACGCAACACCCAGACTGCACTTAAAACTTTAAAACAGCTAACCAAGATGAATAGGAAGAGGAATTTCGAGGAATATAAATAACACCTCCTAGCACCTGAGGAAGCGTCAAAAAATACTTATGGGTCAGGAATGTCAGTCGCGGGGATGGAACACCGACCACCTCCCGAATACACTTGCACACGTTACGGTGGCACTACCTCGCTCGGTTTCTTACGACCTTACTCAGTTTTCTGCTTTCTTTACCTAAGCGGAGCAAATATTACACTCCATTCATAAATGTTGATATGGAAATTGCAATTGAGATCTCTATTTAAAGAAAACCCTTTTGGGAATCGCTGGGTTGTGTGTGTGTGTGTGTGTGTGCGCGTGTACGTGTGCGTGCGCGTGCGTGTGTGTTTGTGTATAAACAGCATAACTCAAAAATGAAATGTTCCTTTGTGTTTATTCACTAACTTGCGATATTAACATTTAAGTAAATCCCTCCACACCAAACTATACTTTCCATGAAAAAATTTATATTTTTTATTTTCTTTGCAAACTAACTCTAAGATTGTGTTTAAATACATATTCTATATTTTCATGACAAATAAAGATGTCTATATTGAATTTTCTGGAAAAAGTGATGCATTATGGTTAAACCATAAGAGATTGACAAAATCTTGCTCAACACAAAATGTAGATCTGGTTAAAAAGAAACAAAATTCATTTCAAATAAAATTATTCAGGCACTACACATATTCTAGTTTTATAACCAGCTTTATTTTTTTACTTCTGATTTTTTAATTTTTCTACTATATACAGCAAACAGGGAAGATACTGTATTTTTCCCAAAACAACAATGTTGATACGAGGGGGGTGTCGTAAAGTTTTATCACCCTGTAGTTCTTATGCTAGAGTGATGAACATTTTTCAGTGTCATCATTGATCCCTCGGGATATAATGTTGGTAGTTTCAGTGTTTTGAGTCCTTTTGTTTTTTTACTGTGAGTGTCAGAAGTGACTGAGGTGTAGGATGGAGAAAATTGAGGCTCATAGTGTGATCAAGTTCCTGCATTTGAAGGGCGAAACTGCCCCGGAAATCCATGTTCAGATGACGGCTGTATATGGAAATAATTTCCCATCGTATGACAGTATTGTGAGGTGGAAAAGGAATTTTCAAACTGGTCACATGTCCCTGACAGATGAGCCAAGAGCTGGTAGACCGTCAATGACAGACGATGCTGTCACAGTGAAGAAAGTGGAGTGTTTAATACTGGAAGACAGACGAGCAACCATCCAAATGATCATGAATGAGACATCTTAGTCATGGCAGAGAGTGGAAAATTATTCATGACGAACTGTGCATGTTTGATGTGTCTGCATTCCACGTTTGCTAATCCCTTTCCAAAAGCAAACACGGCGTGACCTTTCAAGACAGATTTTGATGCTGTTGGAACAGGATGAAGATGATTTTTTTGATCCTGGTATCCATGGATGAATCCTGGATCTATCAGTATGATCCAGAGACAAAAATCATGAGCATAGAATGTAAACATGCCGACGCCCCCCCTCCCAAAAAAGCAAAGGTGCAAAAGTCAGCTGGAAAGGTCATTCTTTCAGTTTTCTGGGACTGTCGTGGAGTCATCCTTACAGATTATCTTGCCAAGGGTCAAACCATCACTGGTAGATACTACTGCTATCTTCTGGACAAGTTACGAGCAGCTCTGATTAAGAAACGATGCAATATGCTCTCCAAAGATGTTCGTCTTCTGCCTGACAGTGCACCAGCTCATTCATCTCAAGTTGCAGTTGACAAAACAAGGGAATATGGCTTTGAGAGCTTAGAGCATCCGCCTTATTCGCCCGATCTCGCACCAAGTGAGTTTTTCTTGTTACCGGAAATGACGAATCTGTTGCGTGGTCGCCGATTTGACAACATAAATGAAGTGGAAGACAAGGTTTAAAGCGAATTCTGCAGACTTATAGAATCAAGGTATTCGGAAGGTCAAGAAACGGTGGGAAAAATGTGTAAATCTGATGGTTACTACGTAGAGAAGAACTAACAAGCACATACCAACATAAACTCTCTATTACATCTTTTACGACACCCCCTCGTATTTCACCATAAATATGCTCCGGGGTCACTTGAACCGAAAAAAAAAGTTTAACAAACATGAACAGGCGATATGACAAAAACGAAAACTCCATTAAAAACCGAAATTGGTTATTTAACATAACCCATGGCGTAACAACACGCTAGCAGGTCAGAGCCTGCCAACCCGACTGCCGGTCTCACGCCCACACGCACAACCGATACGGGTAAAGCACCCCCGCCCAGAAAGCTGGCTTTCTACACCAGGGTTTGCTACGTAGCTAGCTCCTCACGGTGCTAAGGGCATCGATTCTATACCCGGAACGTACAACCACAACCTCCAGGAGTGGGATCGATCCCGAGTGCATTCAGTGGCACAATGCCCTAATCCAGTACCCCACGGCGCAGGACACTTGGTTAATTCAAGTTCGTAATTTCCAAGAATGCAACAATCAGATTTCTAAGAAAACACGCCCGCCGCCAAATTATATGAAAAACATTTCTACAATTTTTCTTTTCTGAAACATTTCTATAGAAATTTTGATTAAATACGATATGTTTAAGACATTTTCTTGATTAATGAAAAGTATATCTTCAATTTTCTAGTAATAGCAACTGAATTGTATAACCAATTAACTGCAAGAGAAAGACAAAATCCAAAATCAATAACAATGATAGTAATAATATTGCTAATCTCTCTCTCTCTCTCTCTCTCTCTCTCTCTCTCTCTCTCTCTTTGCAGAAGTAAGCCCTTTTCAGATATTCCTCATTACCTATTGATTTTAATTTCAAAATAGATCTTCCTCAACTGGAAAGTAATAACTAGACCGCGAACAAAATGCAGCTGGAGGCGTGGCTTACCAACACTGGTGTCCTCTAGCTTCCCCCCCCCTCTACCGTCATTTTAGGTTGCCTCTCCTCCATCGCGCGGGCTGCACTGGACATGTTTCATTCACTGTTACATTAACTCTTTGCATTTTCTGCCGAATCACTGCGTTGTTCCTCAGGGTTTAAATAAACTATGATTCTATCTATTTATTGATCGATTCTGAGGTCATGTCTGAAGTAATTATTTTGTGTTAACTTTGAAAAATCAAAACAGTATTAAAATACACTCATTTCGTGTGGTTTGCGCTCTGTGGCATGCAGGCAGGGAGGGGTGAGAGTGATGCTTGGATGGCGAGAAGGGGAGAAGGCTCTCCTCGCGCATGCGCACACCGATCGCAATTTGTTTGCGGTCTACCTGTATACGTGTTTTGACTCTCCTCTGCTGACCATGCAGAGGTATGTCTAAGCCTACTCTATTTCGCTATACCTACTTTATCTTCAACGAAACATATTCAAGAACGGCTAAACCGATTTGCTTAAATTTGCTTTTGAAATATTTGTATACGTCCAAGGAATGTTTAAACGGTGAGAAAACAAACCTGAAGTGATAATATACCGGGCTATTAAGGAAATATAAAAGTGCACACTCAAATTTTTACGGAACACGTACACTTTTATTTTAGACAAACAAAAGCAATATAAAGAAAGATATTTTACTCCTTGCCAAAGTCTTCAGAGATTTTTCACTTAACACATGTTATTAAATAACGTTTATCGTTTGTTATCAAGACTGAAAATTTTTATGTGGCATGATGAAGATTAGACACAAAATTAATTTCTGAACGCACTATAACACTGCAAATACTTGACCACAGACAATTGTTGTAAAATATTGGTGAATGCTTGGATACCTTCTTTATAATTTGTGTTTGTGAATTCGTGAATGTGAATTGAATTGACACACAATCAATTTAATTCCTTTGAGATTTTGTGAAGTTCGCAGAAACTTTTTTACTATGTCAAGGAGAAGACAACTTGACTTAGGCCGTAGATGTCAGTCAAATGTGCGACGAGCTAAGTCACATGCTGGCCGCACTGACGAATAGGGAGATGCAGCTACTAATAGTCGCGTTGGTATATCAGAATTGCGTTCTAGAGTGTCTGTTACTTCCGGGGGAGTTGTTTTTGTACAAATCAATTGACACAGTTATAAATCAGGATGACTGTCAACAGAGTTTTTAAATTCATTAGAATTGTCTGGACTCCTACCTCACAATTTAAAATTAAAAGTGGGATCAGGCATGATCATGCTGTCTATCATTAACCAACCATGGCTGACAGTGGAACGAGAGTAACTGTGAAAAAGCTAATGAATAACGTCATCGAGGCAACAATTAAGGGAGAATACAAAGGAGAGGATATATTGATCCCACGTATTCCGATGATTCCAACAGACTTACCTTTTGATTTTAAGCGTCTACAATTTCCCGTGCGTTTGGCCTTTGTGATGATCATAAATAAATCACAAGGGCAGTCGTTGGAAGTTTGCGGAATAACTTTGAGTTTCCATGTTTTTCTCGTGGACAATTATACGTTGCGTGTTCGCGTGTCGGAAAACCACCATCTTTATGTATTTACGTCCCACAAAAAGACTAAAATATTGTTTATCAGAAAGCTTTAAATTAATTAACTTCACTGTAACTGCGTTGTATTTTAACTTCACCCTAATTGCAGAATACATAACAATCGGAATTTGTGTTATTTATATAGGTAAGTTCAGACAACTGTTATTGGCGGTAAGAAGTTCGCCGGGTCAGCTAGTGTGCAATACAAATAGAAATGTTTATCTCGCTCAGCTCTAAGTAGATATAAAAAACTTGTTTTAAAATAATTGTTTGTTGAAGAATAGTTAAGAGGAAATCATTGAATGAAAAACATTAATGCCCGATTTCACCAACAGATGTTAAGACTTAACACGAGTTTAGCAATAGTTAAAACAAAAATTGCATTTCACCAACAAGTGATAGCGTAACACTCGTGTTAAATATCTTGTTAAACTAAACGCCAAATTTCTGATGCTAAGTCCTTAACAATTGTAAATAGTCAAGATGGCTGGCATGAACTCAGCTGTTGATGTCGATTTGCTATATTTAAGACCGTCTAAGTGGCATTCGCAGTAGAGTACGGCCTATGAGGAGCTATCCGAAGAAAATTTTCTACACAGGTATAGACTGTCGAAACATGTTGCTATGAAGGTTACTGCGGAAGTACAAGAGAGGTTAGAACATGCATCGAAAGGAATATGGCGATCTCGCGTTTGCTTTCAGTATTAACAACCTTGCGATTTTATAATTCACTGAATTATGTGGATAATACATTATCCACCTCCCGTCTTGAAACGTTCAAGTAACTTGCCCTTCTTCGCTCCTCGTTTTAAATTTACGTAATACTGAGTTAGAACATGCATCGAAAGGAATATGCCGATCTCAACTTTGCATCAAGTATTAATAACTTTGTGATTTTATAATTCACTGTGGATAACAGTCCACCTTCCGTCTTGAAACGTGCAAGTCACCCGTCACTTGTACTTCTTCGCACCTCATTTTAAATTTACGTAATAAGTTTCGTTTGTAGTAATGACACATGCATTTGAATTAAGTTTGTTTCCAATTTTTCCCCGTGTAACATCTTTCTCTTTTACATTCACCGCATCCGTTCTATTTTCCACGATATCGTTATATTTCGTCACCAATTCAATTAACAATCCTTCCTCCATTTACGAGAAATTTGTTTCATGGCTTTTGTTTATGATTTTGTTTATCCACCATTTTTTTTTAGCTGTGTGCAGACTGCGGTGCAGACGAAAATGAAAACGCATCGTAGTACGTTCAGAAAATAATACGACTCATCCACAGCCTGCTTAAGCTGTAATATTCACAAGTTTCTTGGCGTTAGCACGTGTTTGTTAACATTTTCAGAAAACAGGTTGGTGAAATGTAAGAAATTGTTAGCGCTATTACAATTATTATGTTACATTTGTTAACGTCGATTTTAACATCTGTTGGTGAAATTGGGCTAAGATTTTTAATGCTATTCATTTGTTTCTCGCAATATGTAATTTAAAGACCAGCATAAAGCGACGCACTTTTAAACATCATGCTTTTTGAAGTGAAAACTTCTTTAGGCGCGTTTAGCACTTTTTGTGGGTAGTGAATTAAACTGAGCCGTCACGCTGGAATATGTGACGCTCATTCGGGTGAAGTCGGCTCGAATCGGCTCAGTCCGAAACCCCCCCCCCCCCCCCCACACACACACACTCATTCGTTATTTGTCTTATATTGTCCATAGATTTTCTGTCGCACTCAGCGTCTCAACAACACGTATCCAGGTATGGTTTAACATATTTCAAATACTATGTACATTCAGAAACCCTACAGGAGTTTCATTAAAAAATAACTGTCTTAGGGCCGTTCTTACAAACCTCTGTCAAGTGTCGGTGACCGATCCGGTCAGATAACCTTCTGTCATTTAGCAAG